>CM057386.1:4515000-4837500 GCA_030015415.1 Cynopterus sphinx
AGTGAACACTTTTGTGTCGAATGTATGGGAAATAGGGACACAATGGCCACCTCAAATTAGGTCATGACATCCATTTTGTGTTTTCAAACTAGACTTAAAAAGCCTCTAATTTCAAAAACTCAAATATAACCTTTAAAAAGCAATTCTGGTGATTATGAAAAGTATCAGAATTCTCCAAAAGTTAACTTTCATTCTCATCAGAAATCACGTTCGTTTAGTTAGGACTTGTTAGATGTGGACATAACCTCACTGAAAGCATGTCTCAAAAAGACACAAACCAGTAGTCTCAATTCTTGGATTGATTTTGAATTGTCTATCATTAAGAACATATCCCTCACTTCTGCAGGCTGGAGAAATCCTTATATTCTCTAAAGACACAAACCAGTAGTCTCAATTCTTGGATTGATTTTGAATTGTCTATCATTAGAAACATATCCCTCACTTCTGCAGGCTGGAGAAATCCTTATATTCTCTATCAATGTCATTTGGCAAGTGAAAACTGCAGATGGTTTAATTATAAAGCGTCGATGACCTTGAATCTCAGATAACTTTTGTCTTAGAGTATTAGCATCTCCCTAATCCTTATCTTTGCCAAGTGTCTCCTCCCATTAGCAACAAAATCTGAAGTCCTATATCTTTTTCATATTCTGAATTAAACTTTAATTGTTCCAAAAGTTATACTGTTACATGCTCAGAGACCTAGGGCCTAGATCTGTGTAAGTCTCATAAAAACTTTGGACAATTTCATTAATCTTTTTTCTTCTTACTGTCAATTCCCTACAAGGCTTTATTCAGCCCAGACTACATTCTTCAGACCTATCATTAATCTTATCTTTTTCCAAACTGTTTTTTTGCTTTCTCAGCAATTCTCTCAGCAAAATTTCCAAGCCCAATAAAATACAATTGTTTTATTCTTGCTATCAACATCTAGAAAGTGAATTCAACTTTTTTTCCCCCAGTGTTAGCAGATTATATGTATATATATTTTTGTGTATAGGTGAAACTGGTATTAACACCTCTTAATAAAGAGTGAATAATCCCAGGGATTACTAGTCTATGCCTCTCATTTTATGTAGCTAATTTAGGCCTCAGCACAACCTCCTTTAGAACAGATTCAAGTCATGATGTCGGGCAAAGCATCACGAGGCTCAGTTAACCTGTCCACTGGCATGGTGTTCAAACAGGAGATGGCACATCCTAAACTGTCCCCCAAATGATCCACATAACTTAAAAAGTCATTTGGAAATAAAATTACTTTCATGAACATTTGATAAGATTTGGAAGACGTAAGGATACACTGTACTGACCTTTTATATCGAATAACAAGTGAATGGTACATCATTGCAGTAATTGGATGAGATAGTTACTTATTTACCGAAGATTCAAGGAGATTCCCTTGCAATGAAGGAGATACACATATAATAATTTAAATATTTTCAGTATGTCGTATGTAAGTAAAAAACAACAAAAAGCCTACAAGGTTAATATTAATCATTTCTCAGATTTGATGATGACCTAGGGCTTGTTTTTTTCAGACAGTGTAGATGTAAAAGAATACTGTTTTGCTTTGAAGTACAAACTACATTCCTCTCCTCTTCCCATCAAACATCCTTAAAATTATTTTTAATTCATCTTGAAAATTCTGCAATAGTAAAATCTCATAGGTAGGAATACAGGCTGAAAAAAGGTATGGTAAACACTTCTACTGAATTCATTTTTAATAGGTTATTGATTTTCTTGTTGCTACCAAGTGACTAATTCATTAGATATATAAGCAGCTCTTAATATACCAATTAGATAGTACGGTACCTTGTATTAAAAAGGAAAAAAAAACAAAACAAAATGCAAACCGATGCCAATCAATGAACCACCAAAAAGCCCCCCAAACAGATCACCCCTTGCAAGTGTATACAAATGGGACACGTGGGTATGTACCACGGGTCTCCTCCAAAAAGTGACGCGCATCACTCCTCAGGCAAATGGAAACAGCTGTTCCACGGCACAGCCAAGTTTCTCAACGCACAATCTCTAAAAAACAATGCCGTTGCCAGGCCCACCGAACATTCTACCACTGACCTTTACAAGGAATAATAAAAAAGCCAGGAGAGTTTGCCTCTTTTCTTGGGATATCTAAGTTACAATTAGTTGACTACAGAGTTCTTTCACTTCTAATCATATTTTGATATGGTCTACTTTTCTGGGGCTTTGCAGTGACAAGACCTGTAGGAAGCTCAAGAAAATACTTTTGGAAATGTTTCTGTTACATCAAGTCGATGAGATGAAGGAGGGGCGAGGTTCTTGTCCTGGCTGCACTGCTTATTTCCCATGCGCTTTCGCTACTTGCCCTCTATCACAGAATCACAGAATTCAGGCTGGAAGGGATCTGAGCACCTTATTCAACAGATGAAAAAACAAGAAACCATAAAATTTAAACATCTTGCCCAAGTTCCCTTAACTAGAAAGAGTTGTGGATACAGGGGCAACTAGACCAGATCTCTGGACACTCATGTTTACTGTCATTGCTGTCTCAAGCAATGGGCACACTTCTACGAATGCCAGCTTATAGAAAAAGGACTAACAAAAATGTGTAGTACTGCTGATACAATAGCATGATTATATATGTTGATTAAAATGCAATTTATAAAACTAGTGAGAAAATATCAGTGTTCAACTAGCATGGACGGGATGGCCCGCTTTGCTAAAAATAATGCCACACTCTATAGGTTTTTTTTGATGAATTACACTTTTTTTCTGCCCCCAAATAATTTGTTTTGATATAGGCTTTAGGAGAGCTAATAAGCAGTTTTAACTTAGGGTCACAGCAGCATGACATGAATTTTTTACACCTCTCTGATTATATACTGACACATACTATTTTAAAAACACGTACAGGTTGTCTATTGGGTCTGTTGTACTGGTCCAGTAGACTCACATACCAACCAACTGATAGTTAAAACCCTAAATTAAGAGAAAACCTGCCTGCTGCTAAAAATAGATATGTGGGCTAAATCAAGTGTCCCCAACCCCAGGGCCATGGACCAGTACCAGTCTGTGGCCTGTTAGGAACCGGGCTGCACAGCAGGATGTGAGTGGCGGGCCAGTGAGCAAAGCTCCATCTGTATTCGCAGCCGCTCCCCAGCGCTAGCATCACCACCTCAGTGCCAAAAAGGCTGGGGGGACCACTGGTCACAATGAAAGGGTATTATAAGAACTTATGTCACTCAGTTAAAATGCTGAACATCTAGACACTGAGCAAGGTAAACTTACATTGTAAAAATATCTATCTGATTCCATTAATCAAAATGTTGAAAAAAATTAGGCCACTGAACCATTCGAATCATCTGACTAAAAAACTACTACATTTTTTGATTAAATTCAATGGTAGACCTTGGTGGGATTTTTTGAATAACACTATGATATAGCAGGAACATCGAGAAACATGGCTTTTCCATTATTTTTGTTTTTTCCTAAGTTTAGAATTACTTCAAAATTTTCTTCAGTCCTACTTTAATTCCTTAATCCTCAGGCTACAGATCTGACTTTTATTATCCTATTCTGACAAGACTTCTGTGATTTTATATGGGTAGCGAATTATATTCTTCTCCCTGTTCCTTCAGCTTCCCTCATAGACAAGACAAAAAAAATAAAATAAAATAACGGATCACGCGTACCATAGCTGTAGTTATAGTAGACCCACTGCCCACCCTTGGGTTTTGGGAGCGACACAGGAGTCTCCTCGGCAGGGAGGCTGTAGAACCGGCATTCCACAAACAGCCGCTGGATGGTGTCATCGGCGGTCACCCGGGAATCATTGAGGCTGAGAGCTATGATCTCAATTCGAATTTTTTCTGATGTCTGTTTAAAGAGCAAAAGGAGAAAAAACAACAAAGAAACAATGAAAACAAATGAGCAGGAAACCCTTTCCTCTTTTGCACTATCCATTTTCAATACAACACGGAAGGCCAATGGGCTTCTTTTTCAGAACGCACTGAACACCACTGCTTAGCTACACATGACAGATCATTCACGACAGGGAGAGAGAGAATGAGATTCGAGTGCCCCAGGGTTCGAAGTCGACAGTGTCATGGCAGTAGTCTCCTAATTTACATTCGAGGCTATAAATACCCCACTAGTAGTCCATCAGGAGTGAAGATTATGAGATCTTCATCTCCGATTGCTTTCAGAATGACAAGTATCAGCTGGCTTTGTTTCAAACTCTGTAATGAAGTCCGTGTTTATCGCTACTTTTATTTAATCTACAGAACCTGAGAAAGTTTCCGTAATTCGGAGATCAAAGCCTGTTGAATACTTTATGGCTCTTGTGATAATATATGCAGCTATCTGAATCCACACTAACTAGCAGAAACTATAATTCATTTTCTTATATATTCTGCCATGACATATTTCACTCAATAAGCAGTGTTTTCAAAGAAACAAAATTTTAATCTAATTGAACACATATTTTCTTGAAAATTATTTTTATATCATTTTTATGGAATTAACAACCAAAATGTGTATTTGTTTGATCATGCAATTTTCACTTCATTTCTTTTTTAACAGATACTGGTGTCACAGACATTATTTTATTATGGGGGTCACGTATGTTTCCTTGAGTGATGATTTAAAACAAATAATACACTATGACTTAAAAATTAGATCACATCTACTTCTCCCCTTCCCCCTACCATTAACCAATGTCATCATAATAAAAACAAAATTAGATCACACCAAGATAACAGTTAAATGTTTGTTTTTACAATTTTCAATTTGTTCTTTATTCATAACCCTTTACTAAATTCAAAGGCATGTAAATTATGTACCTTCAAATGATTAGGAAATCCTGAAAAGACCTGTTTATATGACTAACTTTTAGAAATTCATTGTTAAATATAAATCAATGTAAATTTACCATAACAATTCCTTAGATATTTCAAAGCATATAATTAATCAAATTGAAAAGCATAAATATCCTATTGTAAAAATATTCCCATAAAGAACAATTTCCATTGCTGTCAAACCCCCTCAATATTTGATGAAGTAATTTTACCCCCTTCTTTCAAAAGACATTTTCTTTTATTATGTATTCTAAGACACTTTAACTAAAAACCCAAATCTGAATATTTCAATAAGGTTATTTTATTATTCAGTAGATTCATGGAAATTTTACTAGGATGACAGAGAAAATTCCACACCATTCTGTCTCCACTAATACAGGTACAAGGCTGCAGCTGGCTATATTACTAGGATTAGCATAGTATGATGAAATATTTAAAGGAAAATTTTTTCTAAAACCTAATAAATCAAATGACTGCCAAATGTCATTAAAGTGATGGTCTTTGACTTGAATATGCTTTTCATATTCAAATTTGAAAAGAAAGAGATGAAAGCCTGGAAAGGTTACTCGGTTTCAACTAATAACCTCAAGCCCTCTCCGTTCACGTGCATAAAAAATGAAGTTGGCTCCATTGTCTAATCTCACTTCAGAAAAGCCCTTCTCTGCTCGCTGAAGCCTAATGTGGTAAAGAAAATATTTTAGATCATATTAGTTTTTTCCTTAAAATATATTGTGGTTGTTAAAATACCACACACACACATACATTTTATAATTCTGGTTCAAACGCAGCACAATGCACAGTGAGATCATTTACATAACTTGTAATTTGACAAACTTAGGATTGTCATTACGTCTTATAAAACCTTGCTTCTGCACAAAATAATTTTACAAAACCTCTATAAAAAAGCAAAAGAGGTATACATGGTTATTTCTACTACAACGTGAAGATAGGAATTTAAAACTCTTTATCACAGAACCCATTGAACAGACAAATGAACTTCTGAATAGCAGAGGAATCAAATTTATGTAAGTGGTTATTTTATTAATATATTAACTGCACAACCTCCATATGAAAGCTTGCACTATTATTAGAATAAATTTAAGCTGTCCAATAATAGGATACACAAGAATACAATTCCAAGCGAAAGTGGAAACTTGGGTGGCCGCCACACAAACAAATAAACCAATCAACTCACCAAAATCAGAACTGAGAAAACCCACTGTGTCATCCAAATAAAGACAAGAGCTTTAAAATTCTTTTTAAGATGCCTATCTTCTTTCTGGTCCTGTTTTTTTTTTTTTTTTTTTAATTCCTCCTCTAGCCTCATTACCTCTATCATATGTCCTTTTTAATTCTCTGACTAATTTTACTGACAAAAGTTATTAGTTATCATTTCTTAGTTCCTTTGATGCTACATGAATCAACTTAAAATAAATCCGAAAGGGCTAAGTTCCAAGTAGTATATATCTAGAGAAGTGTGCTCTGAATAAAGAATTTTCCAAACATTATAAATTTTGGCCAGCGGGGCTAGCCAACTTATTTTTTCACATTGGAACGATTCTGGTTGTCTTCATGCCCCTGTAAAACTAAAGTTCAACTAGATCATATGTGGAGATTTTGAAGATTAAGCAGCACATCAGCTGTAGAACAGACAACTCCAACTTAGTGTCAGAAACGAACTTACTGTCTCTCCTCCCAGCTTTCCCCCAGGCTCCTCTCTCCTCTGATATTTCCTATCCCAGGTGTTAAGGTCACCATCCAGCTGGTCACCTACCGCCAGAAGATTCTGGAGCCCTTCTTGCCATCTCATACTGTCCTCTCACGAGAACATTCCCGATCTCCAAGAGCGAGTTGGCGGCCCCTCTGGGCCCTCACTACACTTTTCTATCACAAACATTCTGCATGGACTTGTCCATGTGTCTGACTCTCTCTGCAGACTGAGCTCTTGGAGGCCTAGACCATATCTTAGTCATCTTCTGCTACTGAACACCCTTCCCAGGACCTGGCACATAATAGGTTCTCAATAAATACTTAATAATACAGTCGATGGAAGCTCAGTATCTTCTACATATTCAGAGTATCTTTATTATATATTGCCAGAAATATGTGAAGCTGCAGTCATTAGTGTTTTCTCCTTTAACAGATATTTATCCTGTCTACCATGTTTTGAGACATTGGTGATTATTAATGGTGGAAAGCACATAAACATCTTGTTGTTCTAGATTATAATTCAATAACACTCTCGAAAACAGAATCTAGGGGGTAGGTACTATTATTTTGAGTTTTTTGCATGTCTGAAAATTTTCATGATAAAAAAATGAAGAATAAAGTTCAAAAAGGAGAATTGGAAGTGGAAACAATACTGATTCAGAAGACAGAGACTGCAGCAAAGAGGCTCCTCGGACAGACGTGTGACAACGACTCTGGAATTCCCAGCGCCAGGTGACGGGTCATGACTCTATGGGGCATCAGCATCCTTCAGATATGGGCTTTTCTTGTTTTGTTTTCTCTGTGTGTGTGAACCTTAGTGACCAGGTATGATGCTGATGCTACTTCTCAGGACTGTTTTTGTCTTATTCACCAGTTGCCCTATCAGCTTTCCTAGTTAACTAGCAAGATGTCAACGTTGGCAGGTAAAAGCAGCATTTTAAAATTTTGATTGTGATGAACAGAAGTAACAGAAATCACTCTAATAAGAACGGCAAGCAACTTATTTTTAGTTGTCTGTATAGATGGAACTACACACTATGTGACTGAATGATCTAGAAATGTGATGACAGCTTGTATTATCCTCAGAAAAATAAAGTTATACTTCTCATGATCTTGGCTCAGTTCCACTATTGCTCCCTGACTGATGCTAATTCACATTTTAGGCCGTATTTTTCTATAGTATTGGGCTCTTATTGGCATGCTTAAATTTTTTATGTTTTACTGCAGAGGATCATGCTGAATGCTTCCTCTGGTTTCAACCATCGCAGCAGCCACATTGGAGTTGGGTTGTTAGGCGTCTAAGAACTAATTCAACTTGACAGCCCTTAAACAGTGTTGCTCAACTGAGAATGGCCTATGATAAAGGTTTTGCAAACTTGTTTCAGCCAGTTATGTTTAGATCTAACTATGGTGAGATTACATGGGAGTTTTATTTCATTCTAAATTCCTATGATGAATAAATAGTTCTTTGACTTTTTCAATTGAGGTATAAAAATAATTTGGCATATTCGAGTACTCAACATCTTAAACAGATGTGGCCATTTTGTTGTTATTGTTGAAGAAATAAAATATTTCAGATCTAGGTAAAGCCCTCACCTCTCAATTCCTTGCCCTCCTTCTTTATTTCCCCAGAGGGAACCAGTGTCCCGAAGCTGGTGTGTTGCATCACCAAACATGCTTTTACGTTTTCTACTACCTGTGTATATACCCATAAACGATCTATAGTATTGTTTTTAGATTTTATATTAGTGGTATCGTCCTCTAGTAATCATTCAGCAATTTTTGTTTTTCTGCTTAATACCGTATTTCATATTCATGCTTTTAATTAAAATCTAGTTCATATTAACTATTACATACATTTTCATTTATACTGCATATATAATCTACAGTCCATTTATTTATTTCTCTACTTATGAAGAATTAAGTTATGATTTTTTTTTCTGTTACAAACAATGTTGCATTGAACATCCTTTTATGTTTTCTTGTGCAACTTTTTCTCTTAGGAGAAGAAAAGTTGGGTGATAGGTATTAGATTTGACTTCACAGGATTATCATATTATTCCCACATAAATTTATATGAGTATTATTTTTTATCACTATAGAAATGTGTGTGTGTGTGTGTGTGTGTGTGTGTGTATGAATAAATCCAAATAAAATCTACCTAAAGCAGCCACAGTATGTAGAACTTGGGTACTTTATCACAAAACAATAGACCCGAAATGAAAATGGAAGGTGATGATCTATGTCTATGCTCTTTGAGAGCAAAATTTTAATAGGGGTAACATCTAAGCTCAAAATAGTTGGTTCAAAAAATCAAATGCCATATGTAAGTAGAGTAGGGATATATAATGACTCATGGTGATTCTTATGACTTTCCTTCTTCATTCAGGCTGGGATGGGCAGAATCAAATCAAAGACTCAAAAACAGTCCCCAGGGCCTTCACACTAGACTCCAAAGCTTCCTCAAATTAGGAATCATATCCACTCTTCATACAAGTTTTACTGAAAGTCTTAAAAAATAATAATAATAATAGCTCTTTGGAAGAAATAAGAGTAAACAGAAACTCAAACTGTTAAGGTCATAATTTTTTTTTTTTTTACAAACAGAACACAACAAAGCAAACCCAGTTTTCATCAGTGGCAGTAACCTATCTTTACTCATCTGTTCTGTAAAAGGTACTATATGGGAACAAATAACATAAATATTGAAAACTTCAGTGTCAGAGATCAGGATGGTGCTGGAGTTGAGTGCTTGTTTTTAGGAGTCTCCCTACACACCGTGCGAACCACTGCATCTGCGATGGTCAGCGGATCACAGCAGCTTGTCACCACATGTTCTAAAGCGAGGGCTGAAATAGCTTTTCCTGTTCTGATGCACCTGAGGGGCATGACACATTTCCATCATTGACTACGGCTTACATGGCAGCATAATGTGAAGGAAGGACAGAAGTTTTTAAATTACCCTCAATTTCAGCTGATTTTGCTAAGCTCGTCCACTTTTCACCATCATTGAAAACAGATGTCATAGTAGAGTGGTTCTTCATTCTGGCTGCACGTTAGCATCACCAGGAGAGCTTTAAACAAAATTCTGATTTCACTGACCTGGGTGGAGCCTGGCCCTTGGCATTTTAAAATGCTGCCAGGGTGATTTTAATGCACAGCCACGTGGAGAAGTAGTGCATTTCTCTAAAGCTGTGGTTCACCAGTGTTAGCACATCCAGAAGGACTGGAAGGCCTGATAACACACCCAGCACGGGGCAGCCTCTGAGCTTCCTTCCCATTCATTAGGCTGGGTGTGGGGGGGAGTGTTCCCAGAATGTGGAGCCCTCATCAGTTCTCAGGCGGTGCTCATGACCCTGGTCTAGGGACCACACTTCAAGAACCACTGCTTGGAACCAAGAAAGACTCAGACTATGTTTGTTGACCCTTTACATATGCTTGTTAAACTGTTCTTTAGTTATTATTTAACATTTTAACACAACATAGGCTAACAAATTATTTACTCTTTAGAAGCAATCTACACTCATTATTGAGAATAATCCAACAATATCAATCCCAAAAAGTAAATAGAAAAGTGCTTTGTTTCCTCCACTCCCTAAGTCCTGGGTGGGCAGATTAAAGAGCCAGAGAATAAACATTTTTCACATTGCAGGTGTATGCTTTCTGTTGCAAATACTTAACTCTGCTCCTGTAGAGTAAGAGCAGCCATAGATAATACGTACATGATGAGTGTGGCTGTGCTCCAATAAAACTTTATTTACAAAAAAGGGCAGAGAGCTGGATTTGGCACAGGGCCATAGTTTGCTGTCCCCTGCCCTGATCCATGTCCCAGAGCTAGTCGCTGCTAACAGTGTTTGGATTATATACTTGCAGACTACTCTTTGCTTACATAAACCTAAATGTTATGTCTGTATGCTCATATAAAAAATATATGTGTGTGGATGAATGTACCTTTTCGTCTGCTTCTTTTTAAATGGAATTATCAGTGAGGTATAATTTCCTACCCATTAGTTTTGCAAAGGGTGTGATTTGAGGAAACAGAAATTTCTATACATTTTTATAAAAAAATGTTAACTAGAAATGTCTGTATTCCCCTAAACAGGTAGCATCCTAATAGTCCATCAAAAGGAGCTTATTTAAATAAATACAGTGTAGCGATCCAATGGAAGATTAAATATATGTTAAAAGAAATAGAGCACACTGCTATGGAGGGAAGTCCATGATAACTCAGTAAAAGATAGTAAAGTTGCAAAAAATAAAAAATAGTTTTGAAGCAACTAGTATCAGAAGAGTAATTCAACATTTACTTGAAATATATCTTGAAACCCATCCTATCTAGCTTAAGACATGTAAACACTGGGAGGGGCTTATTTTACCCACTGTAGGATACATCATATTTGATTCTGAAGTGATTTAATATTTTTTAATACGTGGATTCTGAAAGTAGCGTGTTGCTTTATGCATTTTGCCTTTCGAAGCCTTAAAACATATTTTGCTGAACGTCCCTGTTGCAGTCACCTGGAGGTGCCAGTTCATAATGTTTCAGAAACCCCTGTGTCCAAGGGGAACTGCAATTTAGTCCAACTGAATATGGCTATTCTGACAAAACTGCTATTAGTAGAAATGGAAAGAGAGAAAGCTATAAACACATACTGCACAGAAGAGCCACTGCTCTGATCCGGCCTGACTTCCCACCCTCACCTGTGGGCGCATTTTAAGAAATCCAAGTGGATGGCAGTACATTTAGTCGTGAACATTGAAGGCTGCCTTGCTTAAATGATAACATTAGAAATAATGTAAAAGAAAGATTGTTAATTTTTTTAATGCCGTGACAGATGCAAATTTTCAGTTCTGATGTCTATTTTGAGGACCTAAAACAAGGCTTTTAATCAATGTATTATACATCAAATTGATACTGTTAACTTCTGATTATTCAAATTAATAAAATATTCATAGAGAAATGTCCAAAGTTTTACATTTCTCGCCACCATCACCCCTCACCCCCATTAATTATCATGCCTAGAAGCCTTTCAGTAAAAGCAGCAGCCATCAGGCTGACAGAACCTGACAGGCCAGCAAGGCCCAATTACACTGGTACTGTGGCACTTTGATGTCCTGGAAACGAAGAGAGATAGGGGCAAATTGGGCAGCACATTATGTTAATGACTTGATTTAATCCAGCCACTAAACTTTATGTAGCCTGTTAAAAAAGATGCTAACACTAATTATGCCACTTTGGAAAGGAAAGGAGGGGACAAGCATTTCATTCTGACAAAGTGAAGCTCATAAATGTTGTAAATGAAATGAAACAAAATGAAGTAATCTATGATTAATTATACATCACAGACAGGAAGAAAAGAGGAAGAACCAAGTAACATGTCCAAGTCCTGGGAAATCTGTTAGATTCCTTTTAAGGATCAACGTCTCTAAGAAGTAACTATGAGCTGTCAGATCCTGTAACATGAAAAAAAACCCTGAGTGATCTTAAACTGCAGACATAGTGTAGTAGAGATAACTCAAATTCACAGTTTAATTGGCATAAATGATATTTATCTAGGACACTACTTCTAGTCTCAATTTTGTGACATCAGGATAGAAGCAATTAAAAAAAAATCTATATAAAGTGGAGATAACTGCAGAGTTATCTAATTGCTTTTTAACTAGTCTCTGGGCCTCTAATCTGTTCTTCACCTTATTGATAGCATGATCTTTTAAAGTGCAATTTCAGAGTGTAATCTTCATAAGAGCAAAAGACTTATTTCTCTTGTTCACCGCTACATTGTCAGCCTCTAAAACAAGGCTGGGCACACAATAAATGCTCATGAATATCTGTTTAGTGAATGAGTGACCTGGCCACTCGCCGAGTTTCAGGATAGACTTCAACCTCCTCAATGCACAGAGGTCTCGCTGCTCTGGACATGCCTGTCTTTTCAACATTCCCTCCTGGGGCTCCCCATGTGTGCCGTAGGCTTAGCCCATCCTAAAACCGTATTGTCTCCCAGAGCAAGCCATGCTCCACATTCTCTCAAATTCTCATGCTTTGCCCCTTTGGCCTCTGATGATCCCTCCTTGGCTCTCCTTAGCTTCTAATCATCTTCAACATTTGGTTCAAACTTCGTGGGCTCTAGGAAGCCACCCTGGATGGGGCCCCTCAGGCTGCGTCGGGCACCCCTGCTGAAATCCCCATCAGTGCCCTGGGCATGCCACTCTCTGCTGACCACCATGCGCTGTGACTGTTTCCCCTACAGGATGTCACTTCTTTGAGGCCAAGGACTGCTTCTTTTATGACACCCAGTAGATGCTAATGAATGAACTGCTGTGAGAATTAAAAGAGAGATCACATAGGGTGTGCTTAGCTCATAATAGCCATTCTGATGAAAGCTACGTGTCTTTGCCCTGAGATTTCCACCTGAAGCAATTCTTAAGGAAGAGACAAAGGAAGAAGCTATTGAGCCATAAATCTTTTTAAGCTTAATAAAGGTTTCGCCTTAAACACAATCCTCAACCAAAGTTAATATAATCAATAATCAGACAAAATGACGTCCTGCGCCTCTTGATATGCAGCTCAGAAAGCGAGCAGCATTGCTTCTGCCCAAACGGACAGCCTGGATCTAGTATGCAGAAACATCACGCAAATCTGAATCGAAGGGTACCCTACAATACGAATGGCCTGTGTCCTTAAAACATGTTAATGCTATGAAACGCCAACACAAAGAAAGGCTGAGGAATCATTGTGGATGAGAAGGGAATGAAAACTAACTGCAAAGTGAGATCTGGCTTGGATCTTGGACCAGATCAACAAAATGCTATAAATGATACTACTGGGACAATTGAAAAATTTTAATGAGAACTGTAGATTAGATAATATATTACGTTATTATTCTGAAGTACTTAGGGGTAAAAGGGCATGATTTCTGCATCTCTCAAATGATTCGTTACAACCATGTAAGAATGTGTGCATATAAATACACATATGTACACATACACAAATACAGAAGAATAGAAAGACAGAAAAACAAGTGTAGCAAAATACGTTAATAATTGGTGATCACAGGGGAAGTACAGGTGAGA
The DNA here is from genome assembly GCA_030015415.1 of Cynopterus sphinx. Classification (NCBI taxonomy): domain Eukaryota; kingdom Metazoa; phylum Chordata; class Mammalia; order Chiroptera; family Pteropodidae; genus Cynopterus; species Cynopterus sphinx. The sequence continues at coordinate 4,528,617 of CM057386.1, forward strand.
ATTCTTTGACTTTTGCAATCTTTAAAGAAAAAAGTTCCATGACTCATTAAATGATTTTCCAAAGCAGCACAAAGAAACAGGAGAACAATGACTAGAAAATGCTGTATTTCACCATTATAATGATCTCGAGTTCTGTTCCTGTGTTCTCAGACTATGTTGTTTTATTATATATTTTTTATAATTTAACAAAACTAAAGTTTGCCTAAAACCTAGGCTATCGGTCAGCGTCTTCTACTAGAAGTAGAATTTTTCCAAGCACATGGGAGCTGATTAATGGCGATGGAGGAATAAAGTATTGCTTGGAGCAGTTGCTTGCTTTAAATGATGTTCACAGTTGAGATATCATCTAAAACCATTATAAGAAATCACATTTTGGAATGATAGTGAAGGCTGTATTAAGCTGTAGCAAAATAACAGATTACTTTCCTAGAAGTAAAAGGAAAAAATACCCCGTTTACTCTAAAGGAAAAATATATGTATACATTAGTATTAGTTGAATGTTTTAGGGGAAGAGTTCTTTCTCTTGCTAAAGTTCTTCTTTAAATCAAAATTTTCATCCTGCCTCAGCTAAGGGCAATGTACCTTCCACTGAGATGCTATCACCGCTGCCAACGGCTGCACGGTTCTACCGTGGGTTTAATACAGCATTTTTCAACCTCACAACTACTGACATTTTGGCCCAGACGGTGCTTTGTTGTGGCTTCTGTGCACTGTAGCATGTTTAGCAGCAACCCTGACCTCTGCACCAGACACCAGTAGCAGTCACTACCAGTGTGATGAACAAAAATGTCTCTAGACATTGCCAAATGTCCCTTGGGGGACAAAATTGCCGGTCGTTGAGAATCACTGGTCTAAGGTGATATAATTTAGATACCATTTTCCCATATCTTGCAAGTTACTTTTAGACAATAAATACAATGTTAGTGAAATAAACTATTTTATTGTCTCTCTAGTATCTATAGACCAAAACCCAAAATGTATAGTTCTGCATTGTAACTGAGGCCTTGTATCCCTTTATACAGAAAGGCTGCTCTAGTTAGTGTATGCTTGACTTCTGAAACATGTAGTGTGCATCTCTGCCTGCACTAGAAGTGCTCATGAGTTTCTCCCTGCTGCAATATTTCCCCACCTTTGAGATGTCACAGTTAAGGAACGGTGACACGTAAAGCAGGATTTAATTTTATAGTCATTTATGGTAGTCTGGGTTTTCCTAGGACTCTGTCTTTCTATTCTTCTGTATTTACTGTGTGACTGGCCACAGCTGAATGGACGTAGGGTGCACAACTAATAAAAATGGACCCAATCCAGAGGCTAGACACGGCTAATCAGATCTTTCTCCTTGGGGCTGGGAATTTGTCTGTGGCTATCTTTGGGCGAAGTCCACAGTCAGCTTAAAAGGAGAAAAAGCAGACATGCAGCCCACAAGAAAGAAAAGGCGGGTGGGTGGGCCAGCTCACGGGCATAGCCTCCACGAGGTCTATTAAAATATCACTTCGAATTTCTCTTCTCTATGAACTTCCTTAATTAGTGGCATGAGTTTGAGCAAGTCCCCTTATCTCTCAAGATCTCACTGTACTCATTTGGTAAAAGAGGACAGGCCAGAAATCAGCTCACTATTCTTTAACTTGAATATTTGATTATGATAACAACTACTCCTGCTGTCTCCTGATATTGTTTTATGTTGTGATTTAACTGCTAAATTACTATTTAACTTCTGGGGAACAGGCCTTTCCAGTAAACGGGGTGGGCTCCTGAGGGCAGGGCCAGAGCACTGTGCTTACCTCCTAGGGAGGGGAGATCACAGACTGCAGAGGGGGTCACTGAGTTATGAGAGGAAGGGGTGCTGTTTGCAGACTGACTAAATAAAACACCCCTTGGTACCTGCCTTCTTAGATCCCAGGACTGATTCGATATCTCATTTCTCATATTCTTTTGTTCAAAAGGCTAGATCATGTAGGTATTTTAAAATCCTGATGAAGTGGGAAAAGTCTTGCGTAAGAGCTACTGATAGGTGAGAAATGCCAGAAGTAAACATGCAGGCTTACTATTCCTGAAGTAATGAATGGATGGTTCTTAGTAAAGTGATGTGACAGTTAATTTATGTGTCCACTTGCCTGGACCACAAGGTGTCCTAACATTCGGCCAAACATTATTATGGGTGTGTCTGTGAAGGTGCTTCTGGATGAAACTGACTTTTGCATTGGTAGACTGAATAAATCAGACCACCCTCCCTAACGTGGGTGGGCCTCATCTAATCAATTGAAGACCTGAATAGAGCAAAAAGGGTAAGAAGAAATGCCTGCCTTACTGCCTTCGGCTGGGACTTAGTTTTTTCTTGCCTTTGAACTTGAACTGAAACATTGACTCTTCTTCTGTCTCCAGCCTGCCTGTTTCAAACTGGAACTTACCCCATTGTCTCTCCTAGTTCTGAGGTCTTTAGATTCAGTCTCCATAAAGTAGCATAAAAAGCTACTTTATTTCAGAACATTTCTAGTTAGTACCAAGTTACTTACTGACCTGCTTGAGACTCTTGGAGCTAGAACATGAAATGACACATTCATCACTGTCAGAAGCTGATCCGTCTTCTTCATCTGTTAAAAAAAAAATAAAATTTTAGTGATTTAAATCTATTAAACCAGTTATATGTGTACCTTGTGAAATGTAGAGAAAGAAAGCACACATTGTAAGGAGAAACTTAAAAGGACAGTATGAAATCATGTCAACCTATTTTAGCAGTGAAAATATTTATATTTATATTACATTTTAGAAAAGAGGAAAAATGACTGAAAATTTCAAGTTTAGTTTTAATAGAAACAAAAGAAATAAAAATATAGCTTGTTCTAGTATGAACTTAACTTAAAAAAGGATCTTGAAGTAGGTCCACTATTAAGTGAAGATGTTCTGAGAAGCATACTCTTAACAGATTAAATTAAGCTAAGAGTTAAATAAATAATGTCAATTTAAAAAAAGGTTACCTTCTGGTTCCAATTCCTCAGTTATTTCTGTTTCATCTTCAGAAGAAGTTGAACTTCGTTCTGCAAGCTGACCCTCGGATAGCAAAGACACATCACCATCTTTTCCTCGTAGCATTTTCTCAGTGTCCTCTTTTACCTTATCTACACTGCTTTCTTGAGAAACCTGAAGAAACGAAAGCATGCTGGTTTATTTATCACTGTTTAGACCATATTTATAGCATTTTTGCTGAAGCATTTGAATAAGAAAGCATGTAAACTTGAGACTTAAATATACAGATATGCAATATGATTCATTAGAAAATAATCACTTAAATTTTACAAATGAAAACATGCAAATTTATAAATAAAAATCTAATTATAAACTAAGAATGCAATATATTAATCTCAAAATGAATTTTATATTTACATATCTATTTGATATTATTCTAAAATCAGCATAATTGTAGCTGTTATAGTTTTACCCTTTCTATTCCAAGAAGTCATATATAAAAATACGATCTATGCTATGATTTCCTGATCTATATCAACACAAAGACAAAGTCTTTAAGAACCAAATTAAACCTTTCAAAGTAATTTTAATACATATACACACCTCTAAAATACGTGAAACAGTTGGCATATTAGTGTCTGTTTCTGGTGTATGTTCCACTTCTGGTGAAATTTCCTTCCCATCTTCTGGAGAAGTATAAGTCTCCTTGTATTAATGTAAAAACATATATGTATGTTATGTTGTATTGTTTCATCCCAAGGCTTTTACATATATATGTAAATATGTACACAAATATGTATATGTAAATCATATATTTATACACACACATACATACACACACATAAAAACCTGGAACAAACATATTAACTACCCATAAGACAATGAAATACACACACACACACACACACACACACACACATATATACCATGAAGAATATACATTTTACTGAAATGATTGACATTCTTCATGATACATATATATATACATACAATTTAAGAACTGCAAATATATTTCATTGAAACATTGTTTATAATCTCAAAAAAAGTGAAAACAATGCAAATGTCCAACTTTAGGGCATTAGTTAAATCAAATATAGTACATTCAGATACCTGAATTTTATGTAACCAAGAAAAACTTAATAATGTAGATCTGTGCTTACTAATACTGAAGAGACTATATAATATAGTGTTGAGTAAAAAGCTATTTATAGAACAATGCATATCTATAGTCATATACTGTTTTGTTAAAAAACAAAAATGCAATCAAACATGTACATACATTTCATGGGAAAGAGTATGAAAGAAAATTCACCAAAATTCAATCTCTACATATAGATTCTGGAAAATTTAATTTTGCTGTTTTTATTTATTTTTTGCTTATTTTTATTTCCTAACATTTCTATAGTAATTATACATTATTTATGTAATTAAAAAGTTGCATATGCTAGAATAGAAACATACTTTTTTTACTGTATCCAATATCAATTTATAGTCAATCCTTTTTCCATGGTTCATAAACTGAAGTTTATTATTAAAATATAGTTTATAACTTTTACTATTTTTAAAATAGACATGCTCAACATAAAAAATGTGAAAGTTAAATAAGAAAACATAAATGAATACAAATCCAAATTCCCATTACCCAATGATAATATATGTTAATAACCAGTTAGATTTCCATTTCTATATAATTAATTTCTAATGCAAATAAAAACTTTTTTGTTATATAGTGATAATTATATTGTAATTATAATATATCCTGTTATATTAAAAAACTAGCATAAAAGTGTTTTCTGATGCTGAAACTACATACACATCATTTTTAATGACAACAGAAAATATTACATTGAGTGGATGTATCATGATTTTTAATGAACCATTTCACTACTGCTGGACATTTAACTAGTTCATGATTTTTAGCTACTGTGGCTAATGGTGCAACAAATATTCCTATGTGTATGTCTTTTCAATATCAACAACCATTTGCCTAGGAATCGGGCTACCTGTGTTTGAATCAGATCTAATCCTTTAACCTTGACCTAGTTACTTGACCTCTGAAGACATTACTTTCCTGATATTTAAATGGGGATAATCCTAGTATGAACAGCAACAGGTTGTTGTGAGGATTAAATAAGTTCAATGAATATAAAGCATTTAGTTCAGCACTTGACACATAACAAGCACTCAATAAATGCTGGCCATAAGGCACTGTCAGAATAATAATTATTGAATTCATTTATTTAGAACATATATATTAAATGCTTTGTATACATCAGGTATTATTTTAAGGCCCAGGGAGAAAGAATAGTTTGATCTGGGTAGTGGTTACATTGGTCTGTACCTATGTAAAATTTTATTGAGCTTTGTGTTTAAGATTTGTGTCTTTTACTATATAGAAATTATATTATAAAAAAAGTATTTTTGAAAAAAGTCCATGAGTGGTGATAGTAACTTGACTGGTAACAGTGAAAATGATGTGAATACAGGTTATATTTTGAAATAACAGCTCATAGGCTTTGTAGATGAACTGGGTTTAGGATGTAAGAAAAAGAGGAGACAAAGGGATGTCTCCAAAATTTCATAACTGCCCAACTGGGTGAATAATTATGTCATTTACTGAGAATGGGGATAAATGAACGAAAGAAAAATTCTGAAAGAGAGTTGGTGAAATCAGGGTTACTTTTTGACAGTAAGTTAGAGTCCTATTAGACATCCAGGGGATATGAAATAAGCAATAAGAAAACAAATATGGAATTTGGCGATGAGATCAAGACTGAAGATTATAAACACGGGGGGGGTGCCAACACGTACATGGTTTTCAAAACTAGGAGGCTGGATAAGATCTCTTAATGTAGATATAGATTGAGAAAAGAAGAGGTTGAGGTCTGAAGTTTGACTATTGAGGTATGGCCCAGGAGAGTGAGAAGAATAACTGGTAAAGCTGGAGAAAAATAAGAAAGGTGCAGCATTCCAGGGGCCGAGAAAAGGGGGAGCAAGTCTTCCTGGGTGAAATGCTACTGGAAGATGAAGATGGGGACTGAAAATTGACTACTGGACGAGACAAAATGAAGGTCACTGTGATCTTAGCCAGAATGGGTTCAGAGAGGATCACGTTTGACTAGAGTGAGTTCAAGAAACAGTACGAGGAAAGGGAGACAAAAGTAAAACAGTTTTTGAAGAGTTTCTTTCTTTCCCTTCCTCCCCCCTTCCTTCCTTCTTCTGGTAAGTGGGCGGCAGAAGATTGGGGCAACAGCTGGAGAGAAATATGGGGCTAAGGGAAGATTTAGATCAAAGAGTAAGAACAGTTATTACTTATATACAATGCCAAATTACAAAACTACCCTTTTAACCCTTTTCCCTCTTAGGAAAAAAAAGTGCAGCTTGCTGCCAGTGTTAATTTAACATCATGTGTAGGAATGCTACGTTTTCTAGGATTTGACACTTCAGCGATTCAGAATTACTATATTTTGTAAATGGAAATACTGCTACTAAAAACAGAATGCTATAAATAGAATGATGTCATTTGTTTCTAAAGGCTATCGAAATACTAGAGCGATGCAAAAATAATAATAAAAGTGAGGTATTTTGTGACAAACTTTGGGGGTGAGGTGGGGACTGTAATCCGTGTTATCTTGAGATAAACACTACAGCTGCAAGCAACTGCCTGTGAGTATTCTTGGGGCAAACAGAAAATGAATTAGAGGAAAAAGAAGTATTTTATTCACCCATTTTCATTTAAAACAGGTAGGGTATACCACCCCTATATCATTTATTTCCAATATCTGTTATAGAAAAAAAAATCAGTATTTTGTGTGTTTACTACTCACAGAACTCTCAGGTGGTGCAATATCCACAAAAGACACCTTCTTGTCTACCGGTGTTACACGTTGTCTCGGTTTAGGTGTTGGAGCCTAAGATAAACCAATACGTCAAACTGAGTATGATGAACATACATTTTTAGATAAAGCTTCAGCTATTGTTTCTTTTTGTGTCTATCTCTTTAAGTTTTACAGGAAATTCAAAGTCAACGGTTACTCACTACGATTAATGGGCTCACAGAGGTTGTTGGAGGTAGTCTCAGAACAACTTCTGACTCTTCTTTGTGTATGAAATTTCCCAAGTCTTCAGTTGTTATGGCTCCACTTGGCGGAAGGTAGGCAAATTTCCATTTCAAGATAACATGAATGGTTCCTGCAGGATGCTTTTCATGATCTGTTAATTCAAATATTCCTGTCAAATCACAAAAATAATTTTAATTAACGCCAAAGTTTTATTACCATAATAATTAAAGAACAAAGAGAACTACCTACAACTTAAAAAACAATTTTGTCTTTTACTCACAATCCAAATGACAGAAAATAAAGACAAAAGGATCTATGATAGGTTCATCTCTCAAGTAGACTTCTTTCAGAAGTTAAAGCCTCAAAGATAATACTGATTCAAAGATGAGAAAATTAACGCAAATTTTAATTCACTAAAATTAAATTCAGAGATTATTCAAAATTCTCAGCCTTCCTCTAAGACTTTATTTGGGTTACATAGCTCAACTATCCTTCTTCATTTTGATTAAGAATATTCCTGCATGACTTATCTCTACAAAAAAATAAATTAAAATTGAAATTTTCAAATAATTTACAAATATATCTAAAGGAAACTTTATATTACTATTTAATTTTATTATAATTTAAATATTTTATTGGGATTTGTTAAATTATTCCCAATTAATTGAAGCATGGCAAAAAATGTCTGTAAGATAAATCATCCAAAACATATAGCAGCAACAGAAAGTATCATCTGCATCTAGCTGTAATAGTGAGTCACCAATTTTAATCTTCATACTAAAATTTTCAGTATGAAAAATCCCTGACTTGAAAAAACAAATCTATATTTCAAGGATAACTTTTGTTTTGTGGTATCCTTTACTTATGTGTTTTCATGGCTGGCTGGGAAAGAAGAAAACAAAAACTCTAGATTTTAGGTAGAACAAAAGGATATATGTGGAATATAAGAAGGTGGTAAACTTCTATTATAGGCACCTGTGAGCTTTCTAGAAGGGCTGATGAAGAGCTCAATAAATCTTTTCCATAAAGAAGAGTGATAAAGGTGGACAAAAATGATCAAATACAACCTGTTAAAGTTCCTGGTAATGGATATAAGGTGTACAACAAATTTATTGAAGAAAATCTACTGAACCACAGTAAGAATAGTGGGAATCAGAACACAACTCTAGTAAGCTACTTGTCTCTGGCTGAACGTGAGACCTGCAGATTGCCTGAACTTTGAACGCATCATCTAAACCATTCACTGACCCATAGGCAAAAGGTGACGTCTACCGGCCCAAGGGCTTATGCACAACATTTGACCAATCATTGGCTGACCGACCATTAAATTATGTTGACCCAGTTTTAAAATTAAAACAAGAACAAAGCAAACAAACAAACAAACAAACAAAAACTTAGCGGAGACATCAGTGGCTATAGTGAAGGGGAAAAGACTGCAGAATTAGTCTAGACAAGTCACCAAACAAAAACAGTAACAATATTCATCCCGTGGAGTGGGGAAGTTGGAATCCAGAGTAGCTTCAATATAGTACCTTAAATGTCCAATTTTGAGGCAAAAAAAAGAGAGAGAGATGAAAAGAAACCTTCTGAAGGTGTCCAGGTGTTAAGATTCGGCACATAAAGAACTTATAGCAGCTATAATAAATATGTTCAAAGAACTAAAAGAAACTATACTTAAAGAATAAAAGTGTAATGACAATGACATAAAACTGAGACTAGATAGAAAAATTAAATAAAAATTCTGGAGTTGAAAAGTACTCTACTGAAATAAAAAATAAATTCAATAGTGGGGCTCAATAGGAGATTTGAACTGGCAGAAGAAACAATCAGTGAATTTGAAGATTGGTTAGTGGAGACTATCCAACTGGAAGATGAAAAATAAAGACAGACAGAGCGTCAGAGACCTATTGGGACACCATGAAAAAATACACACATGTGTATAATGGGAGCCCAAGAAGAAGAAAGAAAGGGCAGAAAATAATTTAAGAAATGATGGCAGAAAGTGCCCCAAATTTGATACATAACAGTACCATACACATAAATAAACTCAACAAATTCCAAGAAGAGTAAGCACAAAGGCATTCATACCTAGACACATGTTAGCTGAAGTAAAAGCCAAAAAAAAACCCCAAAACCAAAAACAAAAAACAAAATCTTGATAACAGTATCAAGTATGAGGGAACCATAACAGTTGACTTCTCATCAGAAACAACTGATCCAGAAGTCAGCTGTCTGATATATTCAAACTGCTTAAAGAAAAAAAAATAACTGATGACAAAGAATATTGTACCAGCAAGACTGTCCCTCAAAAACATAAATTTGAAATAAAGATATTCCCAGATAACAATGATTAAGAGGATTCATTATCTGACTGATTAGACATACTAAAAGAAGTCCTTCAGGCTGAAAAGAAGTGACACCAGATAGTAACTCAGATCAACACAAAGGAATTGAGACCAATAAAGGTAATTATGTAGGTAATTATAAAACATAGAATAAATATATAGTTTTCCTAATTTCTTAACCGATTAAAAAGATAAATACATAAAACAATAGTTGTAAAATTATATTGTTGGACTGATACGAAGACAAAAAGTATAACAGCACAAAGGAATGGGAGAAAATAAAGGTATACTGAGGTTAAGGAAGTGACACCAGACAGTAGAGGAAGAAATAAAGAATACCAGAAACTGTAAGTATATAAGTTAACATAGAAGTCTCCTATAACTATATCTATTCTCCCTTCTCTTAATTTCTCTAAAGGACATGGGTTACAGAGACAAGCATACTATATACGTGTGTATAACAAAAGCACAAAGGAGGTAGTGAGGGAATGAAATTATATCAGAGCAGACCTTCCATATTTTCCTGAGTTGTTAGTATTAATTTTAAGTAGACTGTGATAAGATGCAGCATACTGTAATTTCTTGAACTGAAAAAAAAAAATTTAAAAATAGAATATTATAGGGCCAAAGGTTAAGATTATTTGGGACAGTTAGGAAGATTAGTTATAATCAGAACACATCCATAACACTAAGGTATAAATTTAGGTTTGTTTTTAGAGTTTCACAGATGAAGAAGTAGGCTTACCTGAGATACACCTGTCATGTGCCAATGAAATCAGAGGCACATTGGCTTTTCCTATGTAAATATTCTCTTGGGTATCACTATCATCAAACACATAAAAGCTCAGAGACTCTGACTTAAGGTATCGATCCAAATCCATAGTCATTGGCACTGGGAAACACATATGATCATCAAACTCTGGATCATTGCTACTGGGAATGATGGCTGTATCATGGTCTGCAAAATCAAAAAACTTGTACACAACATATGGGTGTGGCTGGAGGTGGCTTGCTCGGGACTGCAGGTGGTTGCAACATCTTATTGTAATATGAAGTTCATTTAAGTTGCCATCTGCAGAATCGGTAGACCTGGGCTGAGCAGTTTTGGGTGCTTGATGACTTAACTGGAAAAACATACATATTTATGTTATGGGACTAATACACAAAAAGATAAACAGCAGCTGCCAACCCCCAACGTAATTTTGTATGTGGACAAAAACCTGCATGTTTTCACTTCATAGTGAATTTCTCAGTAAAAGCCTTTTGATTCTTATTCAAAACCAATGTTCACTGGAACACGTGTGAACAGAGGATCCTATGCTATCAGCAACGCTCACAGAAGGCTGAACATACATGTTCCAACTAAACCAAGAAAAAATCTGATGCTCTTTAATTCTACTTAATAACCAATAAGTTAGCAAATGAGTCCAAAGACTAATAATGTTCTCTAGTTCACAGTTTTAAATCCTTCAACCATTCCAGCTATTAGATCACACTCCATTCTTCAGTGAGAATCCAATGATTTTGATAAGCACCACTAGAGAGATTATTTTTCTGTATTTGGGTCGGCCCTCATCCTGAATCAGTGGGGTTTATTGGTTAGGGGAGCAGATATCTGAGACCAAGATCAGACAGTATATCAAAGTCCAACTGCTATAACAAGAGAACAGAATTGGAGATAAACCCTGGATAAGATAAAAAGTTAGGATGGGAGGACACTTCAGAATAGGGATGATAAAAGACTTACGTGGCAGAGCTAGCAACTACTCTACGGCCCCTTTGCTCAGGGAGCAAGTGCACAGGTATCTTGGCAAACAATTCCACGGACTATTAACACTACCGTAGCTGATGTGAGCTGGGACAAGGAAATGTTATTGTTTCAGTGCCCTGTCTGGTTTAGTGTTGGAGAGCTCTCTGCCTTCCACAAAGGGACCCTCCTCCTTTCGCTGCATTTCTGAATCTAAATTGAGCAGCTGGGACCTCCGACTCTACAGAATTTTACTGGAGAAAGAACAGTAGAACCAGTGAGACTCTCCTCAGCGGGGAGACACCTGGTGGTGTGAAGAGGGGAAATCGGAGAAGGGACCCGCAGTATGGCCTTCCTAGGGCTCCTCAGAAAGCTGAGTAGAATACTTTACAAAGTACCCCTTTTGCTTCTTCCCCCAAGTCTCCCCATAAAAGCTGAAATTCTAACAGCAAATGACTCATTCAAGCCAGAGGCTGGGAGTCTAAAACCCTTTAAACTACAAAACTAAATAAGCAAACTGGTCTTTCTATTCTGATGGCCCTTTCCATCACGGCGTTTCCCAAAGTGCATCCTGAAGAATACCAGTCCAGAAAGGTGATCTCTGGGAAAGGGGTGCCATCCTTTCTTAAGTTTGGGAACCAATGTTGCATTTAGTCATGGTTCCTTAATTAGAAGTTATAAAAACTAATTCCATCAGGTAAATATAACAAAAAAGAGTCTTTACCATAGAGCTATAGGGCTGTTTCATGGAACCGTCACAGCAGAAATGTAGGCGGGCCTTAGGAGGGTAACGGGACAGAAGAACCAGCAGAGTTTATTCTCCATCCAGTTTCCATTTTTCTCTGTACGCAAGCCCATTATCTTCTCTCTCCAGACCCATTTTTTCCCCCTTTCATTTGCTCCCTAGCTCCTGATGTTACATGTTCCAGGCATAGAGAGTCTTGCTTTCTCTTAATCTCAGAAAGCAGAATCTGATCGACTCAACTGGGATCAGGAGGATATTCCTAAATCATTAGTTATAATTGGGTGGAGAGTGGGAGATAACAGGATCCTCCAACATAAAGCTTCTCACTAGGGCCCAGCCCCACGGATTGGGAGTGAGGGCAGTTCCAAATGAATAAAGTAATTGTGACTTGAGCAGACATTCCAGAATGCTTCTACTATATTCTATCCCTTTGTTTCTCAACATAACTGCGTACTTTATGATTCCTCTTGAGATTCGTGTTGTACACGAGAAGTCCTAGAGTCAAGAATCCTGTTTAACTTTGCTCAATTCAGTGCTTTCTGCACTCAATCCTTGGATCATGGAATTCTTTTGGAAATATGGCCATTAGGCCCCATGAAACATAGTGTGGAAAATGCTACTCTGAGGAATTGCACTTAAATGTCCAATTCTCAGTAAGAGAACATTCCCTTTTTATTTTTTGCATTTCAAAAATCTAACATGAAGAAACGGTCTGAAAGAAGCATAACTGACAGTCCAATAACAGCTGTTCAGTCCCTTAACAGTAGAAAGTATAATGAAAGTCACTTGATGTGTGCTAATTGTATTGCAATCCCATTTTTTAAAAATGTCCTGGGTAGCAGCGCAAGGGCGTTCCTCTGTGGTGATGGAAAAACTCTGTGTCTTGATTGTGGTGGTGGTTACGTGGATACATGTACATGAGATAAAAACGGCACAGAACTCCCCCTCCTCAGCCACGCCTGTAGACACTGATAAAACCCCAATGAGGACTGTGGCCTAGTTAACAGCACTGTGCCACTGCCCATCTCCCAGGTTTGACAGTGTAAACTGTTCTTTAGGTATGGAAGACCTTACAGCTGGGGGAAGCTGGGCGAACGGCACACACGACCTCTCTACTATTTCTGCTACTTCTGGCAAGTCTACAATTATTTCAGAATAAAAAGTTAGAAAAAGCCACTGCTGGTCTGTGAAAGAAAATGGTTTCAGTTTAAAGCGTGACATATAAAGAAACAGTATAACATTTCTGTGTTATAAAGGGTCTTAAAGCCAAACAAGCTTACCCACTGCGTTCGCTCTGGTCCCTTAAAATTGGATGTTATATACCCCAAAGCCTTTGCCCGTTCCCGGTAAAGTCGAATTGCTTGGTCCATGGGAACTCTTAATTGGAACCAGTAGTCCACTGTGCCAAAGTTTGGGATGTCTCCTTTAGTTCCTACAGGTCAATACATAGCTCACTGTTAAAACAGTCCCATAAATCAAAATATATACCAGTAAAAATACATCAATGGTATTATACATTAAACTATAAATTTTATACTGAGTAAAACAATATATGACTCGCACAGATGATGTGTGATTGGCAAATAACAGAGATGAAAAAAATAGAATGAAATGACTTCTGCAAGTATGAGTCTGTATGTTAAATATTATTAAAGAAGTATGTCAAGCTATGTTTCCACATCTGAGATATTCCAATTTGTACTATTTCGACCCAAAATACAAAGAAAAATCGAAGCACTGAATCAAATACTCCATAGATTCTTTCTGATGCTGCAATGCATGTTTTAAACAAGCTACACCCACTGTATCCTGGCAGGTACAATATGAAACCTCAAAATTATAAATATGATACTCCACATGGTGATTCAACTCTCAAGAAATCCAGCCCCATCCCACTGTACGGTGTCACAAGAACAGGGGAAACGCCACAGCTATGCCAAGTTCACACTGTATGTAGTGGACCCTCGTGTGGCCCACCCTCAGCTCTCCTCCCCGGCTCCCAACAGACTTAAGAGCTGTCCAGGCTTCCTTCACGGAAAGGAAGACTCTGCCCTCACTAGGGCCACGGATGGCTTTGGCACGACTGTCTGTTCGTTCACCAGGCCCTGTCTCCACCGCACTGTAAGTTTCTCGAGGGCAAGGGCCGTGGCTTCCACACCATGGGTTCTCAGTAACTGCTGAACAGACAATATTCTGTACATAAACTTTCCTGAATGTAGCACATTATTAAAAATAACACCCTGTCATCTCTATTTCACCAATTTCTTCCTCGTTAATGGATCATTCTCATTAACATACACACGATTCAAATCTGCCATTATTTAAAAACTTGACCTAAGAGAAGAATAGTAACAGATACACATATTTGCCTGTATGTGCATAAAATTTGGGGGGGAAAATTTGTAGCCGCTGGTGAGGGAACCCAGGATCGCTGGGGGACAGGAGTGGGAGTCTGACATTTTGTGGCCTAAACTAGTGCCTTCTTGATTTCGAATCATGAATATAGAACCTATGCAATATAGTACGCTATACAAGGACAGGGGCTTTGTCTGTCTGTCTTACCACTGACCACTGTATTCCTAGTGCCTAGTGATAGTGACAACGAGATAAGCTTAAAAAACATTTGCTGAGTGCACTACATTCGATGTTTAAGCACACATGAGTATCAATATGGCAAAGAATAATGTGCATTTATAAGCTTTAAAATTAGCAGCCATTGTACTGACAGCATCAGTAACATTTAGGAGAGTCCAAACATCTGGGGGCAGCTAAATTAGAGAACGCTGTCCTTACCCCCCAGGTACCTCGAATCCATCAGAGAAGATGCTGATGTGAAACAGCTTATCATTGTATAAACCAGATCAGTGACTCAAGCATGCCACGTTCATAAAAGTGTACTTACCAACCAAACTTGCTGTGCAAAATATCCGACCGCTTTTTTCTAGAATTTCGTGGAATCTCAATTGACATGCTGCCATTGTTTCATAATCCGTGCTGTACGCCTGGTGGACCTCAAGGGTGACAGAATTCTTCTGAATATATTGTAAAAATAAGTCGTTAACATGAACAAGATATTGAGAAGTAAAGTTATATTCTGGGTGAAGACCTCGCACTACGGGGGTTGTCTGTAGTTCAAAGTCATAGAAGGCATAGGTGCAGAAAGTGACAGGCTCTTTGTCTCCAGATGCCTGTAAAACTTCAGAAGAAAAAGTGACTTTGCTGATATGGATTTCAAACAGGTTTTCACCTCGCTCTAAGTGAACGGTTTCGTCAAATTCATCAACTGAGTCATCCGGCATGATTTCTGGTTTAAATTTGTACTGTTTGGTGCCATAGGCAATATCCTTTAATTGAGCTGCAAGAGAAGACACACGGATTAGAGATTTTAAAATAGGGACATATGAGGATACAAACTGGCTTTTGAAGTGGCAGGAAGTCCGAGTGCTTTTGGTGAATATTCTCGATCTTAAATTCTGTTGACTATACTGTTTTCCCGTAAATAATATGGTGTCATACAGAAATTCATCGTTTGTTTTCACATGACTTATCAAACAACAAAATTGCAACTTAAATGTAATACAGGTTACCAAGAGAAAGGAAAAAGAAAAAAAAAAGGCTTTTGAACGAATGGCTGAGGTAAGTATTTGGATTCTGCCTGTCCCGTGCCTCTGCTCAGTTATCTTCTCTCCTTTAGCCTATTAAAATATATGCTTTTCTATTTTGGGAGGTGATGGATACTTTTATTATCTTGATTATGGTGATGGCTTCCCAGGCGTATACATAGGCCCAAGCTCACCAAACTGTATGATTTATATTATGTGATTTAAAATGTGTTAATTATACTTCTATGAAGCTGCTTTGGAAAAAGATAGAGCTCTGTCTAGATACACATTGCCCCCCTATGTTATTTTCAAACTTCTAGAAAGAATAACGTATACTTGTATACGACTCCTCACCTGACAAGATACTTTTCAACCTAATGCACACAGTCTCTGCCTTACTTTTCTTGTTAAAATACTCTAAAAAAGGTCGCCAAGAACCAATTAATTGCTGGAGGGAATGGACTTCGGTCTGTGTATCACTTGATTTCTGTGCTTCGCTCACACCAAGGACCACTTTCTCTGTTGTCAACTTCTGTCCCACCGTGGCTTCTGCCAGCATCTGCCCTGCTCCCCTCCAGCCTCTCTTGCTGTTCTTTAATGGTTCCTTTTTTTTTTTTTTTGCCAGTTTTCTGGGGTTCTGTTTTTAGTCTCTTCTTAGTGCATGTATATTCATGGGTTCATGATTTCTGCTACTTTCAATATGCAGAATAGAGATACTCAGATTTCTATTTCTGAATCGGATTCCAGACACACATAGCTAAAGGCTTGCTGAAGCCTCTACCCAGATGATCCTGGGGCACATCAAACTCAGTCCACCCGATGGAATGTGCCACATCCTCTACTAGTTACTAGTTACTTGGTGGCTGCAAACACCATCACTCGAGATACAAAGTGCATCTCGAGTGATGGTGTTTGCAGTCACCAAATCGCCTAAGTTCGGCATTGCATAGTCATTCCAGCTTCCTCTTTTTCTTTTTCTCTCTCCACATCTGCAGGTTCATATTCAACACTATTTCCTACGTCTTAACCGAATATGTCCCTGTCCTATATTCACTGATGCTACCTTACTACACAATCAGTGCCTATTACCGAGATTATTATGGAACCCAAACTGCTTGCTTCCTTCTTATCTTACTCATTCTTCCCAATACCTAGAGCATAAACTAGAAAACACAGTTCTGGGTGTATTACTCCCTACCTTAAAAATCCCTTACAGGGTCTCTAGGTTAATCAGGTTCGAACTCTTCAGGCAGGCAAACGGGACCTGCATGATTTGGTTCTTGCAGCCTTACCTCCAGGGCCTCCTCCCTTTACTAATCCCAGTTCCCATTATAAGGTCTACATGCAGTTTCTCAAATAAATGGTGGCATTTCACATTTAGGGTCTTCTGAACCACCTCATTGGCTGCCTGGAGCACCTTTTGCTGCTTTGACTGAGTGATGAATTCTGTCCTCTTTAAAGACGCAACCAACAGTGTGGAGTCTCCCTGGATCTTCATTCTTTCTCTAATGTTTCTTTGGTTCCTTTTGCATTTTGCTGGTCTACACTCTTCATGGAAAAGTGTAACTGTCTATTTACTTGCTCACCTCTTATGAGGTCCATGCACGTGGCGCCTAAGCTCTCCCCCATATTTGTATTCTCATGGCCTAAGACTTCGCTTAAGATATATAAGGAGCCCAAGTATGTTTATGGACAGAATCAATGAATTTAGGGAATAGATAAAATATGTTGGTAAAGACTTGGTATGACTTGAAAGAAATGAAAATCTCAAACTCTGTGACCTCCTTTTTGTTCAGAAAAGTTCCATTAAGCAAATTTTTATTGAGTACTACTTGAAATAGAAGGTACACACTGCTCTGTGACTTCTGGAAAACTCTGTTTAGTCGGATAAAGAGGTTTTCTGAGCACTTCTGCCTAGGGCAGTGGTTCTCAAAGTGTGGTGTGGGAACTTCTAGGTGCCTGTGAAACTGTTTTAGAGGTTTGTGAGATCAGAACTATTTAAAAAAAGAATATTAAGGTATTATTTACTTTTTTCATTCTTATTCTCTCACAAGTATATGATGGAGTTTTCCAGAACCTACATAATGTGATATCATAACAGATTGCATGCAGAAGCAGATATAAAAACCCAGCTGTTTTCCATTAAGCCAGACACTAAAAAGATTTTCAAAAATGTTAAACAATTAAAAAGATTAAAAAAGATTTAATACGATGTCATTCTTTTCATGATTTCTTTTTGGCAGGGAAAATAAAGCTTTTTAAAAATAAATACTATAATTTATGTTAACATGTAATGGGTTTATTATTATTATCTTAACATGACTTAAATATTTTAAAAACTTCTCACTTTTAATTGCTAATATGCTAGATATCACAAGCATAACCCATATAAACAAAGGGCCTTTGGGATTCTCGGTCATCTTTAAGAGCATAAAATTACTGATGGCATAGATCATTGCATTAAGCATTGCATGGCAAGGGACATGAAAGAAAGAAAAACTATTTCTCATTCTAGAACTTATATTGTAGCCACAGAGAAGATGCGAAACTCCAACAGTTGAAGAATGCTTATATGATATAAGCCCCAAACGTATTTTCTGAGTACAAGGGAGTAAAAGTGGCAGGTGTAGGCAGCATTTTTCACAGAATCATCTCATCCCTGCATCTGCACCTTTTGGAGTCATTCCTAAATACACAGAGTCATGGGCCACAGGTGAGGGGGTAGAGCTGAGGAAGGAACAACTGACAGAAAATCCCCACGTGACTGTCACACTTGCTGAAGTCTGAAAACCACTGGAAGGCCATGTCAAGTAGAGAAATGGCTAGGTCTTCTGGGGGTTGGCTTCCTGGCATGGGTGTGCGTTTAGTTAGATTTTGAAGCAGAGAAGGGTAGGTTCTGGGGTCAGGGTAGAAAGGAGGTTCATGTGGAGCAGAAAAAGGTACAGCGATGGGACTGGGCAAGAAGAATCTGACAAAGAGCAGGCAGACTTGTCTGGCTAAGATGCAGAGCTTCCTTAGAAATCAGAAACGAGGTGGTAAATTTAGTCTGAGATGCCTTACGAAGAGCTTTAAAATCCTGCCTGCAAACAAAGCTGAATGCGAAAAGCAGTAGGGAGTGACTACAAATTTGTGAGTAGAAAAGAAACAGATAAAAACAGGATTTCTGGTAAATTATTATTATAGTTAGAATTTGGAAAAAAATAGAGCAAAGAAAAATCTTGAGTGGATATATGGATGGCATTTTCGACCACCGTGCTAGCCATTCACTGGCCACTCTGGGCAGATGTGTGCACACTGTACCTTCCAGTTTCTGGATGCGAGCAGCCCTGATGTCAAGGAGGTGAACGTACTGCTCTACTTTGAGTTCATAATCCTGCTGCAGATTTTCCATCTTCTGGGTCACTGCCTCAACTTCCATCTAAAAAATGAGACAACAAATTTCAATACTCACGATTAGTTCCACTTTCATTTTTTAAAGCACATGTGATTACAGCGTTTTCTAGATCCTGGGGATACCAGTAGCTGTAAGCCATAGTTTTCTGACCTCAAATAGCTCACAGTTTAGAAATTTATGTTTGGCAGTGTTCATAAATCAGAAGTAAAATGAGCCAATCTCCAGATTTTTCTGTGGAGATAGTTTTCCTGTTTGTTACAGGCTCTTGGTTGTGGGTGTGGGTGCAGGAATTCAGGATAACTAGAACCCATCTGCATCATGTTCTGAACTAGTAAAGGTGAGTTCATTGCCATTAGATGTTCTCCTAAATCAGGGATGCAAAAATTTTATTTGTTTTTAAAATATTTATTTCTAGTACCTAGTTATAAGGCCAAATTTCAGGCATGTGATAACACATGCTAATAGGTTATACCATGATAATACATGATACTGCTCAGAAGAGCGAAACAGCAGCAGAGTATTGTAGGAAACGTCCTCTCCTAATTTAGCGTATTACATTACCTGATAATCTTTATTAATTTTATGTTGCATAATCAGCATGTTTCTTGTCTTTTCAAGTTCTTGCACTGTTTCTGCATGAGTTGCTTGTAGCTCTCTCATGGAGCGTTCTAGATCTTTACTAATTTTATTGTCTACTTTCTCTAAAAAGGAAAGGTCTCCATTTTTTTGTGATTTTTGAGCCTATAACAAAAAAATGTTTTATTACTGAAACAAGAGTTTATAAAAATGTAACCATGTGAACTGACATAGATATAGCAAGGAAAAATCATTAATTGAAAACAGATATGTTTCTCTATTTTCCATCAGGAATAAAGTAGTTTTGGTATAGAAAATATATTTGGATAGACATTTGGAACAATTATAGAGAAATCAAAAAACAGTTCATTACTTCAAGACATGAAAAAGAAATCATGTACAATGATTTCTATTTCTTCATTTGATTAAAAGCTACACTGTGATGATCTAAAAAGAAAGAAATGCATTTTCTCGTGTCTTCTTATAAATAACAGAATATCCTAGAACTGGAAAATATCTTCTGGTAACACTTATAATTCAAATTTTCCTTAAAATACTTGTGTGTACCAAGGTCTCTTAGGACAGAAAATTGTTGATTAGTTTTATAGTAAGCCATGTACAAGTAAAATGTTTGTTACAGTTGGAGAAAGTGCTTTGAACAAGAGTTTTTAAGGTCTATTTTAATGTAATTTTGATGTCATCATGAAATATGTATATGCTGTAACCAAATGTCACCTGACCACTTTCCTGAATAATTCATTCTCCAAGGATAAGGGTTACAGATAAGGGCCTTCATTATGCTCAGTTATACATAGACATGAAATTTGTGGTGAAGTTCGGAAAGTTACCTTTATAAGCAGGAGCGCTTCACTCAATTCGTCAGCATTAATATCACTCTTCTGCAAAAGAGTAAGTAAAAACTCACGAGACAATAATGGAAAGTACTAGAGACATTCCAACTATGTGGATCATGCTCATGGAGCAGAAGATACCTGATACCCTGAATTAATAAACTAAGTAGTACATCTGGCTTCTTTTGCTTTATTGCATAGGGTTTTCTCAACACATAAAATATTCAGATAAAAGTTTGGAGTTTACTTCCCAAAAAAGAACATAGTTCACCTGGTCATAAAACTTCATGCGGTTTTTAAGTTCATCAAGTTGCTGCTTTTGTTCCAGATACTGCAACTGTAGCTCTCTGTTTTCTTGAACGAGTTTCTCATTTTGGTCTTAAAAATAAAGTCAACACCATCAGAAAGGTAAGAGGGAATGAGGCATAAGAACACATTTTAAACGAGTGGAATTCCTAATACATGCCAAGCTCCATCTAGCATCGCTCTGGTCAGAGAGGAAATTGAGCGCACGCCCAGACAGAGGCGGCGGGAGAATGAGGAACAAACGAACCCTCTCGTGTGTCTGCCATATGGCTCACTTGCTTATCAAAATCTGAAGGCTTAAGTTTGCAGTATTCATATAAGGAAATTGTGGCCTCGGGGACTTCAAAGGAACACTCTATCTAAACTATCTAAGAAAATATGTTTCTAGATCTAAAATTTTTACTTACTTATTAAGGGTCCTGAAAGGCATGCAAAAAAAAAAAAATTGTCTTTTAGTTTTTTAATTGAGTCTCTCGAATTTTCTTTTGGCAATTTAGCATCAAATCTTTTTCTTAAAATAAGATAATTTCTTTGGTAATAACTGAATCTGTAAATTTAATCGACCACACTTTTAACACATCTGTTAAGATAGGAGAAGTGGCTTCTCAACCAGTGCATGGTAGTATCAACAATAATTCACGTGTGTTCTTTATAAGGTCATGCTATTAATTAGTAGGACGTGGACTCAGAGAGCTACGGTTAAGGAGTGGGGAGACAGGTCATATTCGCTCATGGACCATGACTCACAAACAGGGGTGCAGGGTAGAGCTGCAGAAGACAGTCCATAAAAGAGACAGTTAAAAAAACAACAACATAGTAGCTACCTAACAAATTGATTCTTTAGTCTCATGCTCTTAAGTGTACTCTTCAGTAGAGTTCACTGTGGTGGTCAAGCGTCCTCCTTTCTGGGTTACTGTGGACTAACTCTAAACCATGTCATCCAAATTTTCGCCACTAATTGCATCCTACTCCCAAAGATTTATGTTTATCCTAAGTCCTCAATTTGAATTGTACATTTTTGTTTCCATTTCTTAAAGTAGAAGTAAGTCAACACATTTGCCAAGAATTCTTTACATGAATACATGTGTACACATTTGTATAGCTTATACGAAAATATGTTTCTGACTTTTATAATGCTCTGTTCCCAAGCTAGAAACACATATAAGTAAAAATTGTAAAGTACCTAAGTAAGAGGAAATGGAATAAATTTGGATATAAATTTTCATGTCACATATTTCCTAGCAAATCAAAAATAAAAAAAAAGAACACTAAAAAACCTGTGACTCTAGGGTATGCAGAAACATTTTAATATCAAATATATTCATGTTTTTATCTTATTGATGAAAGATTAAAGGTTATCCTAGACTATAAATTGCTAGTATTTAGTAAACTAAATGAAAAAATTTCCAAATGTGGACAATACCTGAAAATTTGGAAGGTCAAGGTTAAAACACTTGTCATTTAACTAAAAATTAGGATTAATGATAAATATGAATTCTCAGGAGGTAAACTTGCTTTTTGTTTAGAGAGTAGAATAAACACATGGAATGCTTTATTTTATGCTGAGCAGGTTCAAACAACATCTAGACAGAATGATTAGGTAACAAAAAGAAGGTAAGTATAGTCAGAAGATGTAAAACTAAAGGTCCCGAGGATAATGTACCTTCCTCCTCCAGCCAGCAAAACTTTCAGGGATTCTGAGGATAAACCTAATAACAAACATGACTACCCTATCTTCATCCAGACACAGTATAATTTGATTATTATTTCTAAACTCTCATTTTTCTATGGTTTCAATTTTTCAGAGCAGGGTCCTAAGAATGATATGCTGGTAGGTATAAATAAACTCCTTCTACTTTTTCTTCCTTTACTGATTTTTGTTTCAACAACTATGTCCCCACATGTTCACTGATATTTTTTAAAACGCTGGCATTATTCGTAAGAAAATAACTTAGTGGGAGAAGACATTACTGAATATTAGTAACTTTCTACTGAATTGTATGTAGAATTATCCACTATTTTTTCTTTTCTGAAGCTGTTTATTGGGGATATAACTCCTGGGCCTTTAAAAAATACAGAGACGTTATAGTTCAAAGATGAAATAGACTTGCTGAATTATAATATGAAAAATCAAAGCACCCTGTACAAGATGAAAAATAACCTTATGATTTGACAAAAAGCAGGTTAAACCAAACAGCATTTTATTCAAATGAGATAACATTTCACTCTTTTAAAATTATGTTCTTCAAGCACACCATTAATAAGCAAAGTACAGAGAACAATTCAACTAAACAATTTTCAGAACTCCTTTGTGCTAATATCTTCAGCTGTGATCAATATAACCATATGCATTATGCTGAATTATGCATTTCAGCTAAAGATAGAAAGGAACTTTCAAAAGCAGGCCCTTAAACACATGCAGTTAATTTAAGCATTAACCAAATGCAAACTGCATTTACATATCCTTCCCCTACATATTCACACAATCTGAAACTAATTTGTACTCTGAATAAAGAGGTGAATATTCTCTAAAAATAATTTGCCAGTTAGATGAATCACTACAAGAAGCCAGGGAAACGTCTTCTGGCAAAGAACACTTGATACATGAAAAGGTAAATGTGTGAAGAGCCTTCCAAGTAAAATCAAACAATTTCAAAATCTGTAATATGAAAAAAAAAAAACACCTTTCTAAGTTGTAAAAGATCTCCTTAAATAGACTATTTCAATTTTTTTGTTTAGTGTTTCCCTGGGAAAAAAAATGGTTAAAGGCTGTAATATTTTTCTTACAATCTAACATTTTTGCAAAAAAATCCCAAAACTTCAATCATTAAACATGTAAATTTCAGGCATTCAAGCAAAAATAACAGTTGCATTAAAACTAAAGGTTTACCTCTCACAATTTTTCTCAAGAAAATGAATGAATAAATGTATAAAGATTTTGTTTAGAAAGATGTTTATGATACTTAAAAAAACTAAAGCTATTTAAAAATTCATCAATAAAAGATTGTTAAACATTCTATTCTACATTCTCACGCTGGAAAACTATGACAGCCGTTGCAAATGATGACGATGTGAATTTATGTTTATCCTCGAGGAATGATTTCCCGATATAATAAATAAAAAACCATATCATAAAACCATATTTATCTATCTATATAGAAAACTGTGGAAGGGCATACATAAAAATACTAATAGTGATAATCTTGAGAGTTGTGAAAGTGAGGAATTCTCAGGATTTTTTTGTTTACTGGACTTTTTTTTTTAGGGTGTATATGAGTTATTTTTAAAATTCAGAAAATCCCAGAGACATAGAACCAATTTTTAAAAAATGAGAAATGAACTATTTAAAATAAAACAACTTAGCAATTCAGTTTTAATAATTCATCAGAACTGTCAGAATTAATTTAACAACAAACAGGTTTTGAAAAAAAGATCACCAAGATTCTATCCCCTTGAGAAGAGTTTCTTTCCAGAGGTCAATTCAGATGTCTATAGATAAGAGTTTTGCAATTCTTGATATGTAGGGAAATACAGAAATTGCAGAAATAAGAAAAGTTTATTTCATTTCTCTTTCCTTTAAGAATAAGAAATTTTTTTGTTTTTGGAAAAGTCAAAGGGAATACAGAACACTTCCACGTCCTCAGTGAACAAGAATTTATTGAGCAACTAGTAAACAAAGCCCTCCATTAAGTACTCGATACTGTGTATTAAAATCAGAAACTACGTATCTTTGAAAAAAAAACTTTTAAATATTTGCCTGGTCAGAAATTATGTCACCATTTAATTCTACTCATGATCTTCTAGAGAAAGATTCATAAATAATTTCTCATCAGATTTAATCACTTGGTGAATAAATATTACGTGTGTTTCATTGAAATTAAAACTACAATTCTAAAACATGTTTCAGATAAAGTATTTTGAAAAGTTATATCATGATTTTTAAATGTTACCATTAATAAGATGTATTTCAATTTCAAAAATGTTAAAATGGGGGAAAAATCTTATAGTTATGAATTATGGCATTGTGATTTCAATCAACATATAGAGTACTGACTAGATATGCAATTCTTTTTTTTTTAAATTGACTCAGCATTAAACTTTTAAAAGTTCTCGTGCAATAAAACTGGCAATGTTCCAAAGGAGCAACCACCTTATTATCACATCACTTGGTTTATCTAGTAGATGAGCAAACATAGAGACATTTGAAACAAATAATTCAATCCTCCTGTTGTGCCTCTGTGTGTGATGTATCGGTGTACCATGCAGTCGGTCACACCTCTACTTTAATTGTGATTATCTTACTTCTTTGAGGCAAGAAGGGTGAGATCCGTGACTCACGACAGGAAACTTATCAGTGCTTATTATTTAGCAAGGACATCCTGGCAAGGCTTCCTGTTTACAGTCACTGTCACAGAGAAGAATTAGGTATTGCATCAGTAGAGGGAGCCTCCCTGCTGGACCGCGGGTGAGGACTCCTGTCTCTAGTCTCAAGCCGCCTTGTTTTTACTCTAGTGTACTTGCCTCTGCCCCACGTGGCACAATTGATTCAATCACTATTTCTCCTGGTTGGATTTATGCTGCATGAGGGCAAGGCTTTTGTTTTAGTCACTGCTGTCCCCCCAGAACTTAGAACAGTGCCTGGCGATACTGGTGCTCAATAAACACTTGTTGACTGTTAAAGGAGGGCTTGAAATTTAGGAAAATTAAAGACAACCTGAATAAGAATGACTGAAAGAAGGTAAGAACTTTGGCATACGTGCTAGGATGAGTAAAGGAAAAGTCTGAGCAACCAATTCATGCATGAAAGTGGATGGCTGTTGACACAGGCTGTGTCCCCCAGCAGAGTGAGAGGCCTGGTCCGACAGTAGAGCCCGCAGTGAGCCCGCCTGAATCAGTGAATAACAATGAATAAAACAGATGTCTGCAATGAACAAGTCAGTAGTCATTTTATATGTACCTCTTTCAGTTTTTAATCTGTCAAGGATTTCGGTTTTGTCTGTTAAATCAGATTTTAAGGCAGTCTCGAGTTGAGCAATCTGTACTTTCAGCTGCTGCTCCTTTGACTTCCATTGCTCTTCATGGGCAGCACTGAAGGCACTGCAAAACACACGTGACATGCAAGGAAAGCTTGGAAATCAGCTTCGACCGAAAATAATAAAGAGAAAAGCTTTTAGTGGCACAGAGACCACTGTCATCATGTCTTAGGAATTAAGTAAACATATGCTGGTCTGCTGCTGTGGAAAGCAAGGCGCCTTTCTCAGGCTGCGGTTAGGGAACATGAAAGAGTCTGTGGGATGAGCAAAGGAACTGGCCTTAATTTAGAGCTCTAAAGTCAGAAAAGTTGGCAGTGTGCAGCTTTTGTGGGACTAGCGAAGGAATTCCGATACTGTACATACTCCAGAGGAATCCACAATTCCAAACCTCAGCGATCGACCTCGGACACACAACCAAGCTCCCTCACACACAAAACCCTCCTACTGCGGAGAAAAGGGACTCTCCACCTGATCCTTAATTCTAGAGTCTGTGATAACAACATTCGCAAAATATTCGCCTCAAAGTGAAATTAACATTGGCAATTTCCATGTTAAGAAGTAGTGATGATGCAGTTTTTGTCCTAAAAACAAAAGGCAACAGACTTCAGAACAGTTTCACTTGTAACACATGATTGGGATGAAAACCCAGTAAACACCCTGGTAAGAATGATGAAGACAGAATTACTATTCCTTAATAAAAGTGTAGCAGTTTAAACAACCATTAAAATCTGCTTCGGATCAAGGCCCAGCATATTGGAAGAACTAGATGAAAAATAAAGAAATGGTACACAGAAGGCA
The DNA here is from genome assembly GCA_030015415.1 of Cynopterus sphinx. Lineage (NCBI taxonomy): Eukaryota > Metazoa > Chordata > Mammalia > Chiroptera > Pteropodidae > Cynopterus > Cynopterus sphinx. The sequence goes on from CM057386.1 coordinate 4,555,039, forward strand.
TACGCTAAGCTTTCGTTTAGGCCAGTGGTTCCCAAATGCTGGCCTCGAGTAAACACTTGTGCTAGACCAGCTACTCTGAGAACGCTTAGGGAGACTTAAAAACGGAAGATCGTGGGGCCCAGAAATTCTTATTTTTATAAAGCTCTGCAGGTGAGAGCCAGGTCTTGGAAAAACTGATCTTGAGCTGTATTTCAGCAGACAACTATTATCTGTGAAGCTTGATATGACTGGATAATTATCAGCAGCTTTGACCTTTCTACTTATTTTAAACTCAGTAAATGAAACAAAAATTTACAAAATCTGGTTCTGTACGGATGATGAAGTAAATGGAAAAGAAACTTATTATTGAAAATTGCCCTTCATGCTGCTGCCAGCTAGTCTCGGGTTTTATACCAAAGGAGATACTTTTTCTGGGAGGCATGGCTTTTCGAAAAAACAAAATTGTGTATTCATTTTACATTTTGAATGTTTTTATTCCATTTAAAATAACATGACCTTAAAAATAAATAAAATTCTAGAAGTTTCTCTAAATATCACATGTGTTTCATCTATCAATGCTCTTGTTTCACATCTGGAACCTTAAAAAAAATGCATGGATCTGACATACCAATATTTTAAATTAATTTTAAAAAGGGTATAATTATTTAGATTTAAATGAAATCCGAATACAATGTGTACTTTAAAGTAAATAATATTCCTTTGCATTTTACTTTTTAAATAAAAACAAATATAATTTCTGTGTCTGGTCAAATTATATATACCAAACACACACACTCATGCATATGCGTGTATGTGAGTGTGTGTGTGTGTGTGGTATTATTAAAAACATGTACTACCCGGAAAAAAATTAGCATGATGAAATGGGCACAACTATACATTATATCAGATGCCAAAAATTAGAAACAGTAGTGTTCCAATAGCATTAGTACCAGCAGAAAGATCACCAACAGTTAATCTGGCAGAAACATCAGAAGCTGTATGTGTTTAAATTAAGAACAATTTAGCAGCCTGGTTTTTCCAAACCCACAAAATACTAGTGTAAATCAGCATAAGTCAATCTGAATTTAGCCCACTGCTATCTTCCCTCTAAATTTAGGATTACATTCCACCGGAGTTTCATGAGGAATTCCTTTTGGATTTACTGTATTCCTCCACGCTTGGAGCCATCTGTGTGACTGTACGTGGTGAGCCACATCTGGCTCCATTTTCTTTGTGAAGGCCGTGCGCATGATTAAATCTGCATATGAGAACAGCCTCTGAGAACCTTTTATTCATGAAAATGTTTTTGTGCGGGGCCTACGGTGATGACTGAGGGGGTGGTCGCAGTGGGTCTCTGTGCGCATCTCACTGCTACATTCTGCGGCAGGAGTGATAGAAGGTCAACCTGCAGCAGAGTGCCCACCGGTGCCTGCGGGCAGCCCCAGTCAGCACGGTGTAAACACACAGCCTCCACCAACAACCTGATCAGACAGAAGGAAGAGCTGAAGAATTCATCTCTACCCCAGGACCTTTTTTTCTTGCAGGAGAAATTCCATCTATTCTAACGTTCAAGGGCGTCTGAATGCAAGAGACAGGGGCGTATAAGTCTAGATCACCCACCACGAAATCCACAGGTGCTTCAGTGAGGGACTAGTGGAAATCTAGTACACATTTACATCAGCGTATTTCACTTCCTGAAGGAAGAGTGATGGGCCCAAATGGACTCTGTTCGATTCTGAGAAGCTTGGAGTGCTATATTTGATTCCATGAGCTTTCATGGCTCCTGGAAGATTGCGGGGGACAGGTATTCACTGTACAGAAATGGGGCACAGAGAGTCTAGGGGTGCTCAGCACTGCTTCTTTACATCCTGGAGATCAGATGACTATTACATGGAAAAAACCTGATTCATCCAATTCTTAATACGGTTAATGTTATCCTCAAAAACTGGAACTCCTTCCTTTTAACAGGCATTAGATTGGTGTCTCTCAGAAGTCAACACTTTGAAATCACCTTGACCACATTCTCTGGATCTGACCTCAAATTGACTGAATAGGCGATGGTGGGAGTAGTGAGGAGGACAGGTGGGGAGGGTGGCAAAGGGGTGGCAAAAACTACATTTTTTGTTTTTTAGGTTGTTCATATACATGATAGTTGAAGGACTATTGCATTCATCAATTACATCACCTTAAAACTATACTAATTCCGAAAATGAGATGCAGCTTTACTATATTATAGTACAGAATTTCTCTCTAACCAAATAGAAAGATTTAATTAAAAAAGTTTATTCTATATTTTTAAATTGACATTTCTTAAAGTTACACTTATTTCTTGGCATTGGATCAAAATGTTTTAAAAAAGGCTCATCCCGAATACCAACATGAGGGTTTTATCTTACCAGATGATTCTCTAATATGTCATATGTCAAGTAATAAACACATTCAAAATTTCATTTGAAAAAGGAAGATGAGAATGCAATCTGCAAATCATATTTTCCTCCTGAAAACGAGCCAATTTGGGATAACAAACAAATGCTCTTCTTTTAAAAACATGCTATCACTATGACTAACCAAACGGGGAGTATGTGTAGTTTCTGATGAGCATTAATTGCCGGCAATGATGAATAACGGTGCCATGAAACACAAGAGCTGTAAAGAATCTTAGGAACAATGTTGATTTTTAATGATTTTGTTGATTTTTTTTGTTGAGTTTTGTAGTTTGTACAACTTCTAAAAAGATATATTAAAAAAAGTTATATCGGAGAATGTTATAGTTCTATCTACTATCATGTATACTTGTTGGGTTTTTTGTTTAACTGATATGACATTTTTATTTTTACAGAAAATGTTTTGATACTCATTATAAACATTTACTTCCACACACGTCACACAAAATTCAAGGGTAAGCAGCATAACAAACTGTTTTTAACGTGACAGGGAAAATATGTAGCTCAAGCATAAAACATAAAAGAAAAAAACATTCAACGTCTGATTTACACTCTTAGATCATCTTCTAATATGAAAAGATGAAGTTTCACAGTGATAAAATAAATATGCGAAGAACATGCCTTTCTCAAAATTCCATTAATGCATTATTCCCAGATAAGTTTTTTATTCCAAGAAAGTATGTTCAGTAAATCCTCTATTTAGGAGGAAGTAAAAAATGTGTAAGTAATGGCCAAATGGCACTTATTTTCTTGTATTAAGACTATGTTAAATGATTTGAAATTACAAGATGTTGAAGATAAATACAAATCAATAAAAATTTCTGAATGTATGACAGTTCTGTTACTCCAAGAACATTTCCCTTTTGAATACACAATTTTCCGATGTAATTAAAATCAGAGAGATAGTGAAGCACAAGGGAAAAAAAACAAGTTTAGAGTCAAAAGAATTAGGTTTTAGTCCTGTACTGGAGTCTCAACAATGCTGTGTGAGTCTGTATGTCTCACTTTTCCTTGAGCCTTAATTCCCTCAGTTATAAGACACGAGGATAACATTTTTTCTACCAAGAGATGGTTGTGTGATCCGTGTATCAAAATGTGAATTTTTCAAACCCATCACTATTAAATGTTTACATATATGTCAATATAAACTTATGTATTGTTCTATAGAGATGGAAATATAAAACAGGAGGTATAGTAAAATGCTCTGGGTAAAATTAATCGGGGCTGATGAGAGGAACCAGAAAAATTAATCGGGGCTGATGAGAGGAACCAGGACAGTATGAGGGCCAAGAGATCCAGAAGCGGGTTGAAGGCAAATCCTACATACAGATTTTCAGACAGCCTGCCCTTGCTGGAGAGCCCCAGATATGGCTGTAACCGGTGTTTGCGCCTGCTGTTGGTAACCCTCACTGTAAGGAGCCTCTGTGCGAAGACAACCAACGGTAGCCGGCAAACGGCATAGATGACACACAGCGCTGGAGTGATGCCTAACACTAATTTAGATTATTTCCACAGTAAAAATAAATAAAAACATATCCCTAAGACATACCTAAGTCTTTAGCTATGATTTGCTTATTTTTCAAAATGTAAATTTAGTTCAGAGAACATAAAACATACAGCTAAAAAGTTAAAGATGTAGTGGTAGATCAGACGGCTATTTTCTGATGTTTCAGAGATTAATAAAGGCAATCGTTGACTATTGGTTCTAACGTATACATAAAATTTACTTTCATGTAAACTTGTATTTATTAATCAGTATCATATAGGAAAAAGACTTAAACACACACATATCTGTATCACTTTCAACTCAGCTACGGAGTAGAATTCTGTTTCTAACATTACCAGAATGGATTAATTTTTTAAATACCATAATTATGAAGCAGATTCAATAACAAAATTGAAACTGCTCTCTAAATGCATCTTGAGATAAAGATGCTTGTATTTCTCTTTATAAGGAACAGAGATAATTGTAAGTGAACACTTTTGCTTTGAACAAAAGAATCGGTCTCAGCTAATAGGCTGGGTGGCCCAGGGGAAGACAGAAGGGTTTAGAGAGGCCAAGAGGTTCGAGTACAAGCTCTATTATTTCATAGTTCTAAGAACATAGGCAAAGTTACTTAATTCTGTTTTACTGGCATTATCTGCAAAATGGGCATTTACAATACCTACATTTCCAGGTTGTTGCAAGGAATTTATAATAATGTACACAGAGTAGTTAGCACAGTGCCTGCTTGCTTAGAGTCTGCTCAATGAATGATAGCAGTTATTACTACTAACAAAGCAATATGGCTTTCTTAGTAACAGACTGTCACTCAGGTTAAAGAACTAATTACCAATGCCTAAAAAAGCTTATTTTTCTTTTATAGCATACATATTTCTTGCAATCATCCACTGCTAATTATTTAATAAATATTAGATGGTCTGACATACAATGCTTTAATAGGAGAGATCTCAAACAAGAGAACGAGAGAAGACATAAAATCATCATTTACCTGTTATAAAGTTTATCATAGTTTTCCTTTAAAAGTTCCCGTTCCTTTTCTAAATCATTAATTCTATCTTGCAGCTAAAATGAAAAGAAAATTACACTGTAGGCAATTATCATATAAAACCCCATGGAGGTAAAAAAAAAAAGAAACACAAGAACAGGATAACATGCTTCAGTCTTGATTTCTAAATTGCAGCTGCTAACTAGGCCACTTATATTGTCTGTAGTTAATTTAGCATTGATTTTTTTCCAAGTTGTTAAGTAAACATGAAATTAATATTTCTGTTTTAATTTAGTAGAAACGTATGCATTGCTTTATGGCAACCTCTGCCAAAACTCAATAAAGAAAGTGTTAAAAGCTTGCTGTTAAGTCTGGAGAAACACAATATTTTTTATTTTCCTCCCCGATGAATTCCATGATTATATTCATTTTGTATTAACTTCCAATCGGCCCATAAAAATAAAAGGATTAACTTTCAGTTCATGGTTCAAACAAATTGTGTCAATCACTATTTACTCTGAAGACATGATTTCTCATGTCACCTGGAATTTACAAAGAGCCAGTAGCACATCTTTTAAGGAAATCAATGAAAAAAATATTAAATCGTAGACCTTGTTTAATCCCAATGAATACTTTTATAAATTAACTTGGGGTAATAATTATATCTTTATGACTAAAATGGAGCTTTCTGTATTTTTTCACGTATTTATGTTTAAGTTTTATTCAGTGGTATATTTTGTAGTTATGACCTTTTCCCATGAATCAGAGTACTCTTAAAATTCATTTCCATTTTCAAAATTCTCTTCTGATGCTAGCATGAGACACAGTAAAGGATTCTCCCAAGATCAGAAGAGAATATATAGGCATCTTACTTCATTTCCATTCTTTTCTAGAACAAATTTAATAGACTACAGAAAAAGACTGTGTGAGCTGGGACACAAGAGTAGCAACAATGATAGCAAGATGAGTTTTCAAACTTAGAAAAATTTTAAATAATTTCACAAAATTGTTAATGTTACAGAATAGAACATCCTTCTCCTCAGAAACAGATATGTTTCTGCAAATTTGTTTGGGTGTCTCAAATGACTAAACAAGCTGTTAAAATTGAGAGAAACTCCACAGGTAACCTGACATCAATTCCAAAATATTTTTTTCCTCAAAGAATTGAGATTCTTTAATAGTTGATCTTAGCACATTTGCACATATTTTTAAACACCAACTTGCCATGCACATAAGTTTGCTGTGCTGGAAGCACCATGCATGTAGTTTCAGAATTTTAAATACATATATATGAAATATCTCTATTTTACTTTTTCAAAACCATTACAGAGAGGTTTTAATGTTATAAATGGCTAACCTCTTCAGAATCTTACCTCTTCTATTCTTCTTTCAGAAAACGTCATGGAATGTAACTGTTGCTCGAGTCTGCAGCATTTTAAACGCTGTTCTTTAAGCTGTTTATTTAGCTCATCACCATTCGTCATCATGGCATCATGACTGACCCTGAGAGCTCTTTGCTTCTAAAAACCAAAAGGAAAATCTCCTCAAAATGACTGATTATAGTTGGATTCTGATTTAGATGAATGATTACAATTCTACAAATGAATTTACTCCTGAAGTTCATGTTTCTAAAGTTTATTCTTCACCTCGCATAATGTTTATGTGCTACTTGTCCACAAGAGACACTCTGAACCTAAGTTTATCACGAGGAAGAAAACACAGGTTTAACGTAGCACAGTCACATCATGCAAACAGTTTTTTATCCTTTTAAAAAATTCCTGTTAAGTTTGTGACTTGTTGATAGTGAGTAGTGAGTAAATTAGTTTTAGCAAAAAAATTTTTTTTTTTGCTATGATTACAGTGGTTGGGCCTGCTGTCTTAAAATAGTGCTGCTTGAGTCAAAAATCAGAGCTGACCACTGAGAGTCAAATTGAAAGAATTTGTCAGAACATACAAACAGACTTGGAAAGTTAGCTTTTAATTTTAATATAATTAAGTTAAAATTTTCAATTCAGTAAAATAGTTACTGAAGTCGCCTTAAATTTAAAAGTGGTCTGTTTATGATAATGTTTTAAATTCAATTTTACATGCTTAAATGCCACATACTTCTTTTATAAATAAAAAAAAAGTGATGAGACTAAAGTCTCGTTAGAGAGACCCTATGACCGTAACATGTATGCCTTATCTGCTATTTAATATCACACAAGTTCCAGTGAAGTTCTTCTTCAATCATTTAAAAGAAACATGGGGATTGAGCTACTTTAGTCCAATTTCTGTTAATCTTGGTATTATCACAGAACACCATCTTTAACCAGCTTTCTCTGGGCTTCCTACCTCGTTGAAGCTGTTGGTCTGAGCCTCTCAAATCTCTACCCAACATCAATCCCCGAAACCTGTGATACAGCAGACACTTGTTAGTGTCGGCATTTAAATAAATACCTGGCATCACTGTTACATGGAAATCGAAATAGCCAGTGATAAAAGAAATCACTTTTTAATTCCTTTCTTAATTCCTCATTTTAGAAATGGGTTTCAACTACATGGAGTTTTAATTTCCTTCTTCTATCTATGTGCAGATAGCACTATCATTCTTTCCTCCCTAATTAGTCTCCTCTCTTTCATAAACTCTCTTATTTAAATAAAAGGTGGTTATTACTTGATATTTTAGGAGGATCCTGATGATAGAAAATACTACCCAGAATATGGTTTTAAAATACTGCACTATATAAATTCAATAGTGAATTTAGGATTCAGATGACTGTATGTTTTGCCTCGATTTACTGCTTTCCTTGTCTCAGTACTTCAAAGAAGTACAGCAGGACCCCAGCGGATGCCTGGGCAGTACTGAATGCTAGCTATATTGTTTTTTTCTTTCTACATACATACACATAAAATTTAATTTATAAATTAGGCACAGTAAAATATCAACAATAACAATAAAAATAGAATAATTATAATAATATTCTGTAATAAAAGTTATGTGAATGGAGGCTCTCTCTCTGATAATGGAGTCGGCTTCCAGGTGACTAACAGGCAGGCAGGGAACACAGTGTGGGGACACTGGACAAAGGAATGATTCCTATCCCAGGTGGGACAGAGCAGGACGACCCAAGATGTTATCATGCTGTGCAGAGCAGTATGCAATTTATAACCTATGAACTGCTTATTTATGGGATTTCCTGTCTAATATTTTCAGACTGTGGTTCACCGTGGATAACTGAAACCACAAAAAGTGAAACCACAGATAAGAGGGGGCTACTGTACTGCTTACTATAAATTCTGCTCATCTGGAATGTTCTGGAGTTCATTAATTCCAGAACCTGTGTTAATCACGCAGTACCAATAAACAGGAGCCCTCTGAGGGCACTCACGTGAGGCCAGAGCCCTCATTAAAATAATTACGGGGATGAAGAGTCCAAATGATTGTCAACCTGAATGGTTAAGATTTAAAATAAATACACTGATAGCTGACATGATGGATACTCAAACATTTCTGATAATGGTAGTGACAAAACAAAGCAAAATACCACATCAAAGAAAGACTTAACAAAACCTGATTATTGGCCTATTCATAACTTTGGACATTTCATCAATGCTTAGAACTGAAGATATGTGCAAATACATCTAAACCTTCGGTGTTATTTAACCATGGAAATTCAGATAAAAAAAAGTTAAATATAAATTTTCTTGGCGTGAGGTGGTCTATGATAAATGTTTATTAAAGATGACACAGATATTTATAAAAAGTCCAAGCAGTTGGTTATTTCTTTAGTTATTAAGTTACAAATAACAAATAATATATGAAATGAAATTATACACCCTTGAGAATAAAGAGAAATCTTTAAAAATTACTTTTTAGCGTTATGACCATCCTACTTAAAAAATACAACTTGAACACTATTTTTGAACATTTGTATCTATGTATCACCATAATAAATTATCACAGTACCTCTTGAAGCTGAATAAATTTTCCTTCCATTACTGAAAGAGCATTGCTTTTCTCCACTAGTTGCTTATGAAGCTTAATCATTTCTACATTGTCCCGAATGTTTGACCTTTAACGATGTGTTTAAGAAAAAGACAAAGTAAAAAATGTAAGGCAAGAGAAAAAGAATCAGTGATGAAATCACAATTTTTCATTGAATGTTACCTAGGAAAAATTTACATACTTGCAGATCAGTCACCGAGGTTTTCAGCTTATTATTCACTTAGGGTAGAGTTATCATTTAAAACCAGAAATCATTCTTGAACTTTCATAAACTCACAGACTCTCAGATTTTGAAAGAAGCCCCAAATTTAAGGACTTGTGTCACCTACACAACGACTCATGATAAGGACTTAAAATAATTTCTGAGTGTCCTGAAAATGGTGCAAAAGGACATCAGCCTTTAGCACAAAAATGATCCCATCACCAAACTGCAGACTTATTCTGAAGGACTATTGTACTGCTCTTCCCTAAATGAAAAATATGCAATACAGCCCTTCATCTTCCCACCTCTCCCTCGAAACAAATGGTATCATAAGATTACTATTTATTGGAGTTTCCTCCTGGAGTTTGAACTTTTCAAAATATTTCCAAAAAAAGTGACTTAGCGTTTTATACTAATAATACCCAAAGCTGGCATTTAAATACGTTGCAGATGTGCCTTTAGCTGTAAGAGATCATTTAACGTCCACAGGGTACATAGAAACTCTATATGCTGCAATACTAGTTTGTATTTTTCCTGCCGAGATTAAAGCAAATGTAGAATTTAACAGGAAGATCTTATTAAAGGTTAATCATAGATCTAAATGAATACCTGTTTTCAAAAGGCATTTATTTTCCTGACAGAGAAAGGTTCCTTAATTTAATACATTTTACATTCAAAAGTATCTTAGGATTGTGAAGTTCGGTTTTAGGCTTCATTTTTAAGAAAAATAAACACAAAAATTTTAAATGCAGAAAATCACTGTAGTATTTAAAGTAAGGAGTTTCGCTTCCAAAACTTATCTAGTGTACACATATTGGAAAAATTGTCACAATGCCCTACTGGAACCAGAAAATGGACTACAAAGCTCACACATCTGTAAACCAGCTGAGGACTTGAAATACTTAATTTTCCTCTTTGATATTTGAAAGTTCATTGTATTTTGGCATTGGACAGTTAGTTGTCCTCGCACAGAAGATAAACAAGTCCAAGAACCTGGATCTTGCCCAGGGTACAGTCTTAACACCATGTTAAAATAATTATGTGTCTAAAACATGTTATCTAGTAGTTCTGAGCACTCATGCAATAGCACGCTTACTATTATTCCCTTTAGTATTATCTTTATCACTAAAAAAAAATTATAATATGGAAAAATATTTTAAATAGATCTAAAGAAAACATTCCTTTTTTTCATATTTAGAAGTCAAAATCTAATTTATCTGTTTTCTCCAAAATTACTTGGTTTGACCATTCAACAATGAATGATATTTATTTACATGGAAGAATATTATTCAAATAATTTCAAATATTTTCTTATATTTTCAGTTGTTCCTGATATTTTATTTTTCTTATTTTTATGTTAAGATTTTCAAGAAGATATATATGTCAGAAATATCTAAATAATAACTTATTTAAGGATATTAATAAAGAATTAAGTCCCTATAACTCATTCTGCCATATGGGGTCATAGAAATAACAGGTTTTAATTCTAAATTTTCTATGTATGGCAAAAGGCTAGTAAGTATCTTTCAAAAACTTTCAGAGGTTTAATTGGTGAATGTTTTCTTGACTATTTTCCTAAACTCTTTGGAGTTTAGACTTCTCAAAAGACTGCCAGGAAAAGTGAGTATTTTATTCTAATAATGCCCAATGAATGTACACAAAAATAACATAGGCAGGATTTAGAAATCAGCAATAATAATGTGGTACTTTAAATAAAAATTCAGTTTGCTAAAGAGGACAAATATTCTGAGACAACATGCAACACATACGAGTCTTTAATAACTATTTTTAAGCATCAGTTTTAGGGGCTTTCTACATAATAGTCATTATTATGACTGGATATTTTTGAGGGGTGACAAAGAGAAAGAAGGCTGACTCGCTGTCAAGCTGAAAGTGCTCAGTCAATAATATAAAGTGTATAAAAGTTAAAATTAACAATGGGATAAATGTGGCCTGGCCTTCAGGAAGGTGTCTAGTGAAGAGTCATCTCAAATGTCATAATCGACTCAACTTTTTTACACAGATGAAATATGGAAAAAGGATAAGAGTGGAAGTGAGAGAGAAAAGACGGAAGGCCATGTCACAACAAGTCGACAAGGGATGTGAGAAAGACGGTGGCGGTAAGAGGCAGCCAAGAGTCTTTGGTGAGTGGTCTGGCCCAGACTTCTATGCCCGTGGATGAAGGCCTCCATTTGGTTCCTCTGAGGAACAGAGACAGGGCTAATTTAATGAGCAATAGTTTAAGTCACTCCCACATTATATTTTCCCGCCCTGTTCCATTCCATGCACCGTGATGGGAAAGGCAAACCTTCAGGAGGATGACATTCTAACAGAAAGGACAATGCGTAGTAAAAACATTCAGATGAACTCCGACAGCCATGCACCAATCTAAACATGTATTACACGTGGTGAAATGATTTGAAAAACAGATATCGAGCACATTAATTAAAAGCTTTGTAAAAATAAACTTCTCAAATTTTTCAACAAGGATTTTGAAAAAACTATGAGCAATTAAGTTGGAAAAGACAGTTTCTTTTTTTCTTTTTAAAAAATAGACATTATTTAGAATTATGATTAAATCTTCTAAAACTATGAAAAGAGTTGCTGGCCCATCTCTAGATTAAAAACAAACTGAAATAAATTAGACTTTATGTCGAAAAAGTAATGCAGTTCAACAACCTATGTGCCAAGTTTCTCTCATAATTTGAAACAGTCAAGCAATAAACCCCGAAAAAGGAATTTCTAATGGAAGCCTTGAAAACACTTGACTCCAGCTTTGCTACTGGGTGCCATAATAAATCCAGAAACTTAAAACCTCAGATACACTGGAGAAGGAAAATCTTTCAGTGGAGCTATGTAATGTATAGTCTAATATGAAAGATTAAGAAGCAAAAATCTCTGCTCCAGTGAGTTTCTTATACTTCATTTCCCAGACACACAACTCCCCCACCCACTCCCCCACCCACCCCCTCACCCCCACCCCCTACTGACATTTCATTCTTTGTTGCAGTAAGGATTATGAATGCTAAAAAAAGCATTTTTTTTTGTCTTTTGTGTGTGTGTTTTTTTTTTTTTTGAGGCAAAAATGTTATAGTATTTAACACCATTTAGAAGAGTAAGGTTTCAGAGTACAGAAGCTAGGCTATGAGATTCTAGAAAGTAGTTAGGTCAAATGTTTATGAGAAAGAATAGAGAGAGGCTCCCTTTGAGTAATGGTTTTAGGCTGTCTAAATTTGGAGGACAAAGCTGAAAAAAACCTTAGGATTAAAAAAAAACTCTACAGTTAAAAAAAAACCAGTGGCAGACATTCTGTAAGTGCCTTGTTGAAAGAAATGCAGGTCATTCATAGCTCTTATTAGGGACACGCAGATAACAGTCACTGGCAAGATACCCCTTCTGAAGAGGATTACAGAAGGTCGCTGGTAAATTAAATGGAATAAGCTTCACTAAAAGTGCTGAGGGAAGTCTATTTGAAAGGTAATGGTTTTGCTCAAAATTGCTACTTGAAAATAATGCTCCTTGATTTAAGGCTGCATAGGGGAAAATTTTTGCCTGTGTATGTTTATTTGCCTCTAGACCATATCTTCCTTTTGGTATGGGGTCAAAATATAAATCAGAACTCAGTATTTTCTTCCTTTCAACACCCGACAAGGAATGACGGGGGACATGTATATAATCAAACTCTTCTGAAAATGGGGCGGGTACACTCCCAAGGACTGGGTGGGGACAGGAAGACCCCAAATCCTGACTCACCTCCAAAAGGGATCCCTTTTGAGGATCAAGTTTAATGGATTCCAATTAGTAATGGGAACCTGAGAATTATATTCAATATATTAAAAAAAGCCCAATGGGAAATGTAGATTTATTGGTGATTCAGTTGCAAAAATGAACTAAAGGTCTTGTATTGTTTTTATTTTTTGATGGAATTACACTAAGTCAGTGACAACACAGGTTATTTCACAATGATCAGAAGCAGTGATTGGTATGGTATCATTTTCGATGAATAAGAAAAGAGTCAATTAAATTAATAAACAGTGCTTATTCAGTAGATGAAATTGTTCAGAAATACAAGGTCCCTAGGAATAAAAGTGGCTGCTGTTTAAAAGGAAGGGAACCACGTATCGTGTCGACCTTCGTTTCACAGTTGAGGTGGTGAACTGAGGCTAAGAGGACCCTAAACTGGCCCGAGTCCACAAGGGAGGGGGCCAGCGCTGGGACCCAGTTCTAAGACAGAAATTCTTGCTGCTCTCCTGAGTTGCTCCCTCCCACCGAGATACCCCTGGGTTTTGGCTTTCCCTCCACTCTGCTGTATGTACACACTAACATGTTATTTACTATTAATTATGACAACTGCTGTGGTTTATATAAAGTGCTATGAAAATATGTCAAGCTGCTATCACAGAAAATCTTACATAATACTACTAATAAAAAGCACAGGGATACAATATGGTGTTTGAGTGATGCTTCTTACTGGGCACATCTTACGGTATTCATAACAACAGTAAGAGCTTAGTGAATATCATTTTTTAGAAAGACAGATCACCTCCCTATGTAATAATAATGTTTGCATGGTTATCCCTGGCCCGAGTTACCCTTCCACCCGAGAACCAGATGTGCCCTCTAAATTAGGGGGCTGGGCAATCTGACAAATCCAAATTGAGGGACATTCTGTAAATAGCAATCAGTAGGCTGGAAAAGACTGGGGAATCACTTTAGAATAAAGGAAACCTAAAAGACATGACAGTTAAACACAAAGACACGAGCCTTGACTGGACACCAGCTCAAAGCAAAGCAAAACAAAACAAAAACAGCTAATTAAACAAAACAGCTATAAAGGCCATTATTGGGGCAACAGGGAAATTTGAATATGGACTGTGCATCCGATGATGCTACTCTACCATCCATTGGTAAGTGTCCTGAACGTGATGGCTGCACTGCAGCTATATGGGAGGATGTCCCTGTTCCTAGAGGAGACTGAGAAGGGTCCATAGGGGGAAGTGATATATACACTTAACTCTCAGACATGCGAGGCGGGTGGGGAAAGGAGAGAGAAGGAGAAGGGCTCGCCGATGACCACGCAGAACGCAGAACAGGCTTGTGTCACTTACAAATATGCAAAGGGGTGAAAGGTAGGTGAGTGTTCACACTATTATTTTTACAACTTTTCTGTACGTTTGCAATTTTTCAAAAAGAAATGTTAGGGAGGGATGTAAGTGTCCTGTGTCTGTGCAAAGAGGATGGAGCCCTCCAAGCCAAGCTTTCTTCTGTTGGAAAAGACCCGTGTTAGGGTTTGACAGCTGCTGTCAACCAAAGGGAAGAGGGCAGGTCAGAATGTCTGAAACATTTACGGCTTAAATTTCCTCCACTGAGACATTACGGCACTTAACATGATTTTTAATTAAGAAGGTAAACACACTGACATATACTTAAAAAAACAAAGTACAAACTACTTACACATTTGGTAAAAGTATAAATATTTTTGGAGTTGAAAAAGTCAATAAAAGGTAAAATAATTTTGATTTTAATGTTCATGTACATGTGTTCACTGGTTACTGCTTTGCATTTAATTTAAGACGGCCTTTTTAATAAGCAGAAAATGTGCATTTTTATATTGTTTAAATTTTAATATGGATTTTTGTTCAAAACAACACAGACATTCAGGCTACTTGTAAATGATACAAGATTTTTTGCTAATGAGGCATTATGTAGAACATATGCAAAAATCACAACTCAGTCTTCCAAAATAGACCACAATAACAGGAAAAAACATGATTTTAATAAAAAAGAGCAGCACTGGGTTTTCACTTCAAAGCAATTAAGGGCTTTGGATAACCAAAAGTGTATGTCAAACCGATGCCAAACCAAACTGGTCTATTAAACACATACTATGAAGAGTTTCTATAATATTCTATGAAAAGGCTCTTTGCCATAAATATCAAGGACTGTACTCTGAAGATTACAACTATGTTAGGTTCATGTTTGAGAACAAGGAGTCCAACATCCAGATCAGACGTCTTGAATTTCAAATCTGAAATAACGTATCCGTGAAAGACAAGTTTAAATATGTTTTCCATTTTTGTGATTTTTCCCTACAGTAAATTATACTAAGTTTTATATTCTCCCCAACATCTTTTTCAAAAGTTTTCCATTAGTCTCAAAAAAATTGCTGTTACACATAAAACTTTGAGCTATGTGTAAACATATAAGAAAAAAAAAAGACCTGGAGCCCCTTACTTGAAGCCGTTTCTTCAGTTTTCAACAACTGTATTTCAAGAAACAATATGCATTTCACTACAGGAACCCTTCCTCCTAAGCAAATAACATGTAATTTTCAATTTTATAAAATCGGTGAAGTAGAGTACAAATTGGTTTATTTCCTTGAGCTCTGCAACAAAAGTGCCTTTACCTGTAATTCTTATTTTGTCTCTACTTCTAATTTTTGATGTGAGCAAAAAACAACCACCACAACATAGATACAGAATGCCATGGAGTGAATAATCCAGGTCCCGGAGGAGGGCGGCAGTTTAGTTTTTGAAGTACTCTCTTCTATGTGTATATGTTGATGTCTCTGGCTGACCATATTTACAGTAGAAAACGTGTGTAGCTGACTATTATCACTCTGTTTCTTGTGCTGTTCTAGTCTCAGGATTGAAGGATGTTTGAATTTTCCTTTCAATTAACATTGAACGCTCTAGTTCCTAGATGATCACATCCCCCTTGGAAGAGGGGACAGCAGACACAGTGCCCATGCCGCTCTTTGGGGACTTTGGGGACTTCAGAAATGCAGCGGAGGAAAAGAAGCTGATAGGGATGGGCTCCAAGGTGGGGCTTGGCCTGAGGGGACAATTCTTATATGCAGATAATATTTTAAATACGCCTGTGGGCAATTTACTAAAATCACCACACTTGGTCTTGAGGTCTGGTCCTTCTGCAGTTTCTCACAGGAGCCATTTCTTGGATTACCAAGAAAGCTAAGTCTAAATCAGGGGAACATGGTAACTCCTAGGCATTCTGGCTGGTTCCAAACCACAGATCAAATTACATTCCCTAATATAATAAACATATAATTCTCAAAAATATTCATGTTTTTTCTGCCTCGCACTAAGAAGCATATATAAATGTCACTAAATACACAGAATTTCATTACATAATTGAATTTTACACATACTTTTTTGGAACAGAAATTATTAGAGATAATACTAATCTTTTAAATCTTTGAAATATAAAGTTTTTCATATATTTTTAGCCCACTTTATTTTTTTTAAACGAATCTCACATTATGCATCGTTTCATAGCTTTTTCAAATACTACCATGTCAGGTTAGTTTGTTAAAAGAGAATTAAACTCTGAATCTGAAATGAAAAACTAAAAAAATCACACTTGATTTCTCTAAATGAGAACTTAGCCACATAAGCATGATATCACATAAACTGGAAAGGGGAAAAACAAAGAGAGGCTCTAAGTCTGGTTTAAAGAAACACTCGAAGAGATAAATAAAATAGATATAACGATCATATGGAACGTGTACATCTCAGCTGGATTCCAATTCAAACAAACTGTAGAAAGACATCTTCGGGGAAGTCTGATAAAGCTCACCTAATAAACTGGTTATTAGATAATATCAAGGAACTGCCCTTAAGGTGTGATAATGGCATGGTGATATATTAAAAGAAAATTCCTTATCAAGTAGAAACATATACTGAAGTATTTACAGGTGAGATGACACGATACCTGGCTGGGGCTAAGTAACTGAAGGAAGCAAAGTGAAGGGCAGATGAAATAAGATTGGTAACACACTGAGACTGTTGAAGCTGGGTGATGGGTACGTGGGAGTTCAATATACTACTCTCTCTACTTTTAGGTATGCTTGGTCCAAAAAAACGAACATCAAGAAAAAAGTAAAGAAATGAAAAGAGAAAAGCCATAAAGAGAAGAAAATAATTCAAGGAAAAATACGTTGGAAGCATTAACGTGAAAGAAGAGAGAAAAGGTTTTAGGAACGAAATAATAACAAAGGAGGATGGGAAAGAAAATATTGCACCTTATAAAACGTCAAATATGAGGAGGCAGCAAGGAGACTAATAAAGAGCCCCTCTGTCATCCGTAATAACCAACAGATTTTCACGCAAACTTTGAATACTGGGAAAGGTGATATCTTTCTGGAATGAAAAAATTGGTACCATTTTATGAAATTTGCTACCTTTTAAGGTTGAAAAAATCTTAAGGCTGGACTTATTCACAAGATATGCCACCAGTTGAGTCCTTGCCACACATATTTCTCTTGGTAGATATAATCAAATAGTGTCAGAACTTTCTACAGTCTTGGCAAATGGGGCAAATGAGTGGTGTCAACAAGACGAGGCGGAGTAGGTTAGGAACACTGCCCTCAGCCTGGAATGTTGGTGGCGGTTAGTAGGGCTAGAGCAGGCTTATACGAAGAAGGTTAATTCAAACTGTAATTCTAGTCTATTCTAAAATAGACTAGACTTACCCTTCTGTGGCACATGGTGAAGTATTTTAAACTAATTTCGACCCTATCAAAGTGATATAGGAAGTTTTAACATACCTTTGATCTGTAGCCTGCTGTTCACGAAGCTGAAGGATAGATAACTCAATTTCATTTTCTTTTCTCCGCAACTGAGTTTTCAGGATGTCAGCCAACTGCTCTAACTCTTCTATTTGGCCTCTTTGTGACTCAATAACATTTTCTCTGAAATAAAGAATCTTTACATTAATTTGTAGTTTGAGGAAATAGCCTCGGAATTTAAGATCAGTACAAAGAAAGTTAAAAATTTTAGCTTAGGTGCCTCTGCACACAGGAAAGTAGAAGTAGCTTAAATGTGATGATCTAAAGGTACACACGCAACAATTCAAGATAACTTTTTCATAAGATGACGTCCTAGACAGTGGATTGGACTTTGGTCCAATTCAATTTGTAAGTATTTATTGGTCACCTGCTATGCACTCCACAATCTGGTCCTCTTCAGCTAATTCATGTCCCTTTGCTCTTTCCTATGCAGACCCACCCATATCACCCAAATCAACCCGTCAGCAAGAGATGGCAAAAATTTCATGAAACTCAATTTAGTGGTCTGTAGCACAGGTTTACCTCCACCCTTTATGGCAGCACCCCAGTGTATGTACCTGGCTTTTTAGCTGACTGACCGGTTAATAAGACTAGGTCTAGCCTTGGAGTTTCATTCTCTCACAGTATAATCATTACTGTAACTGGCATTTAAAATATTCAAAAGAAAAAATTTTAAGCCCATGCTATTCTTAAGCAACTATATAAAGTATGATATTCTTTGCCTCATGTTTTCTTTCCTCATTCAGAATTGCCACTTTTTGATGATCCAGGTGAAGGACTGTAGATAAGGTGGAACCTTCTCTTCATTTGTGTGACTCACAGACACT
Organism: Cynopterus sphinx; assembly: GCA_030015415.1. Taxonomy (NCBI): domain Eukaryota; kingdom Metazoa; phylum Chordata; class Mammalia; order Chiroptera; family Pteropodidae; genus Cynopterus; species Cynopterus sphinx. The sequence goes on from CM057386.1 coordinate 4,573,555, forward strand.
GAAACCATGAGGCTTTGATTAACTGGAAAAGTAAGTCAAACGTGGCAGAAGTAACTTTTTTGAAACCATAGTATGATGAAGAATGCAGTACTGCAGAATTATAGTGAAACAAAATCTGAAATCCATATGTATTTGATAACTCCAAACTTTTAAGCCACTCCTTCCAATTTTTTTTAACCACAAAAAGGCTAATTCAGGATTAAAAAAAAAATACCTGTAATTTTTCTGAGAATGCAAATGTTGCTTCTAAAGCTTATACTATTTTAAATGAATGGACTCTGAGCCATCCCTTTGGGGGGATATTATAATAAAGAGGACTATTCTATAAATCCTTTCATTGATTTAGTTGGTTAAGTTGTTCATTTTCCTCATTTTAATGGAAATGTGTTTAATAATATATTCTTACCCCACAAATCTAGCTGTATTGTAATGGAGCAAATTATTTGTAATGCAAACCAACTTTGTTTAAAATAAAGAGAAGGATCAAAAAAAATCAATAAAGTTCTAAAATGACCACAAAAAGAATACATACAAATTTCTTATTTCTCCTCTGGCTTCTTCAAGTAAACTATTGCCATATTTCGTAACCATGGGTTGTACCGTTTCTGCTATGTCCGCATCCTGGAATCTAATACCTAAAAATAAATTAATAAGATTACAGAGTTAGAAAAGAGGGCCCTTGATTTTCTATCATAAGAAAATTTGTAATATAATAAAATGTCTTAAGTACTGAGAGATATATGCTAATGGTACAGAGAATTGGAAATACATTGCCAAAGAAACTATTAGTTCTCAGCCACCAGTGGGCCTTAAATAAAACACAGCAGAAAGTATAGCCCATTTAATGACTAATATGGAAACCAAACTGCCTAGAAATAATTTGATTCAACTTAGGTTTAAAACTCCTGAAATAATTTCTGAAAGAATCAAAGTCTTCAGTTCAGGTCTTTACAATATACACTATAGTATCAAGGCAAGGGCTTCAAAAACTTGACTTTTTTTTTTAGTATTTTTGATAATGGCTTTTTTGATATTTAAGCTAGTTGTTCACATTCCTTGACCTTACATTTTGTACTTTATTTTCATTTATGTGGCTCATAGATACTATAAGTTAAAATGTTTCCAACACTTTGATTCTACACCTCAGTAAGAAAATCCATATTTAAACAAAGATAATTCAAGGAGGGATCATCAATAAGATTTCTTTGAATAAAACAGTTTGCTGCTGCATTTAAAACTTTTCTTATAAAACTAGTTATGTGCAATTTTATAAGCCTGGTCCTATTAAAAATGAGACATACTTTTAATTATAGGCATTACTTTATATACAATAATTAAATTATTAGAGTTAAGGTGAATAAAATGACACAAGATAAGTTATTAGAGTTTAAGGTACATAAATTATGATGAACAATTTAGTTTTTAGTGGAGCATAGTCCCAGACATAAAGGTACAAAAAAAAAATTCCTTCTCTTTAGAAAAGTTTAGTTTTTAAAAATATGAATTTTAATTAGAATAAAACTATTTCTGAAATTTTCACATCTATTGCTGTAATCCAGACTAAAGAACAGAAAAGGCTCTGCCTAAAACATTAAAATAGCTTACTGTGCTAAAATTTCCTAATTATATTATTTAGGCAGTAATGCTAATTCTTAAGCATCTTCTCCATAAATCACGGAAAACTAAACATCACTAGTGGAATTAAAAAAAAAACATTTTTACTCAAAATATATCTTAAAAGCTTATAGTCTCATGGTGATTTGCTAGTGATTATATTTTAAAACACATACACTTCATAAAAGTCTTTCTTCTTCACAATAAGAACTGTTTCTACATTATACTGATCATGACTTAAACTGGTAATTTCATCCTTTATCCTGACGAGGCAGAAAAAGAATCATATTGGTACAGCAGGTTGAGGGGAAGGCTGCTTGTGGCCAGAGAGGGTCACCCCAGGCTGAGCTATCTCAGACAAGCCTGGCCCACGTCCCAGCCCCAAAAGTGGGACTGAAGGATCTGTCGAGGTCACTAAAACACCAGCCTGGATAATTATGCCTCAGGTTTACTCAGAAAGACAGTGGCTGAGACAGTACTCATCATTCTTTAATGCTTTGTTCAGCTTCTATGTCTTGGACTCTGTTGAACAGTGAAAAAGTTCTGAATTACTGAGTGTGAACACAAGGAGAAATCTAAGCTATGGAGTCATGTTTTTCAAAAGACTGCTGGCTCAAATAAACCCTAATAAAACTACAGGGAGAAACTTTCATCAAATTCTTCTATTTCAACAGCAGTTCACAGCCCTAGATTAGCTTGCCACGTTAATCTAAAATTTGGGCCTCTGTTCACTTAGGATGAAAGACCTTGCAGACCTTAGAAATCACCTTGCCCAGCTGGTCACGAATGACAAAACTAAGGTTCAGAGAGGACAAATGGTTTTTAAAGGCAAAAATGCATTACTGTGGCGCTACCATCTCCTGACCTTTTTTTTTTTTTTTCTCATCTGGTGTTACTGCTCCATTTTACAGATGGGGAAAACGAGGCCCTGAGAGGACGAGTTCTCCCTTCCATGTAAAAAGTTAATTAGCGGCAGAATGTATTTTCTCATGTATAATTCATCGCGATGGCTTTGGTTATATTCAAAGTCTACTGCCAACCTCACATAGCTAGGGGTAGCCACGGTCTTTCATCCTGCAGCTGCCTCCTGCCTGTGTGGGGGCCTTCCTGACTTCAAAGGCACTCTGGCTAGGGAACAGGCAGTGTTAACATTTTGGCTTGGAGAAAAAAAATAGAACACGTTTTTCTCCCTTTCTGTTCATATGGTGTTTTCTTCTTCCTCAATAAATTGAAATAAAAAATTTACATCATTTTTTATATCCCTAAAAATGTTTGGTCTTTATGTGAATTCCAAACGAAGGTCAATTAAAGCTAAAATTTTATTTCCTTCGCTAGTAGCTGAAACTAAAACATGTTACCTAAAATACTGACTGATTTTTGCTTCATTATAAATAAAATTTGTCAGTTGAGGGAGAGAATTAGGATTTTACTAGAAATATTTAGGTTCTTTTGATATGGAAAATTTACTGTGCAACTGAATTGTTTTGTAACTTGGGTAGGTTTTAAGGTGATTTATTTTCAAAATGAGGACAGTGGTCAGCTTATGATCATTTTTGGATAGGAAAGACCCTTATGGGCACTTGCTTTAACCTTTTTATTTTATGTATAAAGATAAATCAAGTTCAGAATGACTAGAAGATTTGTCCAAGGTCACCAGAAAGTAGAGCAGTAAGAACCCAACTTTTCAAACTCCTAGTTATGTGCACATTCCACTGTCATGGTGTCTCCACAGGATAAGAAAGATTTAAACAATTTTGCAAATGTTATCAAAGGTCTTTCCACAAAGAGCTTAAGTGTGATCATTCAAAACCAAAAGTGTGATCACATACAAGCAAAGTAGCTGGTTTCCCCATTTGCCTGAGTCAATGCGATTAGCTTCTATAATATAAAAATCCTGCAAACTAAACTCATATTTTTATGAAGCTTCATACAAGTAGAATGGTCATTTTCAGTGTTTTACTAAATTTTTAGTCGGATCTTAAATAAAATAACCTTCATATTAGCATTAACGATTTTATCAAAAAGTCAAAAAACTATTTTTTCCTTTTTAAAGACACTTAAAAACATGCATAAACAAAACTGTGTGTGTGTCAAACGACCTTTTAAAAGACTTAAGTTTAGGATTTAATGTAAGTTTTATTTTACCTTTCCTGGGGCATTCCTTTAAGCCTGCATTTTCATTCGCTTTTCTACGCCCAGTGTTAACACGAGACTGCACATAATTGTATGGAGTTTGCCTGTGACCCTGGATCTGAAGTTGCTGTTTGGCTGCAATTAGTCTGTTTTTGAGGACTTCATTTTGCCTTTCGAGCTCATGAACTTTCTCTTGCAGCTGCTCAATCATTTCTTCCATTTCCACATCTCGTCCCAGCCGCTTGGGGCCGCCACCAACCCGCTCATATCTTTTCTTGTCATTAACTAGTCGTATTAACTTGGTGGCCATTCTAGGGAAATAATAAAAAGATGAAAAGGAATGTGAGAAGTCAGCATAAAATGCATTCTGTTGAAAGGAACATAATCACTGTGAAGACTTCAGTGCAGAACCTGAATAATAAATTTCAGGTTTTGATGTAACTATTACTGCCTGTGAAGAATCCTTTGATGATAATTGAAACCACTGGGCAACAATCTGCTTTATAGCACTGACAAATAACAGTTTCCTAAGGCTTATCATTTAAGGTTAGTAAAGAGAGGACACATATTTACTCCATATGTTCCTCAAATGCAATTTTTAACGCATGACCTTATGTAGGAATGCTGTATGCACTTAAATGTAGCTACAGATTGTGGATGTAGTGGGTTATATCTGCAAGCCACAGTAAGTTAAAACTTTTGAAAAGTGTGTTAAGCCTCTGCAGCATTTAGGTGATATATAGTTTTCGGTTTCTCTAGGATTAAGACATACTTCAAATATAAAAGTGTTAGAATGTATAGATACACACAATAAAAAGTGCAATGAAAAAGTCAAAAGAAACCAAAACGCACCATTAAAGGTTGCTTAGTGCTCAAGAAACATGCATGTTTAATGGCGGAAAATAGTTCGATGTGAAAGTATTATTTTAATGCCACCTTTAGGTTGAGACATAAATCGTGCGTTTGACATCTCGGGAGTTTATACTTCTGATTCTTTTAAGTTTTGATAAAAACTGGTTAGACAGAACAAAAGACAGAAAGGGCACATGGGGGTGATGTAATATACACGTACGGAAAACATGCCTGGCAGTGAATGGAAAAATCTTGGCAGGACAAGAAAGAAAAGGTGGCTTTGATGAGAGACACAAGTTCAAGACTTTACAAAATTGGTCGCACATCTTCAATAGCTGATTCTAGTTTATAGTGAATCTATTTTTATAAAGACCCAGACAGGAGATTGAAAATAAAAACTCACTTCATTTTTCTTTAAACGGGTTTCGCTTTATTTTAGCATGGTTATGGACAGAAGCTTTTACTTAAGAGAACAAAAGTGAAATAAAAAAAAAATCCTTAATAGCTTTGGGATGTCACAGAACAACCTTTTTTTGCCCTAAGCAGAGTCCTCTGTAAAAGCGGTAGTAATACATGTCTCTCTACACTTCTGGCTTCTCTGGCCTCCAGCATGTGGCATCAGGGAGAGCTATGCAGAACATAATCAGTTAAGATTGTTTTCTTTTTCCCTTGAGGCGTATCCATTAAACATGCTTTATAAGGGATAGAGCATAATAAAAACCAAGATCCAAGAGTACTACAAACACCCTAGTAAAATAATCAATGGATTAGTTCCTTTTTTCCACCTAACACAGAGAATGATGGATCAGTGGGAAATCTGGGCAGGTATCACAGCCGAACAGAGACACACACTCTCCTAGGCCTTTAATGAGTTTAGGATCCTGAGCCTCACTCCACTGGCTTATCCACAGAAATGTGGTAGCCAACTGAGTGAGACGTCAACCTGAATATCTGAATCTTCTGTTACAGAAGAGATTTGGACACTGCGATTACATTCAAAAGAAAGATACAGATTTAATACAAAAAAGCGGTAAAGATCTGGAGAAAAAGAAATGACTTCAAATTTTAAGGCAAAGAAAGCACCTCGACAGACTGCCTTTAAATGCCTTCAGAGATGTTCAAGGACACTTTGTCAAGAAGCATACATTGCACCTCTTTCTCCGGTAATAGCAATAATTGTCGTGTTTGATTCCATTATTGCATGATGTTAAAAACTCGTTAAGTGATCAGTTGAGTACTTACTTATTAATGTGGCTTATCAAATCCACATTTATACTGAAATAAGTGATATTACTTACATCTTAAGGATAAATTTAAAGGCAGTTCTACCCAGGTATCTAGGTAGTTAGTGTTGGTGGTGTGGAATTGAGGAGTTTAGAGCTTTGGGTCACTGCCGTCGTTAGATCACCACTCTCAAGTCTGAGTGAAATAAAATCCCAGGAGGTTAAATGGTTTGAACATACTATAGGCTGGTGGAAGAGAGATAATAGAACACATGCACACAACTTGACTCCTAGCCCAGTCCTTTTCCCATTAAACTACATGGCTTATTAAGTTGTTTTATATTTTCTGGCTAGGACAAATTACTAATGAGGTCAAGGCTGTGAATTCAATTCTTTTACTGACCAATTAGGCTAACAAAGAAAAAAAAATTGCTTCGTGGTTATAGACTACATCCCTCATTCTGACAGGCTGACATGTGTGTCGCTGGTCAGAAGAGAAATCAGGCAAGTGAGTCACATGTCTTGAAAAAAAGACATCCTGACTCAAGGACCGACTCAAAGTAAAAGCCCCGCACACAGCTGGTCAGGAGGTTATTAAAGTAAAGTCCGCAGAGTAAAACTGAAGTAGAATCACCCCGTTAGGATAAATTATAAGCAGAAAAAACCCTACCTTCTTTCTTGGAAGTCTCCCCTTTTTATTAAACCTAGAACATGAATATGAATACAGACCTGTTCATGATTCTAGATGTGAATGCACTTTTTTGTTTTTAATGCCACCCATTCAGAAGATAGTCATAGTGTTTCTGAGGGAAAAATTAAATAGCTATTCTTAAGAAATCATCCCTGCAGAAAATTTTGCACGTAAATCGAGTGACGATGTTTTTTCCGAAATAGCCGAGACTCTTTGAAATAAATATAGATTCTAGCCTAACTCAAGCAAAGTTAAATATGTTCCAGATATTGAAGTAATGTTTTCATTAGTGAACCCTAAATTTTAAGGAAACATGCGTTCTAACAAGTTAAAATAGCTAATTACTTTTTAAAACTTTCATTTTAAAATCAAGACATTCAAAAACAGATGCTTTGGCCATTTGCTTATTAAACTATAAATATTAAACCGAAAGTTATTTATAGATATGATACACTCATGGCACTTAGCTATTAGTTCTTTCTTTCAAATAGCAACTTCAGACATGAGAAACACTCACAGTCATGTTGGTTTATTATTCTAGTTTGTAAGAGTTTCCATTTTTAAAAATTGTATTTATTTACAACCTGCCTTGTTCCAAAAAAAGATTCAAGGTGGGGTTTTCAATTAAGTTGATAAAAAAAGCATATCTTCCAAACTTTACAGAGTCAGGAAAAAAAGCTAAAAGCTTTTTATCATAACCTTTTAATTTTATCCTCTTGCTTGCGGGCATGCTGTTTAAGCAAAATGTTCTCATCATGCAGACGCAAAAATCTGTCTTCCAGTTCCTCACGACTGATACGTGACACTGCCTGGCGTGACTTCATTGTCCGTGTTGTTGAAGTTTCTGCAAAAATGGCAAGGTAATTAATGGTGGGGTGCCTTCAAATAGTCTCTCAAAATGATAATTGTTGATATTTATATAAAGTCTGATGCACTCATCTCAGACGTCTTCCTTTGTGGCCTACAATTAAAATTGCTTTGGAATATGTTATACCATTGTTCACACTGGAGGTGAAAATGAAAAACTTTACTTTTCTTTTTACTTTATATATGACATGAAGGGTTTGAACAAAAGTGGTATCTACTCAAAAATATATTCAAATAACTGTTCTTTAAGAATGTAAGCTGGCACTTTGATTCAATAAAAACTTTTTTCAATTTACATGCTGACTGTTGCAAAACTAAAAGTCTGCATATCAGAAGGTAATTTTTTTTTTGCAAAGGCAAGAGTTAAAATAATAATTTGGTGAAACAATATGGCAGATTTTTTTCTGAGCTATGGGTGTTCAGTAATAGAAAAAAAACTATAAAATTTGTAAGACCAAACTAAAAAAAAATAAAAATTCACAGATTATTAATAAGCTACCTTAAGTATTATTAAAAAAACTTTTATATCTTTTAGCAAGTGCATGAAAGTTTTTACTTAAGCTTAAATTTTTTATTTTTCATATCACTGCGAAGTAGGTAGATTTTTAAAAATCCTCCAAAAGAAAAAAAGAACACATGAACCAAAATTAAAGCTTTTTTTACAGAGAGGAGGAATTAAACTTAGGGTACAAAATCCCAATAAAGAACTTTGCACACTTAAAATGTATTTGCATTCCTGATACTCTGCCAAAAATCTAAATCAAAGCTTATGCATACTTTTAACATAAAAGCTTTACAAATTTATCTTTTTCAATGCACAATACACTGACCACCTTTCCGTGGCAGTTCAAGGTGGCCACTTGCATCATTCCTGATTAGCAGGTGTACGAAGATGTCTTAGTGGAATACATTTTACACCACAGCCTTCTCAGTGACAAATACCTTGGCATGACAGTGTGGCCAGCGCATAGCACAGGCAAATAAAAATATAGCTAGCTCTACACTCTAAATTGTTCCTTAATGATGTGCTTTTCTTCCTCGATTTGAAAGTGCTTTTTAGCTGTATAGTAACTGCTAAGCTATAAAAGGATAAAGAAAACCTTTAATGTATATTAATTTGATAAAACAAACTCAATATCGCTTGAATAAACAAACCATTTTGAGATACTCTACTTGAAAGACAAAAAAATTTAAATATGGCATTTCCTCCCATATAAAATTTAAACATAAAGAAACATTTTAATGGTGAATGTGATTTAAGCCAGGCAATTCGGTTTGGAGGCTTGATACTCTCTGTAGTTTCTACTGATGTGTGGAATTTTAAAAAGATGATTTATAACAATTCTTTATCAGAACAGAGGGGGATTTTACATTTTCTATGAGCTGTTGATAATTGATGCATGCAGTAAAATGCCATATGTTGTTCTAAACACTCCATCTCCTTGTTTAGTCCAATCAAGAGCTATATAGTTACTTAAATGGCTTCGTTTGTATGAATATCAAAAATACTTTAAATTAAAAGTAAAGAAGTTACTGATCAAAGTTCATAACTGTAATAAATAACAGCTGGCCATACCTTGTAACCCTCCCATTCCACAGAGGTTTAGACCTATATCTTTCACAGGCAGGTCTCCTGCAGTCTCATCAGCTGGACCAGACATGGCCTATCTGTGGAGAAAAGAAAATTCAAATAAAATCTTTCCAAGTTATAACATTAACTATGCAACGGAATGAACCAAATAAAATGAATAAGGCACTAGAACTTTAATGGACATCTTATTGCCCACATGTGCAGCTTGAGGAAGATGAAAGCTTCTATTTTAAAAGTAATACTACATTCAATCTTGGAGACAGTGTTCCTTTCAACAGTATATTTCCTATAGTTTGCTTAGGAAATGAGGTAAGATTATCATTCTTCCTTCTCTCCTTTTCTTATCCTCTGGGGTGGGGGAGGTGGTGGGGGGAGGAATACCCCAATTTTAGAAATACCTCCTCTCTACCTCCTACCCTTTTTCTGCCTCCAAAAGGAAGCAGATAATTCAGAAAAAACTCAAGTCAGAAACTTGATTCAAATGATGGTTACATTACTTACTAGCTAGTCAAGTCACCTAATCTCACTGAGTTTTAGTTCCTTAATTTAAAAATGAAAAATAATAATACCTATCTCACAATGATTACAAGGGCATGTGAGATGGTACATTAAAAGCATTTAGTAGATTCACCTGGGAGGTCAATATTACTTGAATATTAATTTTCAGCTTGGTGCACAAACAAGTGGGTAGTTCTTCTAAGTGTTGTGAAAGAGGTTTTATAAATTCACCAATTGGGTTTGTTTTTGTTGTGTCTTGCCTTTGTTGCTGTAAGGCCTAAGTCTCAGGGCTTCCCACTTCAACATACAGGATGTCCAGCTAATTCTGGCAGTTTTAGATAATTTCTCTTCTTTACAGAGATGCAGGACAGTTTTTACATATGGATGTGAGTGGTTCATGCAATATCTGGTATGTCAATTAAAAATTCTTTTTTTGTTGTTTTCATTTTTATCTACCCAGCAAGCCAAATGCAAATTGCCAATTAAGATGCCCTAAGACAGAGGTTCTCAATCTCTGCGAAGTCCAAGAGAGTAGCAAGCTTATTTGTCTTGTTCACCCCTGTATTCTCAGAGACTGGCACAGAGCTGGGCACAGAACAGGTATTCACTAAATAGTTGTTAAATGAATGAAGTCCATGGGGCATCGCGGTCTGTGGACCCAGAGATGGTTTACAAAATCTTATATGCCCGTGTGTATATGCAATAACTTTTAGAGAGAGGATTAATAACTTTTATTGTAATTCATCAAAGGTTGAGAACTACTGCATTTTGCTGTGACATATACAGCTCACAGACACACGCCTGGGTGGTCATCTTCGTTTGGAAACCGTGCTACAGAAACTGTCAATTTTAGGAATTGTTAATAAGTTTAAACACAGGACACTTGTAAAAAGGGTAACTTTTCCATGACAGAGCATGGTAGCTTTTATAATAGCAACAATAATGACGATGATGGTGTTAACAGTTACTGCTTACTCAAATGTGCCAGGCACTTTTCTAAGTGCTCTACCTACATGAAATACTTAAATATCCCACAATATCTTTGAGCATTTGTTCCTCCAATGAGTCCTACTTTACAAATGACGAAACAAAGACACAGTTTAGGTAACTGGCCCGAGGCCACATCTCTCAGAAGCAGTTGTCTCGTTATAGTTTTGATTGTCACTACTGGGAAGGGGGTGTGTTACTGGCATCTAGAAGTCAGAGAGGATGCTAAACACCCCACAGTGCACTGGAACCACAAAAAAGGATTATCTGGCCAAAAATGTTAATGAGGGTGAGAAACCCACCTCATGCCATCCCTCTTTGCTCACCATTCTGCATTCTCACTGTTGTCTTTTAGGTTCATCAAAGCCACAGCATCCTTGTCTTGCTCAAGGCCTTTGCCGGCTCCTCACACGTTGGGGCTCAGCTCAAAGGTCACTTCCTCAGAGAGGCCTTCCCTGATGATGGCACTTTTCCTCCCGATTTCATCCCTGCTTATTTCTGTTACAGCTATCGTCTCTACTTGAAATTATTTCATTTGTTCATTACTAGTTCGCCTTCGCTAATAACGTATAAACAGCTGGGCACCTTGAGACGGGTCTCTGCCCTGTTCGCAGCGGGCCGGGATCTCTGCCTGGCACAATGTGGGCACCGACATTAGTATGTACTGAACGAATGAATACCTGGCTGAAGTGAGACTGCGGTGGTGAACCAAGCCCCCGCCTATACGTATGTAGCGATTAGGCTACGGGATAATAAGACGATCAGCGGATAATTACTAATAGTTAAGCAAATGGCAGGCCATTCTCGAGGTGGAAGGGTGTACCACCCAGTGCCTCACCCAGGTCAAATGAGCGAGCGTGTGTATACCATACCGCCTTCTGCTTGAAGAAGGACATGCACAAACATCGCCATTAGCATCAGCTCTCAGCAGCCAGGGGGCGGTCAGGTCTGGGATACAAAGTCTCACGCGGGCGCCGGCCTGGGGGGACGGGCCGGCCGGGGTCCAGGCCTGAGGCTGTGCAGGTGTCTCGTGCGGGGCTCCTTCCTCACGTGGGCAGAGCTCCAGGGCCTTCTGCAGGCCGCAGAGCAGACCCAGGCCCCCGGCCGGTGCCGCAGGTGCGGGGTGGGCACCGCCATCCTCCCCGGCCCCCCCCGGAGTACTCACCGCCGCTCTCGCCCCGCCGCTAGCCAACCGTTGCTATGGTGCCGACGGCGTATCCGCGGCTGCCCGAGGGAACCACGGGAAAAACATGGCAGCGTCCCCCTTTCCCCCGTGGCCTCCTGGGAAATGTAGTTTTCTCCGGGGCGCCGGCCCGCTACGCTCGGCCAGCTGTCGGACCTGGGACCGTCATGGCGCGCCGCGTCGCCGCCGTGCATCCTGGGAGTGGTAGTTTTCGCGGCTCTGGGGGAGAACGGCGCCGGACGGAGGCAGGAGGCCGAGAGAACTACCCGCGGGAGGCGGGTCCAGGGCGAGGGCTCTCGCAGGGTCGCCGTGGCGAAGGAGGCTGTGGCGGCAGCATGAAGCGCACCCCGACCGCCGAGGAGCGAGAACGCGAGGCGAAGGTTTGGGGGCGCGCCCCGGGGTCGGGGGTCTCTCGTGCAGTGCGGGGAGCTCGGGGCAGGGAACCGGGGGGGGTGTGTGGCGGGATGCGATGGGGCGCGCGGGCTGCAGCCCGGGCACGCAGGGGCCTGGCCAGCCAGGGAGCCGGAGACCCGGGGGTGATCGATCAGGTCGTGCTGCTCCGGGGGGCAGGCCCAGGGCCTTCGGATCACCTCGCGGAGGAGGAGGCGCTCATTCGCTCCTTCTGCTTCTGCACCTGATCCCTTGGGTGAATGTGCGGCTACCCTCGTGCCTCAGTTTACCGGACTCTCAGCTACCTACCTGTGCTCCTCCCAGCTGTGCTTTTTCTCTCTCTTTGGGAATGATTGTTTCTGAGGACGGAGTTCAAGTTTAGGCGAAGGACCTGTGCGCTCAGGTGTGTTTCTGCGCGCTCAGGTGTGTTTACCTGGAACAGGTAGAGGGCTCCGTGGCCCGCTGATGGGCTCGACGTCTTCAGCACAGCGGATGTGAAAATGTGACTACGATTCCGTGATCTCCTGTTGGGGTTCGGCCTCTGGTAGTTGCCATTCCATGGGATGAACATAGTAATAGCAATAGCGATTTTTCAAGACTGTGTCATTTATTACATGTCAGGCTCTGCCTTAAGTGCGTGATATTTATATTATCTCATATTCTCACCACAGCAGATGGAAAGATAGATATTGTACAGATGGAGTATCAACAGTCCTGTCTTACAGATGAAGACTTGAGGCTCAGAAGAATTGAGTGTTTCCCTTTTTCTCGTTCCCCAAATCAAGTCCTACTTGTTTGTCTAAATATATTGGTAATCTGTCCATTTTTTCCCCATCTCCACCCCCTTGGACCAAGCGACCATCATCTCTGATGGATTATTACAATACTCTCTCCTTATTGATTTACACTCACTCTGCACCCTAATACTTTGTCCTCTTTCCCTCCTCCCACATAAACAGTCTCTTCTTCACACTGTGGAATGTGATATTTTCAAAATGCAAATCTAATCATGTCCATTTCCTCCTTCCTCTGCCAATCACCTGTTTAAAAATCTTCCATGACTTTCTGTTGCTCTTAGGATAAAGACAAAACTTCACACAGCCTACAATGTCCTGCATGGTGTGGACTCTACTTGCTTCTGTGGTCTCATTGGACATGACACTTTGCTCCGCTCATCTGCCACTTTGGCCTTCTTTAAAGTCCTTCTTTCTGCTAATGAATTCAAGGGGTGCCCTGCTTGGGATATTCTGTTCAAGAACAAGAGGTGGTCATCTTTAGATAGTTTTATTTACTTGCAGCAAGTCAAGGGATTCACATCCAAAGCTCAGTCTCTATGGAGGGAGGCTTAGCCATTGCTCCTTTACACTATTAGGTTAATTTCATGTTGATTTCTTCTTTGCAGAGGCTAAACTTACTTGGATTCGGTTAATTACCTGTTGATTTCCTCTTTGTAAAGCGTTGAGTTTCTGATCTAGCTCCTCCAGTTATAGCTGCATCTGTAAGATACTGTGCTACATGTTAACGTTTAGCAAGAATAACATTTACTCAGAACTGCCCAAAAGAACAGCCCAAACCTCTGACCCTTGTCATATCTAACAATTCCTTCTGGAGATCTTTCATTCCTCATTATTGAAGGAATGGAGTGAAGGGTCACTCTTCTGTAACGGCTTTCTCCTGAATATGGATGGAGTACATCTTTGAGTTAGAGGAGTGAAATTCTCTGGCTGCCTCACTTATGGAAATCTTGGGGTCCCCTAGGTTCTGGGATTCCTGAGAACAGGAGTGCATAAAGAGACAAAATACAGAAAAAAAGCCATTAGGAGTAAGAGCGGACATATTGGACATCGCTTAATCTTGTAGCAGCTAGAAGTCAGATGAGTTCTCAGGAGTACTGTGGCTCTTGTTCCTTTTTCTCACTGAGTAGTATAGCTGGCTTCACTTGAGAATGATGTATTCAGGAAGCTATATCTTATACTTTAAGGAAAGAATGAATTGTTAATAATACTGCATGAAGAGCTGCCCGTATAGGGTTCTGCTGATCTTGTGGGGATCCTGATTTCCAGGTTTTTAAATATACCCAGTTCCCTAGGTTGTATGGGTGTAGTTTAGTATCTGTCGGTGTGGGTAAAATTAGAATAGTGTATTTATTTAAGTTTTCACTTACCTTTCCTAAGTGGATGCCAACAATTAGAAGTAAGATTATAACCGTGAGGGGACCCAGAAATGGGACAAACCAAGTTATGTTGGGGAGGACTAATTTTACTGAGTTCTTCCTGCCAACTCCTGAATCATCCCCATGATAGAATCCTCTCCAGCGGTTATAAATCCTTTTCCTCTTTTAACATTATATGTAAGGCAGTTCCTCTGATATGGCAGCTTTTCTATTTTAAAGAAGCTCCATTTATATTACTGTTTATATTTCCCCTTTTTTTGAGCAATATCTTTCCTTGAAAGCATTCCTGATCAGTTATCAGAAAGCAGCACTGATCAGTTATTGAAAGCATCATTGGTCCTCCATTGTCGTCAGGTGCTCATTTTGAGTGTGTCATGCCATTGTCGGTCCCTCATCGCCAGGAAGGCTCATTCCCAATATCTCATGTCCCACAGAGGAGAGAAAATAGTTCTTTCCTTAGGAGCCTTAGGCAACGAAAGGCAGAATAAAGGAAGGCTTTATTGTCATGTTTCTTTAAGAGCAGGGCCTGGGTTATATTTAATTCTAATTTCATTCTATAAGAGGTGTTTTATCTGAGTACATCAAGAGGTATTAACAACAGAGCAAACTCCACCTTGCTTAGCTAGAATGTTTTCAAGAGCATTTCTGTCCAGTAATGCTGTGGTGGGCATTCTGATACCTGTCCAAGGGAAAGGGTGCTTAAGTTTCTGTAGTTTCTTGAGGTTTCTTATGTGAAAAATGTATGGGCCTTAGTAAGCATTTCAAAGCATTGAGCAACCATTATTAGTGATGTCTTTATAACATCGAGCTATGCAAAACAGAGACATCATAGCAAAAATTTTATAATAGCAAACAAAATGTTAGGTTCAGTTTGAAGAACAGATCCGAACCAACAGGCAACACCTGTGGACAGCTGAAGATAATAAAAAACCATGAGGTGTTCGTGGGCACAGTGTTTAATTGTTTGGCTTTTGCTAAATCTGGTACCTTTATTGGGGTTGACATCACCGGGTGTTAAATATCCAGGAGTTAATACCTTTAAATTTAGTCCCACGTGGATTAGTTAAGAGTACCCGAAGTTTTGTGTTTTAGAGTGTCAGAGTCTTCTCCGTGAATTTCTCTGAAGATGAAACATCTTTGTAGAAACAGTTTTGTAAAAGCATCAGAGTAGGACAGTAGTTGTAAATGACAAAAGACTTAAAAATGGCCATGGGTAGAGTTCATAGACGTCTTAAGATCCCCCCTCTATGAACCTTCTGCAGTATGCAGAGACTTTCTTTAACTTACACATGTTTCTGATTTTGACCTATCTTTTCTCTCCTTATTTTGAAACAATCGTTTTATTCTGGGATAAAATTATTTTTCTTTCTTTTCCTCTCCCAATAAAACCCATGTCTTTTATGTCCTTCCTTATTTATTTTCCATTCCTTCAACAACAGTGTATCTCTATTTCCCATACCTTTTTCTACCAGAAAATATACAGCATATTCTAAATATAATTAAAGGTTTAGCATCATTTATTTGACAATGTTTCCCGTGTGATTTAGCATACAAAATCGGCCTAATTATTTTAATTTCCTCCTTTTTTAAAGAGAGGAAACAAATCTTTGATGTGTTTCAGGGATCCATCTGACAAACTCCAAAGTTCTTAAAAATCTCAAAGGTCGAGAAAATGACTCCTTAAGTTTTGAATCTTGGAAAGTTTGTCAAACATCAAAAGTTTTAAAACATCTGTCTATATAAAATCATAGGTAACAATACTTAAAAGTTATTCATTTAACCAAAGTGAAATTTTTCAGACAAATACAGAAAGTCAAATAGTTGTTAAAATTTTAGCTTTTCCAATATTAAGAAGACTGGAATTGATAAAGACCTGTTGATAAGAGTATACCTTTGCTTTCTCTATAATTTATTATTAAAAGCATACCAATAATAAGGAGATATAACATTGTTTGCCTGTGGTACACCATTGATACTAAAGCTTAATTTCTTAAAAAAAAAACTTTATAATAATTTAATTTCAGCCAGCTTCATACATGCGGCAAAATTATTCTTTTTTTCTATTTTTTATTTTGAATTTTAGCCCTTATAAACCTTAATTTTAGTGACAACCAAAAGTAAAATTTGTGAATCATAACCTCTAGAAATTATAGGCTCTTTGGCAGATGTATTTTATAATTTTTAGAAACATGTATTTCCTGAATATAGCATAAGGCATTTTTATTAACAGATCCAAATATCTTTAGTTTCTCTATTAAAAAGCCAAAAGCAGGTATATAGTCATGAACTTATTTTTGTCAACCCAGATAAAATTCAAAAACTTAAATCACTTTTCATGTTAAATAATGTCCTATACCATGTGATCCTAAAAAGCAGTTATATTTCTTAATTTATATAAGCGCTTAATTTCTTCAAGTCAGAGCTCTTCATATATGTGTGTGTGTGTGTGTGTGTGTGTATAAATATATATAACAATTTAAATAATTTTCTCTTAAGGTAGACAAACATACACACCTATAGATAGACAAAACCAGAGACCTGACATTTCATATTAAAATTCCTTTAACCATGAGACAGCTATGGGAAAAAAAACATTTCTAGTCATTAATCAGATCTAGTGCCTGGCTCTGATTAAATCAAGGCAAGGCAAGCTTCAGGTGTAACCAAGAGACTCTCAAAGCCTAAGACAACCAAAAGGAGAAATCCCCCAACCAAATGAACCTTACACTCATAATGGGAAAGTTCTTTGGGGTCCATGGTCCAAATCTGGAGAATGTACCCCAAGGGGCTGCATTCAGTGATTGAATTTGAGTTTCCCATACCTGGCACATTTACTTATAAGACAAGGCAAACGCAAAAGTACATGCAAAGAACAAAATCCAGCTTCTGCAGGACAGAAACCAAAGGGTGGTAGACATTGATCCTATAACCTCCAGCCCACCAAAGACACTGTCGGTGACCCAGGATTCCCTGGCAGCCAGACAGCCAGACCAGAGGTCATCACTGGGCAATGTCTTGGATTGCTCCACAGACGTTTCCAGAGCTTCAAACCTGGGTCAGGCCCTGAATTCCAGGTGCCAGAGACAGTTCCTGCCAGACCAACCTGTGCACACCAGAAATGAATCAATCTATCCTCTGACAACCCTGTACCCCCAAAACGGGAGCGGAACACTTAAGTGACCACAGGGCTGACCTCCTGCCTCCCATCCGAAGCGCTGAATGAAACAGGTTCAGGTGGTCACCCTGCTTTGCTGTGGACATGGGACAGGCAGCCGTTCCCGTGGTCATACCAAGCTCGTGTCTCCTCCAACCAGGGCAGACACAGGCGAGTGAGCGACGAGCTGCCACTGCTGACAGCTTCACCCAACTTTTACACCAGGCTGAGAGGGGCTCCCTTTAGGAGAGTCCCACCTGAGTCGCCAGATTTGCTACCAAACTCGGGGGTGGCCGTGTGGGGTGTTTTATTTAAGGAACAGATGTGGTTGTCTTTAGGTGGTTTTATTTACTTGCAGCAAGTCAAGGAGAAAGGGCTCACATCCAAAGCTCCATCTCCCCAAGGAGAGGCTTAGCCATTGCTCACATACACTGGTTAATTGCATGTCGATTTCCTCTTGCATCAGGTCCCTTGCAGGGTCAAGCTCACTTGGTTAGTTACATGTTCATTTCTTCTCGTCAAGTTGGGTTCCTGGTCAAGTTCATTGCAGCTGCATCAGCAAACTCCTGTGCTAGTTTTTAACACGTAGCAAGGCTGGCATTTAGGAAGAACTGCCCAGACCTTGAGAGCCTTGCCCTACTAACAGTTCCTGTGCTCTATCTGGTTACTTGGCCTTCACATACACTCTTTGTTGCCTACTCTGCATTAGGAAAATATTGGAAGTGGGCATCAACGGTAAATAAAACACACAGTTCTTGCTGTCACAATTTAGAGTCAAGTGAGTTTGTCTTAGGGAAATACTTCTGCGGATTTAAAATATAAAATCTGCCTTATGATGACCTTATTTATAGCAGGGTTTCACCAGGGACCTGAAGTCTCCGTGCTTGAATCTGCATGTGATATGAATAGTATACCACAGACAGGTTCCGTGGGAAGGTCCTGCATTCGTCTGCATCAGTGCACAAAGAAACAAATAAATGTCACCCAATGGCACTGTGCGTGACGTCTTTCCTTTTCGGTTTGCATTTGAAGTGATTCATTCTGTAAAGATTTTTTTTTTTTTAGCACCTGTTATCTGCCAGATACTGAGATTATAATTTTAATTTAGACAGAATCCCTGCACAAGGGAGCTTTTCCTCTACTGAAACCGTAACCGTTGCCTGTGAGGTAGTTTTTCATGCCACCCACATTTTACGGATGTGGAAACCCAGGCTGGTCAAAGACAGGACTTGCCCAAGGCCACACGGTGTGGAACTAGGGAGCAGAGTCAGGTCTTTTGACTCCAAAGCTTTTTTCCATTTCCTGCTTGTGAAACATGTTGAATTGCTAGAGCAAGTTGTTTTCCCATTTACTTAAAAATTTGCTTTGATTTTTTTTTATAGTTTATTTATAAAATGGTTAGAACAAAGTATACGCAATTAAGTTTTAAACCTTAAACGGAAAATGTTCAATGACTCATGAAACAGCTCATTTTCTCATCAACTTCATCAAGGTATAATTTCCACATAATAACTTGCCCCCGTTTGTAGTGTATAAGCTGATGAGTTTTGACAGATGTATACACGTGAGAAACCACCACCAGAGTTGACAGAGAACATTCCAGTCCCGTCCGGAAATTTTCTCTTGCCGATTTGCTCCCGAGCAACCACTGATGTGTTTCCTGTCGCTGTAGATGAGTCTGCATTTTCTAGAATTTCATATAAAGGGAAGCATACTCCATGTGTTCTTGGATTTATCTGCTTTCACTTAGCGTAATTGTTTCTGAGATTTATTCATGTTGTCGTGTGTATTAATAATTTGTTCCTTTTTATTGCCGAATGATAGTCTGTTGTGCGAATCTGCCACATATTGCTTGTTTGTTCAGCTGTCGTTGAACATTTGGCTTCGTTTCTGGTTTGGGGCTGTTATAGAAAAAGCTGCTCTGACCATTCCTGTGTAGGTTTTTGTTTTCATTTCTGTTGGGGTCCAGTTGCTGAGTCCTATGGTGCTCCTTTGTTTGGTCTCGTAAGAAACTGCTCAACAATTTTCCAAAGTGATTCGACCATTTGTGTTGGGCTCCAGGGCTGCTGGAAACTTGGTGTCTTCAAGCAACCGAAATTTATTCTCCCACAGTTCTGGAGCCGGAAAGCAAGGTTTTGATGGGGTCACACTCCCTCTGATGGCTCTAGTTGAGAATCCTTCCTGCCTCCTCCAGCGTCTGGTGACTCCTGGCACTTCTGGGTTTGGGCAGCAGCACTGCGGTCTCTGCTTCTGCCACCTTCTTGGCGTTTCCGTGTCTCAGATCTCTCTCGCCTTTCTCTCATAAGGACACCAGTGTTTGCATTTAGGGCCTACCCTAAATCCAGGATGATCTTAATCTCAAGATTCCCAAGATCCTTCATTTAATTAGATCTGGAAAGTCCCTTTTCCCAAATAAGATCACATTTACAGGCACCAGGCAGGTGTGGAGACTTGGTCATATTTCGGGGGATGCTGTTCAAACCCACCACATTATTACATTCTCATCAGCTGTGTATGAAAGTTCCAGTTGCCCCATATCCTTAACCAGTACTTGGTATTGTCTGTGTTTTAAATTAAATTTCAGCCATTCTAGTGGGTGCGTAGTGGTATCTCATTGTGGTTTTAATTAGCATTTCATTGATGACTACTGTGGTCGAATATCTCTTTTTAAAAGCTTTTTCAAGGTATGATTTTGAGGTAAATGCCATAAAACTCCACCTGTTTTAAGCATACAATGCAGTGATTTGTATTATATTCGTGGAGTTGGGCAGCAATCGCCACAATTTTATTTTAGAATATGTCCATCATCTCCAAAAGAAACCTTGTGTTCACCTTCCATTCCCACCTTCCCGTCCCTAGGCAACCACTAATCTATTCTTTGTTCTTGAGATTTGCCTTTTCTGGCGATTTCATGTGAATAGTCGTTGGTGCTTGGGTTCCTTCACCCAGCATAATATTTTTGATTTTCATCCACGTTGTAGCATATATCAATACTTTGTTCCTTTTTACTACTGAATAACATAGTATTCTCATGTCTGAATAGACCACATTTTATTTAATCCATTCAACAGTTGATGGATATGTGGGTTGTTTCCACTTTTTGGCTATTATGAAAAACGCTGTTGTGAATATTTGCATTCTGTTTTTATATGGACATGTGTTTCCATTTTTTTTAGGGTAGGTACCAAGAAATGTAATTGCTGGGTCATGTGGCAAATCTGTGCTTAATATTTTAAGAGGCTGCTATGCTGTTTTTATGGGCTGAATGTTTTGGCCCCCACCAGATTTTAATGTTGAAATCCTAACCTCCAAGGTGATGGTATTAGGGGTGGGGCCTTTGGCAGGTGCTTCTGTGTTTAGGGATTAGTGCCCTTATAAAAGTGACCGGAGAGAGCTCCCTCACCCTTTTCCTGCCATGTGAGACAGAACAAGAATTTGGGAGTCTGCAGCCGGGGAGGGAGAGGGCCCTCCCCGGAACAGGACAGTGCTGGCGCCCACACCTTGAACTCCAGCCTCCAGAGCGGTAAGCAACGCATTTCTGCCATTTATGACACCCAACCTGTGGTGTCTCGTTTTATCGGCTCAGCAGGACTAAGACATTGTGTTCTGGTATGGAGGTACCGTTTTAAATTCCCACCAGCAACGTTGGAGGCATATTTTGATGGCCTTCTCTGGATAGAAGGGTTAGTTTAACTCATTAGCCACCCCAGTGAGTAACAGTGAGTCCCTGTCACTCTCTGTTATTTCCAGGTCTGTTTCTTAACCATCTTAGTGTTGGTTTTGAAAACGGAATTTGCTGTTTGAAAAAAGGCTTGAGACACATTTTAAAACACGTTTAACATTCCAGACACTTGAAAAACCACTGGCCGAGTTTAGCAGTGCAGGTTTGGGCAGACCGTGTGCTTCAAGAAGGTAGAGACCACGTCCGTTTTGTTCTGTTCCTTCACCATCCTGCCCCTGGCACTTAACATTATGCCAAGTCCATAGTGAATATTCCTCAAATATTTATCTAGTGAATGAATTTCCAAGAGCATCACCTGTTATTGGTCGTTAGGTTTTCTGTTCGTGAGAGATGGAACTGGAACCCGAAAAGAATAATGGAAAATGGTTAAATACTTTCTGGCTTATAAATTGTTTAGTGTACCATAGGGATAGATATTAATTTTGAGAAACAAAACACTTCAATGCATGCTTTAGCAACTATCAACGATTGTTTTCTGGTGTTCTCTTTCACATTTAAAATAAAATGCTAATTTACTCGTTATGTTTTTATTTATTTATTTATTTATTTTTATTATGGTAGATTCTTAGAGTGTGACTTTGTAACTTCTAGAAGAACAGGACTTTGTAGTGGAGATGGTATCTTGGAACCTCAAAAAGGCACAGTTTGGAGAAGACGAATTAGAGTTCTGCTAACATCATTCCCTTCAACCTTCTGTTATAGGAAATGGTTTTGTCTCATTTTACAAAATTGTCTCACTGGCCAGGGCATGTTTGAAAGCTGATCTTTGCACGGCTGCTCTAGGCTCGCGTTTTTGTTTATGCTACAAGCCTCTGCCCTGTTGGCACGCTAATCATTTATTTTGCTCTGTAGTTCTTGAAATGACCTGCTCGCTTAAGAGACCATGCCTTCCTTTATTTATGTAAAAGAACTGCCATGTGGATCAGCAGAAGTTGAGACCTTTACAGCTAGGAGAAACCAAGAAAACAGTTTGAAGGACCCCATTATGTTGCCTGTGGTCCGAGGACGAGATTTGCTGCCAGCGCACGACTGTTTCCCTAACTGTTTGTGATCAGAAAATTCAGAACTCTGATTTCTGCATTAGCCCTCAGTCTGCCCTTTGGCGTCTTCAGTTAGTGACTGGATCATTCAAGGCCGAGCCTCAAGGGCCCGCATTTCTCCAATAATAACATAAAGTGGGCTGATGTGGCGGCCTTAACTCACTCCGCCGAATGGGGCCTGATTCAGGTCTCAAGGCTGTGCTCTGTATGGATTTCCTATTTCTATGTACAGCATCCATTATCTCACTGTTTTCCAGGGTGCCATATTTGGAAAACAGAGATGGAAAATTTTTGCTGATGAATTCCCCCCCCCCTTCAGCATGAACATTCTTCTTCTTTTTTTTTTTTTTTGCTTCCGAACAGCACCGAGCAAACGAATGCAAACAGGACCGCTTCTGTGGACTCGAGCCTGTTGTCAAGTCAGTCTTGTTATTTAGGTAAATAGTGTGCCATTTTTCGCCGAATCAGCAGCCAATATGCTGCCAGCGATTTTTGTTTTAGTCCCAGTATTGGCCGGGAACACTATTAATGAGACAATAATTGGGCAGTCACAGTCATTGTTCTCATAAAACACCATCCTGGTATTGGAACCCGTCGGGCAGAGGAGTTGCATATGCAGACTGAGAGGCAGGGAAGGATGAGTGGCCCCGGTGCCCAGCTTTTAAATTCATCAGTCCCCTGCTGCTTAAATTGCCCCAGCTGTTAATGCCGGGACCATTACAGTAATGGACTCAGCAAATGAAGGAGAACGGAGACACGCACTCTTTATTACCAGAGGGGCAATTTTCTCTTCATCTGTAATAGCAGCCGTGCCTCATATTGATCAGACCATCAAGATACTAATCCTCTGTAAAATTACTTGTTATAACCGAAAATGTGTTAATCCAAATCAGTCTGTGTCCTGACTGTCTACTTACTATGGAGGACAGGCTATTAGATGGTTTATTTTTCATGATTTAAAGCCTTTGCCCTGGAAATGGGTGGCGTTTCCCTCGCCACACTGAGTGCTTAATCTTAGCTATAGCCCAGGGTTGTCTTTTTGTTTTAAACAGAACATCACCCACTTAATTAAGGAGCGAGTGTCTGTCTTGCCGACTGAGTTATGCTGGTGTTTTATGGCCGTCTAGATTTATTAAGCATCTTGTTTTACATTCAGCCTGTGGTTTGCGCTGTAAATAAAAATGGGCCCGTCTTGCACATATTAGAAATTTGCAGGTAGCAAATGTCAATAAGTACCAGGGATGTGAGGTTCTTTGATTTATCTTTCAGGCACCAGGTTGTGCTTTGTCGATTGAACCCATAGGCAGGACGCATCCCGGTGTCTTCTGTGTAGCAGATGGGTTTTTGCATCGTCGTCTGAGAAAGTTTATGGTCATTTCTGCATCCTTGGTTCAGTAGATTGCTTTTTAGACAATGAGGCATCTCTGCTCTCCCCTCGTGTCTTATGAGTAATGACTACAGCTAGATATTATTATATTATAAGAAGACCTGTTAAAAACTGAGTTCTTTCTTCCTTCGTATTTAGGATTTTATAAATTATTCCTTAGATTTTCCATTTGCCTTCATTATCGTCTCCATATACATGATGTGTTTATTTGTGCACACGCTCAGATGCCCTCTTGGCAGTATTTTCTTCGCTCTAATAGATCGTCATCTCTTACAGCGTTTGTGTGGCATCCTCTGTCGAGTTCATTCCGAAATAATTAGTCCTCTTTGTGTGCCAGGCATTGTGGTAGGGGCCGCAGACACACGGATGGATCACATACAATCTTTGCCATTGAAGCCCTCAGCCCAGTAGGAGGAAGATCGGCGTGGGAACAAGCGATGATACTAACGCAGTGTAGGAAATGTTAAAATCCACCGGTGAATGTGGTTCCTGGGAGCAGATACCTGTTCTGATCACAGTGGTGAAATCAGCATCATCACGTTTTCCGGCCCGGCTCTCAGCAGCAGGCATTCACAGTTTAATCACACCTCCAGACTCACATCCCAATGATTCCTAGCTGTTCGACAGAAATCTCATTTTTCCCTCACGGCAGGCTTGTTTACTGCCCCCTGGAGACAGTCAAAGGAAGGGTTTCTAAAAGCGTTTTGATCAGTGGCCATGTCTTCGGGTCCGAATGGAGTTTCCCATCGAGACTGCTTTAGAGGGGATAGTGCCTATTTGATTGTTTATGTTCTAGCGTTTATGCTATAAACCAGTCTCGGTGCTTTCGAGCACCGTTAATCTAGAGAGACAGTGGCCTGTATGTGGTTAAGAGATGGATTTTGGAGGCAGGCTGCCTTGTTTCCCCACCCCTGAGCTCTCCTGTGTGCTTACTGTGTGATCCTGGGCAAGTCACCTGATCTCCTTGAGTCTCCATCTTCATCTGTAAAATGGGGATAATAATTGTTGTGAGGATTAAACGATTTGACATACGTGAAGTGTTGAGAATAGTGACGTGCATGGCTATGTGCTCTATAATTATTACCATGGTCGTGGCTGTAGGTATTGAAATTATGTGCGATAACCGCTGTGTGACTTATATACATATTGGAATATTTTGTAGAATATTATTATTATGCCTATTGTATGTACAATATATCTAATAGAACCCTGATTTTACCTAAAATATATTTGACACATTTACGTAAGAAATATTGTAAACAAAACTTGGAATACTAATGTGCATCTTTTGTACTTTGCTCTTTATTGAGAATATTTTTTCCATGTCATTACAGTTATACAGTATTTCATCATATGGATTTTTTCCTGCTATTATAAATTCTCCTTCAGTGACCATTATTGCACATAAATCTCTGTGCAAATCTCTGGTATTTTCCATAGGATTAATTAAAAGAAGGCGCCTTGTCGGGTTAACATTTGTAAAGATTTGTGGTTTGCATTATCCAATGCCACCCAGAGTCGTGACACCAAGTTGCCACTCTAACAAGCAGTGCACGAGAATGCATATTTGGAACATCCTCTTCAACTCTGGGAATTGCCATAGAATAAAACTATTTGCCTCTGTGGAAGAGCTGAAGTAGGAGCTCACTGGAGAACAGATTTGTATTTCCTTATATTACTAAGTATATGGTTGAATTCCTGTCTACCATGTTTATTGGCCAAATCTAGCTCTTTTGTGACTGATTTATTCGTATCGCCTTCCTTCACTTTGCTGATAGTGTTCATCATTTCTTAGTGATTTGGAAGAACACTTCCTAGATTAGGGACATTATTATTTGTTAATTGTGGATCAGTGATGGAAATATTTTTCCTGGTTTATTTATTGCCTGTCTTTTGCTTTTATATTTTTGCTATTCAAAAGTTTTTCTTTCTTTATGCACAGGGAAACTTCTCCCTCCTACCTATCAGATTAATGGTCAGTTATATGTCCTTCTAGTTATTTAATGTTTTATTTTTTTTATATAATTCTCAGAATGCATCTAGAATTTAGTTGGTGTATGATATGGAGAAGTTGTCTGACCTTTTCCTCCCAAGTGGTTAATAGGTTATCCCCACTGCATTTATTGACTAATATGAATACTGAAATACTCAGATATGCTTTTTTATTCTTTTGTCTGTTATTCTCGGCACACCATTTTAATTATTGGAGTTTTATGATACCTTTCAGGATGTGGCAGTACAAGGCCCCATCATTTTTTTTTTCAGAAGTTCCTCGGGTCTTGCGCTGAGGAGACAGAATTTTTTCCAGATAAACTTAAAAGTTGCATTTTCAAGGTCTCTGGTGTATTCCACTAATCCTTGGGTATTTTAATTGTTATTACATTAAATTGATAACTTAATTTGGAAAGACCTGAAGTATTTATGGTAAATGCTTTTTCTCATTCAACAACGTTATTGCCACATTTAGGTACTATTTTTTTTTTTGAGTTTATTTCTGGGTATTAATACATATTCGATCACTATTTTTGGTTACTATTGAATATGGGATATTTTTATATTGTATTTTTAGGTGATACATGAGAAAGCTTTTTGTGTGTGTGCTGTTTTTGTAATTGGCCACAATACAGAATGTATCCTTATCATTCTAACACTTTTTGGTTGATTTTCTTGGGTTTTCTAAGTGTATACTAGGTATAATAAGAATTTCTCCCTTTTAGTAATTACACTGTCCTTATTACATTCTCTAGAGCCTCTGAATAGTGGTGGTATCAGGTAGTTAGGCCTTTAATAGTTATGCTTTGGGGTTCTAGAATAAAATATAATGATAGTTGTTGATATTAATCTTTGCTTCTTTGTTCACTTTTTTCCCCCTGGAGACTGAAGTTCAATTTTTATTGAATATTTCTTCGACATGGTTAGATGGTTATGTCTTTACTTCTACTGACAGAATATAATCTATTAATATAGTTTCTAATATTCTTTGGGATAAATCCTACTTGGTTGGTCACATTACCTTGCCTTTTAACATAGCGCTGAATTCACCCTTTTTGTATTTCAATTAAGACAGTAAGATGGATCTGTAGCTGTGATTATCAGCGAAGCTGGAGGGTATTTCGGAATCCTCAGTGCTATAAATAGAATTAAAATACGTATCATAGTCTAATTCAAGCTACAGTTAGTAAAACTTTCTAAGGGAGGTGAAATGGGGAAAGATGTTGAAAAACATTCCTTTTTGTGCTCTTTCGTCATGCTTTGAGACTGTAGTTGGGCCCGTGTCATAAAATGAATCCCTCCTTTTTCCTCCTCCTGTACTCCAGAGCCATTTACAGAGCATCAGAATTATTGGTCTCTTGGAAGTCTGAGCCAAATTCCTTGCAAAACTCTTCATGTGATGTTGGGGAAGTCCATTTTTGGATAAGTTTCCCAATATGTTTTCTAGTTATTGTTTAATTAATTTTCTTCATGTTGAGTAAATTTTGAACATTATGTTTTCTCAGAAATTGAGGTTTCAGATTTATTGGTGTGGCACTGAGCATAACATTCTCTGGTTTACTAAGAGTTCATGGTTCTATAATGAAAATATTTCATATTCACTTTTTTATTTCCTTTTTAATTATAACTTTGTGTATTCATGTGTTCGATTCCAGAATTGATTATATTTGCCTCTGCAGTCTATTTTTTTTAAAACCAGCTCTTCAGTCTGTTTATGCTAATTAACTAATTTCTACCCATCTTTATTGTTTCGTTCCTTCTGCTTTGCTTACGCTTCTTTTGTTTTTATTTTACTAAATTCTTGCGATGAGGACTTAGTTCATTTATTTTCATTCTTTTTAAATATGGAAAGCATTTCAAAATCTTAAAAACGATTTTTTCTTATGTGTTCCTATAGCAGTTTGTGCAAGTGTTTGTAGCTCTTATCACTCGGTAGTGTAATGATTTTTTTTTAATGTCTTTCTCATCGCCTTAGTTATACAGACTATTTATCTTTTCACTCCAGTGCATTCCAAGTCTTGAATACAGTAGGCACTAAACAATTTATTTTTGAATTACTATCAATTCCTCCCATCACATTCGTACCCACCCACCCCACATAGGAACTAACCACGTCTAGAACTTTCCACTGTGTTGTGTAGACTTCTGTGTTGTGTATGATTAAAGCATACTTGGCATACAATATTTTATTAGTTTCAGTGCACAAAAGAGTGATTGGACATTTATATATCTTACCACATGATCAGCACACCAAACCTAGTGACCATCTGTCACCGTGCAGAGTCATCACACTGTTTTGGACTATATACCCCTTCCACTCTTCACCCATCCCTCTCCGGCCGCCATCGGTTTATTCCTTGTTTCTATGAGTCTGTGTTGTGTTGTTTTATTTGTTTCCACCGGATCTTCACTAGAGATAGTAGCTGCTGTAGTGGGAGGAACACTTCCCTGGTAGTTCGGGGGCTAACCTTTGAGTATATCTGTCACTTTTGGGCTTTTGCTGGTCTTGTTTCTTTATCTGTAAAATGAGGACAATCCTCAGCTCTCCTCTCTGCCTCATCAGAGATGTCGTCAGAAGCTAACGTCAAAGAACTTTGAACTCTAAGCACGTTATGTAGGTACACATATGATTTGAAACAGAAGGCATATGATTTGAAACCGCCCCACTCTACAGTGTACACACGATCAAGTTCTTTGGAGCAGCGACGATGAAGATACACGCTGTGTGTACTGTCCTCTGCACTGTCTAGCACAGGGCCTTGTTGACAGATGCAGGGTATACATTTGTCGGTTGAATGTTTTCTGGGACTCACCCTTTAACACTCATTAGGGATCGATCTGTAAGTGTGCTAAGACCATGGAGCCTGCACCCAGCAGTGGACTTTCTAGTTGACCATGAAAAAAAAAAGAAAGCTTCTAGTTGGCTTGGGGTGACCTAGACAACAGCTCAACACAGTTCCTGAAATGGCCGTGTGTTGCTTAAGGACGCAAACCTTTGGGTTCAATCCCATTTTCTCTGCGGAAGAAAGCTGGGGACATTCTACCCTCTGCCCAAAACAGACTAAAGAGCTAGGGTAATTTGCATAAATTGATAACATTATAAAATCGATAAAAATCCTTTTCCATTTTCATAAGTCTCAGCAGTTTTTTTTTTTTTAATCTTGTTGGGAGGAAAAATAAATCCATGATTATTTCTTCCCTTTCAGCTACAGTTACATCACAATTTCTTCGTTCCCTTTGCACTGAGATTTATTTTTATTTTTAACTTACTGCGTCTATTGCTATGGAGGGGTGACATTGTATCACTGGCTCTTTCACCTGAGATTCCCCCTGTTCCTTGGGGGTGTGAATATCATCTGATAAGTCAGCCTTAGACCCCCAACTTGTTTGTAAATTGCTAAACCCCATCTAAATGCAGAGTGATAGTATTTTTTCATGTAATTATTAAATATTCTCTCCTAGAATAGTATTCACTGAAGGACTTTGTGTAACCACAGACATTTCAGTATTGTGGCTCTAGCAGAGCACGTGAGGGTTCAGTAAGCCTCCCGTACCCCCCACCCCCACCCTCTTTTTTTCCTTTTTAACAGTTTATTGTAGCTGGAAAAGTAGGCATAACTTTTTGAAAACAAAGATACCCCTTGTAGGCTTCTTTTAAGGATTCCGATGAAACTTTATATCTCAGATAATTGATGGTAAATTCTGTTTGGTTGGTTTTGCTCAGACTATGGGGATTTACAAAAAAAGTTTCATCTCAGAAATAAAAACTAATTTGATGATGTTGTATCAGATTCACCAATCCCTGAGGAATTGTCTCAAGTTTCTTCTCTTTCATGAAGCTTTTGAGGATTATTCCTTTCATCTCTTTCCTTATTGAACTTATTTCTTACGTCAAAATGTATGGTAACAGCAGTAAGTGTGCACATGGTACAGTTCTTGGTCTGTGGCACATATCAAATTTGGCGTTTTATTATTGCTTATACTTCTTTTATGTAATTCTCTTTTCCCTGGGTGGATGTATGCTCTCTCTGGCTAAGAATCATAATATAAATTTATTTTCTATATCTAATAGGATGCTAACGACATTGTTGGCTCTTAACGTGTCCTGTGAGGTGGAAGCTCATGTAGACTGAATGTTGAGTTTTTTGTTTCTTTTTGTTTTTTGTTTTACTGTACAGAGCATTTATTGTCCTCCACTCTCAATTTGCTTTTCATCATCATCAGAATATATTTTGTTTAGCAATGTCTTGTGTAAAACCATATGGTTGAATAGATCTCAGGAAACTCTGTTTGTGGACCACAGGAAAATCTCAGGTTTTGGTGGCCCTTTACTTATCCCTGTGTATTTTAAAAGAATTATATCTAAACCATCTGTGTGTCCCGATTCATTCGGCCAGTTCATCTACTGCTCTTCCTCCTGTTTTTATTTAAGACTATAAAGTTACTTTAGTGTAACTGCTGCTGTCACCTTTGCCCTTAGCTAATCAAATAGTTTACCTTGAGGGAAGCATTTATCTCCCACTTTCATTATTATTATTTTTGTAGCTGTAAAGATATATATTTTATGTCTGCAGAAGGCTGTAACAGTGAAACGAGGTATTGATCTGCTGTATTTAGCAATTTCTTTCCACCTTGCCATCAATAGTATGTCAGCATCTGTCTGTACCGTGGTTGACCTCACAAATAGCTCTTTATGCTCCCATTGGATTCAAATGATATAGTATGCTGAAAACTAAATCAATGAATGATTATAAAGTTTTTAGTATTATTTCATGACCTGGAGGCAACTGGTACTTCTGGCACTGAACAGGTCAGTGTACAATGAATATGAGTAAAATGAGAGTGTCTGGCTTTTGTTCGGCCAAGAGGGGGAGGACAGGGCTCCTTCTTGGGTCGACTCAGGCCTCTGGACCAGCAATCTCAATGAGCTTCAGTGACACACCTCGCTTTGCAGACTCAAACGGGGAGAAGAGCAATCCTTCTGTTTAGCTTTATGCCCCGCTCCCACCACCGTGAGCAGGCAGCGGCGTTTCTAAAATGATTTCAGACATAAGCATCTAGGCCTCTGCGCTCCTTTGCAAAAGAAGGATAAACAGAATTAGGTGCTACGTCATAACACCACCCAGGACCTAAGGAAAAGGCACATAGGAAGAGGAGGAGGAAGTACCTTCGTCTAGGTCCAATGGGGTCCTTGGCTGCTGTCAGCAGGTGGAGAGAATGTCGGGGTATTGAGGCCTCATGCCCCAGCCCTCCCCCCACTCATGGGAATTCTGCTCCCCTGGGCTGATCTGTGGAACATTGAACTAGAAGGTCACCAGTTTGCTCATGGATGTTGCTGAATCCAGCAGCAAATTTTATTTTTATAATCTTGCAGAATCTTATATATATATATATATATATATCGATATATATATGTAAATATATATCTATATAAATATATATATATAAACAGATATATAAATAAATATATAAAAATATATATACATATATACACGCACACATGCACACACATACACACATATACATACGTATATATGTATATATATCTATATGTGAAAGGACCTTTTAGATATTGAAGTTTGGGACATGCGGAGAGGTTGGAGGAGGTGACAGTGGGTGAGTGGGGAGAGCAGAGCACAGCAGTTACCCTGATCTTGTGAGGGTTTGAATCACATTATCTCTCTACGAAAATTCCGGTTTAGTGTATTCCTTTGTCCATCATCGCAGTTCAAAGTTTGCCAAGGAGTGCTGAGAAATTAATTTACTGGTTTGTTCCTCAGACTTTTATTGAGAATGAAGTATGTCCCGAGTTAGAGAGAGAGAGGGAGGCGATGAGGGCTAGTGTCTCATCTTAAATGTTCATGGAAAAACCGTCATTTTCCGCTTTCAGAAATCCTAGATGTGTACTTGACTTATTCCTGCCAACTCTCCCTTTCAGATATTTGAAGAGAGGGAATAAAGATGGGTTTCATTAGCATGGGTTGATGTACAGCTACTTTCTCCCATATGTCACCTGCATGAAAGAAGGAAGGGGGGACCCCTTCATGCAAAGTCACATAGCAGGAAGGCCTGAGGAGGGACTGTGGCCTAGCCCTTTGAATCTGGGGATGACAGCAGATTCAGGCACCACACCCTCTTCCTCTTTTTCTTATAGTATAGACCGTACTGATGTTTTAATAATTTCAGCTTTGGACTTATCCATAGGAAGTTTTTTTTGTGTGTGGGGGGGCAATCTGCTCAGGGATCTACTTCTCCTAAATTCTTGGTTGACTTTTGTTACTCATTGTGAACCTGTGATTGATGAATAAGCTGGTCTGGTTTAGAAGTCATTTAAATTTTTGTTCTGTATTGTTCCTTACAGGTATGAGTGCCACTAATTGTCTCTGTCGTGTCTAAAGGAGTACTTCTTTTTATTTGTCGTGTATCAGGTCACTTTAAACTTTGGGGTTTGCAACCCAGGTCTAAAATAAAAGGATTTGGGGAAAAAGTCCTTTTGTCTGTGTTCACGTTGTGATTTTTGTGTACCTTGTATGCCTGAATACGAAATAAGGAATTTTCCCCCTAAAATTATCCATCCTTCAGGCAAAAGATGTCATTTCAAATTCAGATTATTATCAAGCGTCTTGTATTGCAGAATGCTCACTTAGTTACTTAATTCTGAAGAAGAATATTATTTAAGTAGCTGTCCCAATACTGTGCGAATAGGACTTGTGACAATTTTTTCTTGATCAGAACTACATGTAGTAATCGGGGTTTACGCACCATAATTTCTGGCTTTGCCTGATAGCAGAAGCTTGATAAATGCTCATACATTACTTAAAATAACTTACGTTTGGTTGTCTGCAGTTCTGTATTAGAAACTAGCTGTGTTCTTGTTGTGACAGCGTAGGGCAATTAGTTGACCTCTGTCTGTACAAGCTTTAATAATGGAGTGTCTTAGCTGCGTTCCTTATAGTTGATAGCTTATCTCCTCTCCCAGGCTTACTTAGGGAAGGGTGAGTGATAGCAATCAGGGCTTAAAGAGTGACTTTAGTGCTGCAGTTGATGTAGACCAACACCTTTATATAAGGTTCATTTTCAGGTTCAGACCACTAAAGTCTGTCTCTGATGAGGGCCACTTATGGCTCTGTTTGTGGATAGAAAGCCTATTGTTAGTGCAAAGGGTGTAAGGAGATCTGTCCAACTTAATTCTTGATCCTAGCCAGTTACTTTTAGTGACAATCACGGCTTTAAATAAGAGGAGGCATTTCTTTTTACTCAATAAAGATAAAGAAAAAATCTCTTTGTTAATATATGTTAATACACACATCTGAGTGGGGTCATGTAATTTCAGTACTTAGAAGAGGAATGAGATCTCAAACTTGGAACTGTAGATGTATATATTTGTGTCACATGCTAAACTCTGAACCTGCTGTGAACTGTATTCTTGTAAAAAACTAAAAAAAAATATAAATGTATTGATAAATTACTGTATACTTGAAATTATACTGCTTTCAGTAAATAAAATTCTGTATAGACGGTTATATTCTTGTGCTGTCATAGCAAAATGATAACATTAAGGTGGAATGATTTTATTTCAAGATTATTTTCTACTGTAGACTCCTACAAACTTTCCTAGAAAATTGACATCGGTGTGTGTGTGTGTGGGGGGGGGCATTTTTAATTGTATACTTTATTAGAAACTCCCTAAAAAAGAATAAATTCATTTTGAATTTTCTCTCTCTTTTTTTTTAGGATCTGAGAATACGTAGGTGTCTGAGGCTACGCATGTGTCTAAAAGAGTAGCACGCTTAAAACCATGGCCGAAGAGTTATGCTCAGCTGTGTACTTTGCATGCATTTGTGATTTGAAATAGGAAAGAAAGTCAAATCGGAGACAGCTTGAATGGCATGCTGTCAGTTTGGGGCTTCATGAATTGGCAATGGTCTCATTTAGGACCTTCAGATGTGTCTCTGCCTGGACAGAATGAGAACGTTTTGCATGTTCTGGAGGAGACAGCCACTCCTTGCTGCCTCGCAGTAGGCAGTGGTGCATGACAGTTGCCCTTCATTGCTGGCTTCTTGGAGCTTAACCTCTGACCCTCCGCTTAGTCGAGGCCCAGCCGTTGGAGCAGGCCGGAGAGGCTGGTGAATGACGGGCACTGGCCTGCAACGTGCTTGTCATTATTTGACTGTCAAAGGAGCCTGCCATTGGTTTCGATCAAGGTCTGAAACCTCGGTGCAGCAGTCCATATTACTTAACTTCCAAGGCTGTCAACAGCATGATCAAATGTGCATAAAAAATCCGAGTCCCGAGTATACCTTCAATCAGAAGAGAGGAAGTTTCTCCCTCTTCTTTCTTTCTCTCTCCTTTTTCATTTTTCTTTGGGTTAAGTGTATTCAGATGACTTTCACGGGGCCAAGAGGTTGAATCTCTTGCCACGGTGAGAAAAGTGAACTGTTGTCTCCCGTGGTCTGAGTTTCAAATAGCAAAGTGTAGATCTGAGCAGCTCTGCCTGTTCACCTCTCAGACTTGCCTTGTATGATTCCATCAGCTTTTGGCCATTGGGTTAAGGGACTAGAGGCTAGCCCAGCGGTACCTGGGCTTAGCTGACAGGGCGAGACTTTCACTTTGGTCTTGAATGCTGCAGACAGATGGAGAGGTCAGTGTATGTGAACTGTGAAGCAGGGATTAAAATTTAAAACAACGGAGGAGGGTATTAGTGGTGTATGATTATCATCTCATTTAAAGCCTTTTCCCCCTCTCATGGTAAAGAAGTTTAGACACAAGGATCCTAATTGGTTGTGATCAAGTCTTAGAGATTTCAGAGGTCAGTCTTAGGCAAATGTTTTTAAATACAGAGACAGACGGCCTTGTATAAGAAAGATGGCTTTTCTTATACACATGAAACTGCATGAAAAAGCGTCTTGAAGTGGAGGAGGATGAAGGAAAGCCTGACAGTATTTTTAAAATATTTGAAAAGTTCTAGTAACTAAACTTGGTTTGTGTCTAGTATCATGGAGTAGGTGGGGTGGGATCTGGAGGACCTGAATTTTAGTTTTTCTTCTGCTATTTCCAGCTAAGTCACCCCAGGTAAGTCACCCTGGGTAAGCCAGTTAATATCTCAGTCTGAGTTTCTTCAAATGCAGAACCAGGGATGCTGTTTGTGGTGAGGGTGGGAAGAGCTCCTTTCTGTAAAGGACTTGCCTCTGTCGCCACTGCAGGCCCTCCACAGCCACTTCCCGTTCTCCTCCTCGTCCTTTGCTTAGCAGGAGAGAGTTATTAAAGAGTCATAAGGCAATGCTTGGGCAGGTAAAATACTCTAGAACTCAAAAACAGTCCATCTTTGTGTTTCAGCTCTTTCCCCCCAACAGAAGACTGATTTTAGTCAATGATATCACATTTTAGTCAAGCACTCAAACCACAAATCGGAGTGGCCTTTATGGGGGAGGAACAAACTTTCCTTTACCCCCAAGGTCCTTCTGGCTGGTCTAATCATTAAATAGACACAAGACAGATTAGCAAGAGAAAATGACCAAATTCAGCGTATGTACATACAGGAGAGAGTCAGAGACCCCCACACTCCGGAGTGGTTCAGAAATAGACAGAGAACATGGCTATTGAAGACAGCCTGAGCTAGGGATGACGTAAAGCGCCTTGGGGGCTGTCAAGGGTCATAGCAGGGTAAGGAAAGCAAATGTTTAGTAAACAGAAGGTTGTCCTCTGTCAAAGGGAGTGATCTCTGAGAATCTCTTATGGGCAAAGCCCCTAATTCAGGGTCTTCTGGGTGGTTAAAAAGGGAGGGCAGAAGTTTCTCTTCAGCCAGATGCTAAAATTGCCCTTAGTTCAAAACGGCCCTCATACCACAGAAGCGCATCTTCCTTATCCTTTATAAAAGCAAAGTGGCCGTGTCACTCTACCTTGAAAATTTCTTGGAGGTTTGCCACTGGCTGCTGGGTAGATTCAGACCCCCAGGCTTGCCTTCTGAGGTTCCCATGGCCTCAGTCTCATTTATGATCTGTGCCATCCCCCGTCCCCCACCCTCTCATTTCCACAACTTCACACCTGACACTTCTGCTGTAAGGAAGTGCGGCCTCTGTGCTTTTAACACACGCTGTCCTCTCTCTCTTCCCATCTCACTGGCACCTAGAAAATGAGAAAATGACATATCTTTCAACAACCTCCTCAAATGCCACTTCTGCTGAGGCGTCTTGGACGGATTCCACCATCCTCAGTGCTTCATGGACTCTCTTCCTTAGCTTTTACCTCCCTGTACCTGTGAATCCGTTTACCTGGCTGGTCCTGTGAGCTCCTTCAAGTCAGGGCTGTGTTTTCATTTGTCTCTTTTGTATTTTCAGTATCTGGCTTAGTGTGTGGAACAAAACAGACACACAATAAACTGTCATCTATTGTGGCATAATCTGCAGAAATATTTAGGGACAGATTTATCATGGATTTTAAGTGTAATGAGAGTGGGTATCTGCCTTGTGAAGAGCATCTCAGTGACAATATTCCATTATTGTGAGCGAGATGCCTTAGGCCTCTACCTCAAACAACCTACGTCATATTGAAAGGGAAGGGGGTACAATGTTCACACTTGAGAAATTAGAAATATTATATCAATTACCCAATAATTACAGTACTACCAGCATGTAGTGTCAGCGGACAGGTTAGCTCTGGATAAACTTTCCCATTGCTGTTGTATAATCTAGTGTGTTACATGTCTTTTGCCAGAAAAGACGGTACTAAATTTAGTATTCCAATTCAGTTAGTAAGTAAATTTTCTGATTTATCTATTTATCTTTACGTTCTCCAGATGATGCTCTATGGAGTTGTCATGATTTTTTGCATTTTATTGTTATATCAGAAACATTTGAGTGCCAAAGCACAGTAGACCCATCATCGGGATATCATGATTTATTTAGACAGTTTCCTATTGTTGACTATTTAGCTTATTTCATTTTTATTGGCTTAAATAATGCTGCGTTGAGCCTGTTTGTTCAGGCATCTTTATGGGCATTATTTATTTATTTATGAATAAATTCCTAGAAGTAGAATAATTAGGTCAAAAGAGGGGGCTGCTTTTCAAGGCCCTTTGATGCGCATTGCCAGATTACCTTCTGAAGACGGTATATCAATCTTTGTCAAGGTAGGTTGTAAAAAGTTTCTCGTTCTGTAGTGTATTTCTTAGATTACCTGTAAGCCGTGGGGATTTTAGCTGTAAGAGGTGACCTAGAGGACAGTAATGGCTCTTCAGAGAGGAAAGGAGACAGGATGAAAAGAGGAACAACAGAATCTCACGTGTTGCTCATCTTTGGGGTGTGTGTCGGCCCTGGTGCCCTGATGTGTCAACCGTCCTGGGAACTCCTGGGACTCTGCTGCTGGAGGTGGGGGCCTGGCTCCTTTTGATGTAGTTCATATTTTTTCCCTTTGGGTACGATTTCTTTCAAATTAATGGTTTTCACAACTTGAGAAGTTTGAAAGTTGCCGATGAGTAGGTTCTTAAGTTCCCTAATACTCTTTTCCAGACGTGTGATTCAGTATGGAGCTTGTTCATAGTTCTGCTGTGTATTTGAGAGGTCAGTGTCCTAGTTCATTGTCGCCTTCTTAAAGGAACCATCTTGCTAGCTGAAACGAGAGAGCGGTACCCTCCTGAGTGAGGCATCCCCACTGGCTTTTACAGGCGTCCTGTTACCCGGTTGGGACCTGTGTGGGTGAGGCAGTGTGCTGTCAAATCGTTTTCCCGTTCCAACCCCCGTGTTGGAACTCTGAAGCGTGTTTTAGGCCAGGTGGAGGTTAAGGCACCTTAAGGGCAGAGACCTCTTATCTTGCTTTTGTTAGCAGTGGTGTCAAGGTGCAGTAAAAGTGCAGGGACCTACTCTTCTTTCTGATGAAAGAGAGATGGCCTGCCTGGCAACGGGTGGAGAGAGAGGTGCCTGAGGCAGATTACATTGTCACCTCTCATAATAGCACCAGGCATTAAAAGAAAAACCCCCAAAGGCCAGCGGATTTCTGTTTACCCCTGGAAAGGGTTGACATTTTTGGCTTCTGCTGAGATGTGCTGGGTGCCGGGAAGAGGGAGCATTGTAAAGGTGGAAAAAATGAATAAAGGAGAAGGGGAGAAAAAAGTCTGGCTTCACAGAGAGATTTGAAGACATTGAAGGGACTTAAATCACACCTCCAGAACAGTCTGTTGGCAGGGTCCTTATACCCCAAACCTGGGGGTGGGGAGCTGCTCTTTCAGTCTGTTTTTTATTTAAACTACATTTATTTAGAGCCAAGATCTGTAACATGGCTTGGCTGACTTCTCACTAAAGGTGAACCAAATACAGCGCTACCTGTAGAGTTTATGTTCTCTGAGGAGATGCCAGCGTGGAAAATGGGAGAATTACCCACTCCTCAACAAAGGAGGACTTCTTTTCTTCAGTTAAATGTATTTATTTACTTGAGGACAGAGGACAGAGACTGAGAACTCTTGGAAAAAGTCGTAGTTATTTTGAGATGTTTGGTGTAATTTAAGTCTTTTTTGAGACAGTAATCATTTGTCTTAACCTGTCATCTTGAAATATGAATCATATGGAAGTAACATAAAAAAAGTTGTATGTGACACATTTAGGTGTCTCAAAAAACGGTTTGAGGTTGTCTCCTGTCTTCCGTGGCAACCCTTGAGTTATTATAAAGAATGTGATATAAAGTTTTCCTCTAGAATTTTAACTCTAAAAATGTAACTTAGTTTAGCAAGTGTAGTAGAATTATTTATTAATGGAAAACTGATTGGGAAGAAGGTAGAAAACACACAGCAATCGTAATAACAACAAAACAACAAAAACAGTACTTATGCCATGTAATATAAGCACACAGTTTTGACATGTTGAAGGTATTTTTGGAAACTTGTTTAACTCCCTCATTTGAATCAACTTATGACAAACCATTTTTTAAACAGTGTGCAGAATGGAAATATACTAAAAAAGCATTTCTTGGTTTAGTGGTATTACCGGGTCAAATCTAGCAACGAAGTTCCCTGCCAGACCTCTTCTCTGTCCTCGAGACGTGATGCTTTGTACTTGTTAACATAATTCCCAAGTGGTAAAGACGCTGGATAGTGCCCCGACTTCAGATTCTGGATTAATGTCTGTTATTTAGGTTCATTATAAAAAAGAGATTCGGTTTCTCTGTTTTTAAAGGATATAATTTGTATTCCATTCTGCATGTAATGAATTCTCCGTAAAAAACTTGAGAGGCATAGCCAGTCTGTACTCATTAGCTGTCGTTCCTTATTCAGTCCTGTCACCCACACCCAGCCCTAAGCACCTGCTCATCTGCTTTCTGTGTAATAAATTCCCCTATTATACACATTCCATGTAAGTAGAATCGTAGTATATAGTCTCTTGTGACTGGCTCTTATACTTAGCATATGAACCTTATGTTTTTAAGGTTCTTCCATCTTGTAGAATATGTAAGTCCTCCCTTTTTACGGCTGAATAATGTTCCATTCTATGGATAGACCACATTGTCTTGACCCATTCATCACTCGATGGGCATTGGAGTTCTTTCCATTTTTTGGCTATTATGAATAATGCTGCTACAAACATCTGTGGACAGGTTTGCATGTAGACACGTTTTTATTTCTCTTGGGTATGTACCCAGGAGCAGAATGGCTGGGGTACATGATAACTCTATGGTAAACTTTTTGAGGAGCTGCTAAAACTGTTTTGCAAAGCGATACTTCCACGTTATTACATCCCACAAGCAATGTCAAAAGGGCTCCAGTTCTCTACATCCTTGCCAACACTTGCTATTGTCCATCTTTCTCCCTCATTTAATTCTCATAATTCTACGAGTTAGCCAAAGAAAAATATTTTTACTGTTCTTTTATAGATGAGAAGTCCAAGTCAACAGGCGGATGAGATGTCTGTGTGTGAACAGGGGGGAAAGAGGCATCTGTGGTTTGAAACAACACATCATCCAAAAGTGCTTTGAAAGCTTTGCACTGGCTACTTAGAGCTGTGACAGCGATCATATTTCCTTCCCCACTTTTTTTCTGTTCATAAGATTATATTTATTCTGCCTATGGTTAAAGATATCAAAGAACAATTCACATAACAAAATCAATGATTTTAAAGTTCACAAGATGACAGCCCTCGTCCATGTATAGTTCTTAGTGCTGCTAATAGTCATATTGTCCTTAAAAATATTTGCATATGATTAAAACTACCTTTTTTGTTTTTTTTAAAAAAGAGGGACAAATACAGAGTTTGATCTTCAGGGATCCATCATAGATGGACACGGAGAACAAGAATATAAGGACCAGGAGGCCCTTGTTGTGAAGCCATTAAGATGACTGTGTTGACTTTCTCTCCTACTTTAGATAGAGCCTTTTCAAAGTTAGAAAGATATGCCGGCCTTGTATTCCGACATGAATATTTAGCAGCATCATCTCTAACCCTAGGATCACAAGGTAAATGTTAACAAGAAACACCAGAACTTGTGTTTTCCCTGTCTTACTGTTTTTCTACAGGAATGATGACAGCTAGAATGGCTTTCTGACATTGCGCCTGCAAAGCTGAATAGTACATGTGTAGTTAGTTACCTGGGTAGGTGTAGAGTGGGTTTTTTTTAAAAAGAGCTGGACATAGTGCCTGGATGTCATCAGTTATAGCTGTTTTATAATGCTGAAGAGCGTTACATACATTTTGACAAATTTTCAAATAAGAATTTTATAATTATATTGCCGCGCTCCGTTTCTGCCGAGTGAAGAGAATATTTTCTGAACATGCAAAGCTTCTAATGTAATATAGAATTGAAGAAATGCTTGATGTAATATTTTCAGGTTTTCTTTGGATTCTGCTCAGTGGCATAGTTTCATTTTTTTATTTTTATTTTTATTTTTTTGGGGAGAACATGCGCATTTCACCGTAGGTTCTCCCAGCATCCATCCACGGTTTCTGTCCACTCTGGAGAAACGGTGTAGGTTTCTGACAATGCTCTCTCTGACTTAGCTGACAGTTTCCACTGCTTATCGGTGGGAACCGGGTCTCTTCAGTGCTTTTCAACATCCCTGTGTCTCTCAAGAAACTCTTCCCTCCTTCTCCTGCCCACCGCAGGATTCCTATGCACCGATGCTGAGAGAAGGAGCAAAGGAAGAAAAGAAACATTTATTGAGTGCCTAGTGTGTGCCAGGCAGTTTATTAACGTAAGTTATCAGATTCAATCCACCTAAGAACCTGTGAAGTAGGTATGATTTGCCCCAATTTACATATGGAGAAACTAAGGTCCAATAATATTAAGTAGATTGTTTAAGGAGCACATCCCACCGGTGTCCCTTGAATGGGTCATCTAGGTTGTGGAGATAATGGTCCCCTTAGCTCTTGGAGTGAGCAAGCAAGTGGGGACTGGGCAGCTGCACCCTCCAGCTCCTGCCATAGCAGCATCTTCTCTTTATTCCAATGTGCCTTGCGGAATTCATGTTTTCTACGTGCTTCACGATGTGGAAAAGGTTTTGCCCTGTCAATGAGAAGGTAGAAGAGCTAGAGTTGAACCCAGGCC
Source organism: Cynopterus sphinx (assembly GCA_030015415.1). NCBI lineage: Eukaryota > Metazoa > Chordata > Mammalia > Chiroptera > Pteropodidae > Cynopterus > Cynopterus sphinx. The sequence goes on from CM057386.1 coordinate 4,614,597, forward strand.
CTTTCCAGCCTGTAGAGCCAGTGACTTGTAGTGAGTTTGAAACTGGAGTTCAAACGCAGCTTCGCTTGACACATCAAGTACTATATTTCCTTTAAATGTTTGTTTCCCTCTTGCTTGCTTCTAATATACTTAACACATGGATTATAAAGTTCTCTAAATTGACATCATTTGCTCTTTAACTGTCATCTGAGTGGAAACTCGCTTGACCACTAGGTGTCTCCGTTTGGTTCTCTCCTTTCTCCTGTGCCCTGCTCTGGGAAGATCCCTGAGGTGGATAAAAGGAAGATCAGGTAACCGTGAGGTTAAAAAGATCAGTGGGACTTGCACTCTGGTGATTCCAGTTGCCCTTTTTGTCCTTTACTCTCCACTTCTGTTCCTCCTTGCTCACCGGCTGGTGTTTAGGTAATTAGCTTAATCCTCTGGAAATGAGATGAGGTTGGATGCCTCTTTCTCATTCATAATCGTAGGAGAGTGGGGTGAAGAACTTCTGTGCTCATCTAGATATGTTAGGTAATAAAACTGTAACATGTTTACAGAGAATTTTAGCAACGATTTTAATACAAGTTATCATCAGGGGGATGCTTGTGTTACTAGGTAAATGATTGCATTATTAATATTAATTGCGCTGTTCTCTGACAATGCTGGCTGTAACCAACATGTCTTATCTTCTGTAATCCTCCCAGGAGCCCTGTGTGGTTGCCATCGTCTCCCTGCTTTTAGAGTTGAGGAAATTGAAGCTTAGAGAGATTGGCTAATTCGCTCCCAGTTTAATAGAGCTTGGTTGCTTTCAGGTTTTTCCCCCCTCCATTTGGAAACTGTGTGTCATTATCGTGGTGGGGAGAGTCTGGCTTGAGTCAATAAAATGTAAATGTTTTGTAAACTGTTTCAGCAGAGAGCACTTGTGGAGGGAGCACGGCCTGGCTGTGAGGACAGAAATCCGTTGTCTGCACTCGTCTCCCAGGCGTGATCAGGGTGCTCTGGACGTGGGTTCCCTTCAGGAAGGCTACAGGCTCTTTGCAGAATTACAAATTGTGTACACCCAGGGATCACTTCCTTTCCCGTGCCTACAAACACAGCCCCCGTTATCCTAGAAACAGTGGGACGTGTGACAGCTCCGGTTCAGAGAATGGAACATCCTTCTTACTCACTTAGGGTTCATGGAAAAGATGGGAACGCAGCCTGGCCCAGGGTTTTCTCTGAGACTGCTGCCTGGTACGTTCTCCTTTACCTGAATTTAGATTCTGCATTAATTTCCAGATTTCTCCAATCATCTTTTTAAAACAAATCAGCTTGTGCTAGGTTCTCTTTAGTCTCGAATAATTTAATTGTGCTTAGTGTCTCTCCAGTGTGACTCCCCCAGTCGTGGTGGTGATTTCTGCGGACCACAGGCAAATGTATAACAAATGTGAGATGAGAGGGCTTTGTCAGGTAGGCAGCACTTTCTCTGGCAAGTTGGAGCTGGGAGTGGAAGCAGCTCCCCCAGCGCTCACAGGCGCACCCCCAAGATCTGCCTCCAACACTTGTCAGTTCTCTCTCTTTGTTCCCCTTCCCAGCTCACTTCCTGCCAGGGATTTGTGACATATTTCGGAGCAGATCAAATGAGCCCCTGACACCTGATTGCCGTGTGCTTCTTGTTTACAGTTGCTTCCCAAGGACACCTAGACAAGATGGAAAGCTTAACGCGCAGTAATTAAATTTGCATCTGCTTCGTGACAGGACTCAAAGGAGTTTTCTTCCTCTCCACATCTGAATCTCATTGTGCAGCTCTTCCTGTCTTTGACCATACAGGCATCTAAAAAGGCAGGATGTGGACAGGTAAACAAACATTGGTTCAGTCTCCTGCCCGTCATTATAATGAGGAATATTAAATGAGAACACTGATGCTCCCTTCTTACTTGGCTTTCTACTCTTCACCTTCTTGGTTAGCCAGATCTGTAACCAGTCTTAAATATAAGAACTGTAGCTTGGAGGTGATCTTTTTTTTTTTTTTTTTTTTTTAAATATTTTTAAAGCAAAAACAAACATTGCCAGAACAATCCGGATTGGTTTAACACCCTTCAGATGGTACATTTCTCACAAACGCTAATGAATAATTCAGCAAAGCCAAACACAGTCTGCTGGTGGTATCTGGTGTTCTTCACACTTGCTAATGAATAATTCCCTTTGGCTTTTATGGAGCAGCTCTAAGGAGTGACTTCTGAGACTCAGATGGGTTATTATTGGGCCATTTGTCAGTGTCCTTGGGGCAGTACGAGCCAAAGTCCGACTTGGCTGCCCACTCCACACACCTTCCGTGAGGCTTCTGGGAAACGTGCAGCTCTTTCTGTCCCAGTTCTTTAGGCCTCAGGTGTCACTGTGAAGGAGGCCGTGCTCCCACAGGACTCGGCTCCACTGTGATTTCATCGAGTCACTTCCTTCATCCTTTCATTCAAATAAAGAAGTGTTTGTGGAGCACCTTACTAGGCCCAAAGTACTGAGCACAGCATTCTGGATGTAAGGAGGAAAGGTCGGTTTCACGTGATACATCCTCAAAGGAAGTGTAGGGCATATGGGGGGGACATGGGGTCCACCTACAGGAAGATGCTCAGGGTCTTTCTGTCAAAATGATCAGTTACCGGTTTCTCATCGTGTTCTCTGGGAGGCATTTCAGTGCATATTTGCTGTTAATGGTGTTGTATGACTTGAGATAAAGTAATACCACCGTTTAGGTGATGGTGGAATTACTTTAGATAAGCCTAAAATTTGATTAGTCTTGGAGCTGCTTCTAGGGTAAGCCCGATAGCTTAATCCCAGAGGCGAGTGGCTAAGTGACCCTGTTCATTTCTGCTGCACCGAGGTCAGGAACGTGGTGTGAGGATCTGGCTTTACTGGCCTGTAGAGTCCAAGGGTGGTGCATGTGGATTTATTTGTGCCTGCGTGGTCTGCATACCTACTGTCACAGTCATGCATAGCGTATGACCGTGAGATGGGCGAGGCACACCCAGCCCTGGCATGGTCTTTTCTGGCCTCTTGTGTCTATTTCAGCTTTTTCTGTCCAAACCTCTAGTGTTTGCTCTTCTTTCTGAGCATCTGGGAAGATTTCTATTCCCAACTTTCTTGTAGTTAGGTAGGGTCATGTGATGCGTTCTGACCAATGAGACATGAGTGGAAGTGCTGGGCCTTGTTTCCTGGCTAAGGCATCTAGGAGCTACTACTCTGCCACTGGCATGCATCTCCTTTCTCAGCCACAGTGACCTTTGGGGCCCTGTGTCCAGGAGTCAGGGTCTCCATTAGGCTGGGTCTGTGAGTGACTGAGGAGCGGAGCCCACCCTCTCCCCGCACTGGCTCATGTTGGACAGGGAACTTGAGCAAGGGCGACCTTTGTTGTAGTAAGCCCTTGAGATTTGGGAGTTTATTCACAGTGTAGCCCAGACCATTCTCACTAATACAGAGGGATTAGTACAGGAAGGGATTGTGGTGTGTGTGTGTGTGTGTGAGAGAGAGAGATCTAGGGCCTAGGATTTCAGCTAGCTTTGCAGAATGTAGTATCCATTGGGAATCGAAGGGGGGATGTAATTTAGGGGCAGAAAAAGAGTTCGTTTCATGAATTACCAAGGCATCTGTGAGAGAAACAATGTTAGTATAAACAGGGTCATGGAAATCAGTGAATAATTAGTAAGAAGAGCCAGAATTGAGTGGAGGCTGCTATAACTCATGTTAGTGACTTCTAAGTTGTGTGCAGCTTGTTTAACTGGTAAGATTAAACCTGAACTTTTTCTCTTTGTGTATAGTTTATACAAGAGGGTGGCCTTTGAGCTAAGAATGGTTTTTGCATTTCTAAAAGATTGTTTTTTAAAAAAGGAGAATATTCAGTAGGGACCACATGTGGCCTACAAAGCCTAAGATATTTACTGTCTTGCTCTTTATAGGAAAAAGTTTGCTTTCCCTTCTTTTGTACCCTTCACGTCTCCATGTACTATTATCAAAAAATCTCACACCCTCTAAAATGTGGGTTCCTCGAGAATAGGAATGCAAGGGTTTTATTAATTTCTGTGTCTTTCCGCTAGCACGGTGCATGGACATAGTACAAGTTCAGAGCAAGTTCATAGTGAATTGCACACAGAACATGGGAGATAAGACATGTCAGAAGATGAGAACTGAGAAGAAATCATAGAAAGCCATCAGTCGGAACAAATAGCAAGTTTCCCCTTCTGTTCACTTGGCTGGTGACAGTTCTGGATTTGTTTAAACCTAGTATGTACAGACATTTATTTAATTTGCATATTCACTTTTGTTATCAAATAAATGTCATGTTTTGGAAGGTTTTAGAAATATTAACGCCTTCTGGCCTCAGAATACGTAAGTATTGCTAAAGTCTTCTTGTCAATCTCTTTGGTGTCGATGTTTTGTTTTCTTTTTCCCCAGGTGACACTCATATTTAAAAACAATGTTTATGCGAGTTTCTGTCATTTCACTCCCTCCCTCCCTTGCTCACTCATAGACACATACCTGCAAGAAATGAAAACGTGGCCACACAAAAACTTGCACACAAATGCTCATGATAGCATTCTTCACAATAGCCAAAAAACAGAAACAACCCCAAATGGCCATCAGCTGATGCATGGATAAACAAAATGTCATGCAGCCATGCGATGGAATATGATACTGTGCTAAAGAGGGAAGTACCCACACATGCTCCATCCAACATGAGTGGACCTTGACAATGTTATGCTCAAGGGAAAGCCGAACACAGAAGACTACATATTGTATGAATCCATCGATGCAAAATGTAATAAGCAAATCCACAGGGACAGAAAGCAGAGTCGTGATGGCATAGGGGCTGGGCACGGGGTGAGGTGGGGACTGAGAGTGACCGATAATGGGGACGGGGGTTTCTTTTGCTGAGAGGACAGAGTTCTAAACTTAGAGGGGGGTGATTGCTGCACAACTCTGTGGGTGCACTAAACACCATTGCCTTGTGCAATCTAAATGGGTGAATGTTATGTGAATGATATCTCAATAAATATATTAACAAAAGTCATGCAGTAGAAAGCTCGTTTTCTGGTGATACAGCTGATCGATCGTAAACCTTCTTATTCAAGCAATAGTCAGGATTCAAATCTCTTATATTCTACCTTCTTTTATTAAAATCTCCCAGAAACAAAATTTGATTTCCATTCCAGTCCCCTTTGACTCAGCTATTCTACTTAGATGAGTTTATTCCACCACTTATAGTGGCACGTGTATACAAAATCATGTATAAGAATGTCACCGTGGCATTGTTTGTAGTGGCAAAACGTAAGACACAACCTAAATGTCCATCATTAGGGACACACTAAAAAAATAGAGGAAGATGTAGCCAGTTAGCTCCTCCTGTACCATTAAGAAGAGACTGTTCTCTGTGTTCAGCTATGGAGCAGTCTTCAAGATATTCAAGCTAAAAAAGCAAGGTACAGAATTCCTGTCTTACTATTTATGTAAAATGCTTATTACATAAAGATAGACTATTTCTGCAAAGATTCACAGTAATTTAGGGGTAGTTTGGGTGGATCAGGTACTAGGCAGCTGCGGAACCAAATGTGGCACATGCGAATGGGCCCGTGAGTAGAATAGCTGGGTCAGTGGGGATCTGAATATAAATCACTTTTATTTTTTAGGAATTTTAACTCAAGAAGGTAGTTAGTTAATGTTCAAATATCATCTTAAAAAATTCTTTTTAGTCGATTTCTGTACTCCAGCTCAGCAGCCAACCTCGCATGTGTTTGTGCGTGCCCTTTTTCAGTCCATGTGGAATAATTTGTTTTAAGACTCATCCCCCAGCCCCCAACCGCTAATGATGGAGCAATTATGTGGTTCCACAGTAATTTTTACACTGTCTCCTAACCCAGCTGTGTGGTGGCAGAGTATCTGCAGGGCAGGAATGCGGCTTGCAGGAAACTATATCGGATTGCCCTCAATTATTTTAATGTCTCCTGTGATATGATAAATGAAGTTTATAGTTATAATAAAAGTAAGCCCCTTTTCCCCAAGGTATAAAGAGTTTGCAAGTAAAATTCACATTGTCAGATGTGACTTTTCTTTCTTTCTTTTTTTTTAAGAACCCTATATTGAGGTTTTTGAAAAAAATCCAGGCATAGGTTTTGAGTGTGGGTGTTTATCTCATCAAGCTTGATAAGGATGAAGAAAGTCTGAAAATCTTATGAGATTTATAGCTGCCCCTCTAGGAACTTAAACTTTTTTATTGGTGCTGTAATTGAAAATACTCTTATGAGTTTTGCATGTGGGCCTGCTTTCTAACACCAACTTCCTGCAGCCTACCAAGTATTTGCTAGAATTTTCTCCTGGTTCTAGGAGGCCCCGTGATTTGGTTCCTGCATTTTATCTTTTACTGCCACTTAGGTTTGTGTCTTTCCTAATCGTTACGAATCCTCGAGCACGTCACCACGTGTCCTAGGTAAGACTCCGCCTTGAGAGGTGAGCAGTTTCTGCTCGCCGTAGTGGACACAGTGGCCCCTGCTGTCATTTAGGTGTCTCTTTGAGATGGGGTGGAATCTCTCCATTTCCACAGCTGGGAAGTGTGGGATTGTAGAAACAGCTCCTTTCCCCCTATCTCTGAAGCTTTCTGCTGTCATTTGAAGCTAGGATTGCCATACCGTCTTTCCACCTGCAGGAGACCTGGTGGCTGTGTTTTCACTGAAAAGATATTCCACTTTCTTCACGTTCCTGCTGCTTGCTACCTACTGACCCACAGGAGGAGGCTGCTTCTGCTGTAGGTTATCCATTTGTGTGACAGGGCACCTCGCTTTACACAGTTGATGTCTTCCTTTAATTTTTATACCTTATCTGTATTGTTAGAGAACTGGGTTTGGAAGGGTCCATTGACTTAAGCTCTGCTGTGAATCCTCTTATAATTCCTTTTTCTGGTTCTTTTACACATTTGACACGTTTGGATGGATTATTATTACCGTTGTTATTAAGTGATACCCCTTATACCATTAAATCGGGGAAGAGCCTTGTGGCTTCTTTGAGGCAGACGTCCCCATAGTACAGCTGGGGCCTGTACTAGGGTTGGCTTCTTCAGGATTACACAACTGCTTAATTACAGAGCTGAACTCATAATTTCGAATTTTAGGTCGAGTTTTTTCCATAAACTAATGTACAAGTTCAAAGATACCTTGGATTTAAGGGGAGTCTGGAAATTAGGGTGAATTAAGACAAACAGCACTCCATTAAAATACTTCAACGATGTGCTACTTTGGGGAAAAAAATGATGTTTATGTATTTATTTTGCCTTCATTATAAATCAAAGGAAGTAAATCTTGTTGTGAAGCAGTGCTGATGGTCTTTAAATATTCTTCCAGGTACTTCTGCAGCTTAGGGATAGCATGATGGTGTTGCCGATGTGGTTCTTCCTTTCAGTACCAGTGTTAGATGAGATGGAAGAGAAACTTGCGCTAGAACAACTGTGCACATGGCTGTAGGCAAGCCAAAGGCACGTCTCTCCTAGGTAAGAGGCCTGACCTGTTACCACTGCCAGTTGCTGTGTACAACATGTGTTAGGAGAAGTAATTATTTTTAGCCGACTGACTATGACCAAGATTAATAGCTCTTGAAAGGGCTATAATGAAAGGCGGCCCCAACTGGCTTCTACATTATTCTTTATTTATCCTGCTCTCATCCCTGTCACCTTTGGGCATCAGCCAAATGTCATTTATGTGAGATTTGCCCCTTGGATGTGAAAGGCCTCTCTCCTTCTTAATGATGGGAGGCGATTAGGCTGCAGGGCTGAGGACTTTGGACAGTTGACCCGACCCGAAGGCGAGTCCCTCCAGGTCTGTGGGAGTTACAGGAACAGGACACTCATTCCTGAGGGAGAAAGACTGTGAGAACATTCATGGCTGATCCAGAGCATCGAGGTGTACCTGAAAGATTATGGAGACAAGTTCAAGGGCTCCATCATCAAATCCATATATTTCAGTGGCTCTTCTGTTTGAAGCATTTGCAAGTTTCTTATCTCGAGGAGGATTTTTTTTTTTTGACTCTAATCATCAACTATTTCTCCTTTTATAAAACTTGGAAACCTGCTTGTGGTAGAGACTGCAAGTTCACTCTCCGATCCTTTCTCACCTCCTGTCGTGGAATTTTCAGGGCTGCAGCTGCTCAGAATACAGACTGCATTTCCCAGCCTCCCCTGCAGCTGGGGGTGGTCATGTGACCGAGGAAGAGGATGTCACCTATGGTGTCTTCTGGGATGTTGCCTTACACAGAAGCTGGTGTGCATCCTTTGCCCTTTCCTTCTTAGGCCCTTCCTCCCCTCCTGCTGCCTGGAGGGGAAATGCTGCATGTGGATCTTGTGGGTGAGGGCCAGGGGGAGCAGAGTGGTGAGCTGGAAGGGGCTGGGGTCTGAAAACCCACCCTGTCAGCCTGCTTAAGCCACTGTCATTTTGGATTTCCTGTCACTTGCAGTCACACGTAATCCTAGATAATACATCGTTTCTACACACTGTGGAAGCAGCAGAAGGAAAACCCCAGGCCCTTAGATTTCCCTCTCTCATCCTCAACGTTCATGTCAACATTGGGACATTTCTCATTCTTCCTTCTTTCAACTCCTACGAATTAAAACAGCCTACAAAAAAGATAATGCATTGAATTATTTAAGAACTAAAGACATGAGAGCTATGTAAGTATGAGAGGTACATAAGGGCTAGATGACCAAGAGGGCTGGGACGGAAACTGACTCATTCGGGAACATGATCATCAGGGCTGACCTTAAGGTGCGTGTCTGGCCCGGGCGTCCGAGCTCCCAGTTTTGGTGGCAGCACCAGCATCTTTTCTTAGATCATTCCAGGGCCTCAGGGATTTCAGTTCATCTGCTTTCTTAAGGACTTGGGGAGCTTTTTAAAATTTCAGGCTTCGGATGTCACATCTATTCAGTGCTTTCTGTTCCCTCGCATGAAACCCACATTTAGAGTTCACCCACTCATTGGTTTCGGTCCCAATGTTTACATGTGGCCATCCTTCCTGTAATGTCATCTACGCTCGATAATACGTGCTGTCTTAGCTGTAATTGTTATTATTGACACAGCCCTTTTAAAAGAGAGACTTTCTTTCCACCATTTTTAAAACTTTTGAAAGAGAAAAGCAGTTACTTGGTTCACTTGTCCTCATTAGCATTTGTAAAGGGAACCGAGAGAGAGGGTTTCTGTGCCATGTTTTTCCTTGCTGTTTCTTGCCTTTTAATGTGAAGAATGGTACGATCTTGTCTTTTGTTCACGGGAGTATATGTCCGTTCAGCTGGAAAGCAGGACAGTGCTCCCTTTGTGTGCTCCGAGCATTCAAATGCGGCTGGTCACACACTAGTTGCTGTTTAACTACAATAAAATTGTGACCAAAGGAGATAAACATTTAAAGGATAAATGACAGGGCTGTTAATCCCAAAGCAGGTTTGGTAGCATTGTTGTTTTTAGCTAATAGGTATATAGCCCCGAGTCAGGGCGAGGACTTTTAAGCCTGAGTGAAATCTGTTTCCAACAAGTAAAAAAAAAAAAAAAAATTATGTCACTGGATGTTTTTAATGCTGATTATTTCGTGTTTTAAAAAGTTATCTGAACACATCTAAACCGTCTTTGGAAACTTCTAGGAATTTCCCTGATGTGTTTGCTAAGCTTGGCCATGTCATTCCCATATAGAGATGTATCTGTGTCTATAAATACCAAGTACATTATCTAAGAAGAGAGCCTTTACCGCTTTTATAAGGCTGTGAATTCAGAACTTGATCCGTCTTCATCCCCATAAAGTGTTACGATTTTCCTGCCCTTTGGTGGAGGAAAAGCATTTTTGAGAATTTCCTTTCTCTTCGGGGACGCAAAGGACACATCTCTGTCCCTTTTTCTCCCTCCTCTTTCTTCTCCCTCTCCCAACCCCCACTCCCCAACCTTTACAGCCGAAATCTGGGTCTTTGGCGTCTGACCCTTTGAGAAGAGCTGATGACTGTCGTGCTGAGTGAGGGTGCCCAGGGTTTGCAGTGCTGTTTATTTTCTGTCGTTGCCCAGTGCTGGGGGGTATTTTGCCTTTCCTGACCGTTTCGTTGGATTTTTCTGCCTTTTTCCACAATAAAACAAATGCAAGTTTATTTTACAGATGTCTTTTTCTTTTATGCAGTCATGTCTCATTTTAGCAGGAACCTTAAACTTTGCCTGCCCACAGGGGTAAGATGATTAATGAAAACTGCATCTCCGGCTCCGTGTGGGAGAGACAGCAGGACTGGGGAGCCAGTGGTGAAACAGAAAGTACAGATACCGCCTCAGGGGCCCAGCCGAAACCTAGCTTCAGCGTGTGGATGTGTTTGTAGAGACGCTGATTTTTTTGAAAGAGGCTGAAAATGTGGCTCGTTATTTGGAAGGTCTTTATTTTCAAGACCGATCTACAAATTGAAATTGAAAACCCAATGTGGTCCAGATCGACCATATTTACTTCCCCAGGGCTGGAAGCAGCTAAGGGCCTGCCCTTTGTGATGTTACACAGAGAGGTTATGTAGCTAATGAAACCAGGGAAGGAGATGTGACCAGCCCAAAGAAAAATGTCTAGGTTGAAATGTGGGGAAATCTGTAGAAAAGGCCAGGCTTCCATCACAGAGTCATACGGCGAGCCCAGCAGTTGCCAGAGTCAGTTTCTCTGCACATACAGCTTCCAGTCCCATTCGTGTGGCTTCACTTGAAATTGTGAACTGATAGGCAGCGATCATCAAACACTGAGGACTGCCTCCAACAGGAATGACAGAACACAAAGTCCAAAACAGAAGAAACGGGACCCAGAGAAATAAGACACCGTGGAAAGCAGAAGACAAAACTTCAAAACAAAGTATAATTAATTTTCTTAGAGAGATGAGGGGAGATTTTGCACACGAAACAGAAACAAGTTGTTAATAAAAATGAACGTTCATATTGTTAATTTATTAATTGTGATAACGATTGTGATTGTAACTTTTCAAAAGGGGGTCCTCATGTATTAGATACATGCCAAAGAATTAAGTCTAAATATTATGATGTCTGAGGTTTACTTTATAATAATTCGGGAAAAAAAAAAGTAAAATGAGGGCATAGATTAGCAAAAAGGTGAAGGGATTAAGAAGTGCAAATTGCCAGTTATAAAAATAGTCCCAGGGGCCTAAAATACAGCGTTAGAAATATAGTCGATAATATTGTCATAACTAGGTATGGTGTCAGTTGGATACTAGACTTATTGAGGTGATGACTTTGTAAGATGTATAAATGTCTAATTACTGCATCATACACCTGAACTAATGTAAGATTGTATGTCAGCTGTAATTGAGAAATAAGGTTAGTCAAGTATTGATAATTGTTAAAGTTATGTGATGAGGACATGAGGGCTTATTGTGCACATCTTTCTACTTTCGTGTGTGTGAAAATTTCCACTGTAACGTGTTTTTTAAAAAGGGAACATTTAGAGAACAACAGAGCTGTTGGAAATTAAAAATATGACAGCAAAAATAAAAATTTCCATAAGATTAGGAAAAAAAGTAGAACTTGGAAACTAGAACAAAAAGACAAAGTGACAGAAAATAAGAAAAATAGTTCGAGGACCAGTTCAAGTTGTCTAATGTCTAACTCTAGGGGTTGTAGAATGTGAACCAAAATATCAGAAGAGAAGAAATCATCAAAGAGCTTGCTGTGTCATTTGTTAATTTGGGTACCAGAGGGCCGTTTCCTAAGGGTTATTTAGAAATCAAATACAGCAAACAAAATTTAATGCTGAGAACAGTTTGTGCCTTAATGTCTTCCTTGACCACTGTCACTCATATGGGCTTGTTTCTACCTTCCCTGAAATGCCGAGGCCCTTGAAGACTCCTCTTCAATCCAGCAGTGAATTCTGTGCCGTTTTGGGACACGTTGTCACCCAATGGTATTTCGTGGGCTGTGAACGTCAGGTGATGATGTCTCCATCTACTCAGTCTCTCTCCTGTGGCTCCTGGTGAATCTAAGTTCAACACATATTTGCTGATCAAAGCTAATGACTCAAATTTTTATCACTTTGCTTCTGTATGTATTACAAGTGTCCTTTTAGCCTGTTGCTCAGTGATCAGTAAGAATGAGTAAGTATAATGAGTAGACTTTGGGAAAAATAGCATTCAGTTAAAAACGTCATTGGTGTACAGCTTCGAAAGTATTTTATTGCAATGGTAAATTTTTGATCGTATTCAGAAAGAGAAGCAATGCAGACCTGACTAGATAGAAATTATACTGAGGAAGGAAGGGGTAAGTCTGGGACTTGAGGTCTGATTTTAGGCTTCTGTAGATGGCCTGTTTCACTGCCTGCTTGCTTTTAATGACTGTTACCTGTGTACCAGGTACTTCCATTTCTCTAAGCTCCCGCCTTCTAGCATAGAACAGCTTCAGTTATTCTGCCTCTTCCTCTCTAGCATAAGTAGCAATACTGTCATTTTATCTAAAGTCACCTTTTTTTATTACAGAAACTCCTTAATATAGTGCCACATATTCCTTAGTTATGCATTTCTGTGAGTGCTTACCGACCCCGGCACGGTGTTTAATAAATTATTGAACTTTGAAGAACCTTTGAGAAGCCGGGGCTTTATGTGACTGAGCAGCAGACATGAAAAAACGCTATTCTCCAGAGTCTCTAACAGACAGAAATAGAGGCTTGATCAGACAATATAAGCACCGAGTGAATGATGGTAACACCATGAAATATTTACACCCATAGAGCGTGCTAGGGTGGGCAAGAGAGTGTGTGGGTTTTTGTCATTTTGGGTTGAACCCGATGCCATGTAAACTCTCTACTCGATGATCTTAAAAGCAAAACAAAATAAAAAAGAGGGAAAGAAAGGAAGGAAGGAAACGGAAAATAAATAAGGGAAAGAAGAATATTGATTTGGTGATATTTTGTTGTTTGCGGTCGCTTTTCACACAACCAAGCCTCCTTTTGTAGACAACTAAGAGCCAGATTGAAATCAGTCCTTAAAAGAGACTAGAAAGTTGTAGTTTCTGGCCATCACAAGTTTCAGTTGGAGCAATGCCTCGTGATTTAACATGCCTGCAAAGTCATCATCTTATTATCTGTAAAAACAGATTTTTGAATAGCAAAGAACCAAATAGCCTAACGTATCTTTACTTTCAAACAAAGTTTGCAAATTATTTTTCATGCAATGCGATTTTAAATTGGCGTGCAGTGAATTTATTTAATAATGACCCACAGAGAAAATTATTGTAAGGAAGAAGTGTCTGGATTGCTTAGAAAAGATTTGAAAGATATTTATCTGAGCCGATGTATTTACAGAATATCTAGTGACTTCCAGAAGATACTTGCCAGACCAATTTGTGTTGTCCCCCGCCTTGTATTTTTATATGTAATTTTTTCTCATAGCGATAAACTTTTTTAGACTTCATGGTATTATGTAGTCTTGAAAATATTCAATGTTGATGATGAATAAAGGTAGACAAGAAATAATTTGATTTTTTAAATTTAATTTTCCTCATGTTTTATGTAAAAAAATATCTCACAGATTGTGTTTGCGTGGTGTTTTAATGTAATATTCTTAATTTTGCTTTAGAATTGAATCATGTGTTAATCAGGTAGGTGAGACTGACCAGGGTTGTTGTCCTGTCAGAGGGATCATCTGGCTTTGTGGCTCTTGGTAGCTGTCATGAGCTTCCTGGATGTTTGATATGTGTTATGCTAAACCAGATTATTTGTCCCCATGACCACGCTGACCTAAGTTGACAAGTTTCTGTCACTTTTAAAGTAAAGATAATGTTGGAAGGGAAACTGGTGAGACTCTCCTTTGTGGCTGTAACGTTTTGTCTGCAGATTCTGAGTCAGGGACCTTTGAAGAGAGTTTACTATCTGTGATGCAGGAACCCACTGCATGCAAAGAAGTTCATCTTTAAGGACCCAGAATCGATGAATGTAATACAGATTTGTGAAAGGATTTATTCCTCAAATTAATTTCCCAAATTAAACAGTAGAAAGAAGATACTATTGGTATTTTTATTCTTTTTTTGCTAAAATGACTTGAAAAGAATTGGGATTTTCGAGTTTGAATGATGTAGTTTTAAGTCCTGCCTTCCCACTTTCTTGAGTGGCTTCTGGCAAGTTCTGGGGCTGTCCAGTCAGGCTGTTGAGGAGGGAGAACCTGGAGGCCAGGCTGGAGGAGATACCAGTTTTGAGAGCCACCGGCATAGAGATCCTTAGGTTGTAAAGAATGTTTAGGCCCCAGCTCTCCTGAGCTAAAGTGTGATTCCTTTTCCTTTCCCGTCCCTGGGCTTGGCTGTCTGCAGGCCCCACACACGTGTCCCTTCCACACAAAAAGAGAAGATGACACGCACCATGAGCCAGAATTTTCCAAGACGGACTTGTAAGGAACAAGGTAATCTCATTGTTCCTTCTGCTACTTAAAATAAAGGTAATATTGATTTAATAGTAGCAGTTCAGGTCCTAAGGCGTGATATCGACTAAGCGTCTGATGAGAATTTGCAGGGCAGCCTTCTAGACCTGCAGCTACAGGGCACGTCCCTGCCAGGTCAGCCTCTGTGCTGACCGCTGCTGTCATAAGTGGTGTTTTTCTTAGGAATTCTTGGCCCTGTTTAGTCTAGGCACTGTCCAGATGCATTTGTTTTACCTGATGGATAGCTCAATCCGGCCTGTTACCTGCATGTGACCTTAAAGATGGGGACTGTTTTGTCCTTAGTAAATATGAGGATTAATTTTGACACTTTAGAATTATTTTCTTATCAGTAGTGGGATTCACGTTGAATCTTTTGCTGTGAAACTTCCCATTAAAATGCTATAATCTGACGTTCCTTTTTTATTTTTTCTAGTGCTGCTTTGGAGCCAGGCTCAGTTTATAGATTTTTTTTTTTTTTTAAACAGGAAAGGTACCTCTTTGAAAGGTGCCATCAAACCCATGGGACTCCTGAATTTTAATGCCGCATCAAGGAAAGTAATTTCCTTGTGGTTATTGTGATCTGATGCATTCAACATACTCTGTTTACAAGTCAGGGGTCATAACATTTATAAGTCAGGTTCTGAGGATATTTTGAACAATTTAACGACAATCAAGGGATAAATTGTTTCCCGACCTAAAGTATATAAAGAATCCCCAGAAATCATTCAAAAATAATAGTTTCATATAAAAGTTTGACTTTCTATTGTAATAATTTATATATTTCCCCCTTGTGCCTGGAAATGCTGGCTTGACTGATCATGGGATGGATTCGAGGTTCAAATGAGTTAGTAGGGGCTAAGGCGCTTGGTACAGTACCTGATACCCAGGAGACACTGGGCCGACGTTGGCTACTCTTGGCTGCTATGACAACATTAGCCACAAACTTCTGCAGCCACAACACCCAGCACGGGTCAAGTCACTGCATACTATTTAGGTAGATGCTCAGGGACTGATCGGCGTCTCCAGCATTTGGGATTTCCTTCCACGCTTGTAATAGAGCCAATTTTATGTCTTTTCTAAACTGGTCTCAGTACCTGACATCCTTCAGTCATGCATCCTTCGCATGGTTACGCTCAAAAGAGGCCCTGTGAATTTTGACCATTTCCAGATCTGCCTGACTTCGTCATCCGTTGCCAGATGGGGCTCAGGTTTTAAATTCTTTGCAGTTAGACGAGGCTATAAATATTAACGTTCCTGGTAAGTAGCGGGTACAGAAGAGATAGATGCCGTTTGACTTGGCATCACAACTGCCAGTCGGTTCTGCCTTTAGGGATAATTCTGGGAAATGGGCTTGTGGCTCTTTTGCCATAGAAGATGAAATAGTTATTTCTTATTCTAGTAGATGATACAAGGGGATCTTATGCTTCCTGCAGATTCACCAGTTGTTGCACTCAGGGACAGCTCGGTGTGGCAGGACCTCGGTGGGACAGATAGGCAGCTTCGTAAGTGGAGAAATGGCCTCTGTTTGGCCCACGGGCACAGGGTCATTTTGGGGGTGGTTTATGAGTCATCGGAAATATGCATTTAATCTAGACTTGTGGCCTGTTGGTGAGGCTGCTGCTTTTTTATGATCTCAGATGTCTTGTCCATGTCAAAACTTGCCTTGTTTCTTTGTTTATTTTGAATCGGGAAAACGTTCGTGACCACATTTGGAATTCATCCTCAAGTGTGCATTTGGCCACATCACCCCTGGCTCCCACCAGTCCGTGACTGTTTGTTTTGGATGTCCTCATCCGATGTTCAGCTCGTTTAACCCATGAGGAAGTTAATCTGTGCTTCTCTGGAAAAGTACAGATTTACTTATTAGCCGCCTTCAGCGGCCTTTGCATTTTCATGAAAGCGAGGCTGTAATTCCACTGACTTTTGGACCTATCTACCCACATGGGCGGGGGCTGCCTTTTCAAAGTCAGGATTTCATTGGAACATCATACCTGTCCCGAGTTTGTGAAGTTCCCTTTAATCATTGCACAAACGTGGGAGAATTAGTGCTGAATGTTCTAGTATGTCCTTGTATCCTGTCTTCTTCTGGACAAGAAAGAAGAAAACCAGGCCCTTCTGGAATTCACGTTTTTCATCTTTGTCCACATTTACAGCGTAGTGACAGCGGCCCAGGTGCCACATCTCTACTGCTTGGGCTTGAGTCCCGGCTCTGCCACTTATGAGTTGTGTAACTTTGGACAGGAGACTTAATTTCTCTGTACCTCAGTTTTATTATCTGTCAAGTGAAGATAATTACAGTAACTTCCATTGAGGAGCGTTATGAGGATTAAATGAGTTAATTTATGTCAGGCATTTAAAACTGAACCTCACACATAGTAACTGTTCTATACTGTTAGCTATTATTTTTATTAAGAATTAGTAATTGCACAAATAAAAAAATGAAGGTGTAAATCATTAATTGGGGCCATTTATCTTTGAGACACTATAGACATTGTGGGTTTTCTACTAAGGTAGGTTCCTACTGGAGCAAAAATCATGTCAAAATCTTATACACTGCCTTGAAAACAATAAACACTTATTTTTTGGTTAGTTAACATAACCACTAGGTTAAACAGATTGGTGGGAATGCATTCCTCCATGCATTTATTTAGGGATGCAAGCCGAAGGAGGCTCTGCCACCCCAGTACCCTGAGGTCACCTAAGGTCACCTTAGGTTATCTCTATTCCAACCAGCTCTCGCAGGCAGAAATGCGTTTAGGAATTTTGTAAGGGCCAGACCTGGAAGTGGCCCTCGTCACTTCTGGTCACATTCCACTGGCCAGAACTCAGCAGCTCCCAGTCTCGGCCAGAGTTTTTCAAGAGTCTGTAAAAATGGACGAGGCCTGAAAAAAATGTGTTGACTCCAAATCCCAACCTTAGAATCGTAGGACTTAAATGCACAAACATTTAATTAAATGTTTATAAACTGTAGCTTTACATAAATTGAAACATTTAGTCTTCATAAAATCTTATTATGTTCGGGATTCATTTAGAAGTTGGATTTTCTGATTTCTCAAGATTTCTCAAGTATGCCCGGCGATTGCTGAGAAATGACAATCAGCAATGCGTTCCTTAAAGCCAAATGAAATCAAATGCAAAATTATAAAAATCCGCTCATCTTTTTCCATTGCAGAGAAACCTTTTATTGTGAAATGTGGGTACAATTTAATATGTTTATTTTGATCTCGAGTGGGGCCTTCAAATGGAGCAGTGATCACAGCTTACAAAGGTCGCTGAGCGTCAGTGTACGTAGACAGGTCTTGGCTGCTTTGAAAAGGTATGTGATGGGGACAATTAAACACGTTTTGTGTTTTGAGCCCAGCTCTCTCCCCACTTAGGCTCTTTTTTTTTTCTCTTCCGTTTTCTTAGTTTCCGATAAAATATTTGCCACTGCGATACCTAAGGATGTAAATTATACCCCATTTAATAACCTGGGTTCTTGGTCTGGAGAAGAAAGTGCCCTCTCTTTTCACCCGTCATATTTGAAGGGTCGGGTTTAGTTGGCCTTCCTTTTGCGTCATCCCTGGCCTCCTGGACCATGGCTCCCTCTTCTTGGATGCCCTTATTCTCCTAAACTGAGGCACTTCTGAATGGGCACTTGGCAGATGTGGTTTCAACAACCACTTCTGTGATGGATCTTGTCAAGAGTTATTTAATTACTGTAGCTTTTGCTTCTTGAGTTTTTTTCCCCCTCCCTCTTGCCAGTTGGAATTCAATATGTTGATTACAAAGGCAAAATGTCCAGAATAGCTCTGAGGGGACTTTGGTGGAGGTTGGGGCGATGGCACAGACTGTTTTGAAAGGGACAGGCAAAGCAAGGAATATGGCAGTTGCTTCTGAGCAAGCATTGCAGGCACAGTGGGGTGTGGGGAGCCTCCAGGGAGAGCGGGGAGGGAACTAATATTTTTTATTCCTCCTCCGAGTCATCTCTGCCTTGGTACATGGCAGCTTCATCCTTTCAGGTGCTCAGGCCAGATCCTTAAGGACATCCCTCACTCTTCCTTTCATAGTGTTCATGTCATCCATCAGCAAATTCTGGGGCCTGTCTTCAGAGTATATTTAGAATCCAACCACTTCTCACGAGCCCTACTTCTGCCATTCATCTCCAGGCTACCAGCATCTCTGTCCTCGATCATTGCAATTTCTTCCTAACCCGTCTTCCTGCTTCTTTCCTTTCCTCTGTCTGCATGAAAGAAACCAAAGTGATGCTCAGAAACAAACAAACAAACAAATATCTGCATGGCTGGTCCCCTCCCTTCCTTTAGGTCTCCGTTTGAACAGCACGTTCTCAAGAGGCTTCCTCTGATTTCCCTAAAATGACAGCCTCCACCTCATTGTCTACTGGCCTTCTCCATTCCCTTTACCCTGCTTTGCTTTTCTCTGTCACTTGCCATCATCTGATATATACTTTTTTCATCTGCATTCCTCCATCAGAGTCTGACTCTGAACTCACAAGGCTGTGACTTTGCATGAGAAGGGTTTCTGCGGCACGTGTGCTGTTTTGGGGATCACTGTACTTGTGTGGAATGTTCCGTGTGCTTATCTGATGCGACCCTAGGAGGGAGCAGCCTGGAAATAGCCTCGGTGGGCTCAGTCATTTTGGTTCAAAGGGTGGGATGGGACTTCTCAGTGTCACTGTCAGAAAGCTCTTGCTCTAGATTGGTAGGTTTTTCTACTTTTGTTTAATTCGTTTGCATTATGCTAATACATGGTGTACAGTTTGCTAATTTTCATAAGATGCCTCCTGGGCTCCACGCCTTTACTTCTACTTAGTCTTCACTTACTACCCTGCCTCTCTGCTATCTTTTTTTCTACCTTGGACATTCTTAAGGTTTAATTTTGAAGACGTTTTTCTGCCAGGAGGTGATTGGTAAAATAAAATAAATTTCTGGTCAGCAGCCAGTTAGCTTGAGCCTTTGAGGAGACATACCTGTTTTGTGGCTATTCGGGAATGCACAGGTGGGGGGAGAAAAAGGAAAGAAAATATAAGAACGCCTTAAAAAGCAAGGATTGAGTTCGAGGAGCCCTCAGAATTGTTTCTCCTATCCGTTTCCTTTCCCTGCTTCTGAGCTGGGGTTCACTGTTGTCAGTCGCCCTCCCTCTCTGTAAGTTCAAATGCAGAAGTCACCACGTGCAAGTCACTAGGTGGCACTGAAGGATCATCTTCTGCACAGAGGAGCCAAGGAACACTTCTGTCATCTCGCTCCAGCCGACTGGGTTTCTCGGTGTCAGGGAGGTTGTTTTATGGGTAGAGGGCATAGTGTAATTTATTCATCTCCACCCTCGCCAGCAATGCGGTGCCCCGAAACATGCCCCTCTCGTGGCCATGACCTGTTAACTGTGCTTATTTGGTGTAATAATTAGCAGAACTTCTCACTAACAGGGGTACTTACCAACACCTCACATCTTCACTGGGCTTTTGTACGTGATGGATTGTACATTCTGTGGAAAAAGTTGAGAAGGGTCAACCCTTAACCTCTGTCTAACAGGCCTACTTTCTGCACGTTCGTTCAGAACAGGTTTATATTAACTGGCTGTTGAGCTTCTTCAGACCGGAGTTGTGTGTAACACAAACATATTGGAGCTTTTATGTCATGGCCTAGTGAAGGTTTGTAAACACAGCACTGTTAATTTTCCAACTCTCAGAATGACAGAAAAATAAATGAATAGCCGCCTAAATAATTGGACGACACTTGCTGCTCGGACCGTGTGTGCTGGAAGCGTGTCCCAGGAACGTTGGGCCTGCCACGGGCACCGCATTTCAGGTTAAAATTGGAGAAGAAAATTACACATGGAAGTTTTATTTTTTTTCCATGGTTCTAAGTCAGGCCCCATTTAATTCCTTGTGGCTTTACAAGCCGGCTTAGGCTCCTAAGATTTCTACACTAACAATTTTAACATTTACTTTAGAACATGGTTATAGTTAACTGACAGAAGACCAAACAGGGGAAAATAGGTTTAAAGCAGGAAATTCTTTAGTTGGACCACTAAGTTATCCTCTATGACCTTAGGCAAATTATTTACCGTCTTTGCGCTTTGGTTCTCTCATTTCTTAAAATTAGGATTGTGATACCCACACTTTTGGTATCCGGTGCCAAGTTCAAAATGAAGTGAGAATGCTTCAAGATGCCTTGCTCACATTCAAAGCTCCAGATAAATGTAAGATGTTGTTACAGTTACTTAAGAAAGCAAAGAGGACTTTTTTTTTTTTAATTCCAAGATGAGTTGTGGAAGTTTTGTCTCCAAGTTTTAGTTGCATTCTTTTAATTATGTATCTGCTATTTTCACTGGGTTTCCTGCCTTTATTGAAACCCACATATACTTCTGGATTTAGTTGCAGGAAACAGAAACTATGTAAGACAGGGAAATAGATCCTTCTCGTCCTGGGGAGGATGGGAGAAATGGGCTCAAGGCTGAGCGCCTCGAGATGGGCCTTTGAAACTGGACTGCAGACCGGCCTGCCAGGTGGGCTGCCAATCCGTCACACTCCAGGGGGCTAGGAACCAGAAGCCACGACGAGACTGCTGATTTTTAAGAAAGTTCCACCGCATCTGCAGTCGGGGAGTAGGAAGGTTACTGCCTTTACGACTGGCATTTGATACAACCTCGAGCTAGAGCCCGGATCCTGGGATCTTGTTGCACAAACCTCCAGTGTTTCCATGACTGTGTTGCCTGCAGGAAAGGTCAGCACAGCAGGACGATGGCCTCCGTGTCATTGTCTCCTAAATCTCACAGAAAGCCATTGAATGGGTAGAGTCCAGGTCTCATCCAGAGCCCCAGCTGCAGAGGGGCCTGGGAAACGTGGTGTAGTCTGCCCATCCTCTGTAGTAGCACAGGAAGACGTAGTCATAGATCGGAAGGATGCTGAGGGCCAGCCAGTCCATCTCATCCAGCCCTCTCGCTCAGGAAGTTTAAAATCCCATATCATCTCCTCCAAATCAGTCTTTCGTGTGCCGCCGAGCACGGCAGCAAGCTCAGTAGGCCCTTGGTGGACGTGTCGTTGATGACCTTGACTCCTTAGTTTCTGTGGATGGTCCCATCGTTTTTGCAGTCCGACCCCTTGTCAGAGTCCAGATCTGTCTTTTCCAGTGTAGCCCTTGACTCTTCCGTTGCCATCGCCATCTCCCTTTTTGGGTCCACCTCTTCTCTCGGGCTTCTTAGTGGCCTTACCCGGCCCCCTGGCCTCTAGTCTTGGTTTCTTTGATCTCAACCATATTATTAATAAATTAGTGTTTAAAAAACCAAACAGCAGTCAAGCAGTACACGTCCTTTGTGCTCCTGTCCTTCTCGGAAGCCTTTTGTGTCTCCTCGCTGCATCTAGGATAGAATCTAGGCTACTTAGCTTGACTTCCAGACCTGCCACCATCCGGGTACGATCTCCCATGCTCGCATCATCTTCCGATTGCCCCCTGTAGGAATTTTAGCCAAAACGTCTAATCGCTGGTGCCTGAGAGTGTCTTGTCCTTGACTAATTGTTTAGCTTTACTACCCTTAACTACCCGTGTTTGATTTTCTGCTTTCTTTCCCCCATTTATTCATGCCCTTGGTCACGTTGGTGCATAGTTTTCTCCTCCTTTCTTCACACTTCCATAGCCCTGTTTACTCGGACATTTTTTTTATTACCTGTATTGTTAGTTTTCTTTTTATGACTGCGTACGCTCTTTTTTCATGTAGACTGTCTAAATATTTGTCATGGGTTTGATTGACTTGTTGATTCTTCATGGTTTAGACATTTACTTGCTTGGGAAAAAGGGGAGGACGGAGGGTCAGTGTGGGGGCTGATGCAATCCTCTTGCTGTGTGTGATTTTGTCCTTTTGATTTCCAGTGAAAGGACAAATTAACTATTTGCTTTGAGCAAGCTAATGCTGTGTTTTGTGGATTTAGTGTTTGAAAAGGGCTCTTGGCTGGAAAACCCTACAGCTGAGCTCCTTATCCCTGTTTGCTGGGCTGCGTGAGCTCCGTGTCTATACCACCGCATTGCAGTTTGCTTAAGAGTGTGTTGTGAAAGAGCAATGGAATCTGTCTGTGGTTGCTTGCCAGGGAGGAGGAGGAAGAAAGGGTTCTGAGTAAATCAGACATGCAAATTAGCAAGGCCCATGGGCCTTAAGTAAATTACACAAAAGAGTCAGGCCAGAGAAATTCAGTTTGTCTTTTTTTTTGTTTGTGCAGGGTGTGTGTGTGTGTGTGTGAGTGTGTGAGAAAGGCAGCTGTTATGTATTTGCTTTAAACCAAAATTCCCAACTTACTGGCTTCTGGATCCTTTTATACCTACACTGCTAAACATTGTGGAGGCCCCCCCCAAAAAAGAAAAAAAAGCTTTGGTTTATATGAGCTGTAGCTATCGATATTTACCATTTTAGGAATTAAGAGGGAGGAATTTAAAAACATTCATGAAGTCATTTAGAAATAGCAAAACAATCCACCACATGTTAACATAAATAATTTCTTAATGAAAAGTAACTATTTCCAATACAAAAAAACCAAAACTAGCAAGAAGAATGGCGTTTTTATATTTTTGCAAATCTCTTTGATGTCTAGTGTAATAGGAGCTGGCTTATCTTACCTACTTTGCCATCCAGTTGTTGCAGTATCTTGATTTGGCCGAAGTATATGAACAAAATCCGGCCTTCTATAGACACTGATGGGAGAGGGGAGTATTTAAATTGATTCTTCAGCTATTAAATGTGGATCTTCTTTGACGTTACACCAAAATGCGACAAGTCAAGAGGTTCGTAATGGTTCATTTGCAGTGTAGAATGTGAAACCATAATAGTGATCTCCTACTCTGTTATATTATTATCTATTGATCTGATTTGCGTTTTGAATGGATCCCTTACTCACGTATGATTTTGTAACACCATGCTTTTAGTCGCTTGGAAATTAAGGCAAATCTTCCAAAGGTGGTTGACACATTGCATTATACAGTGTCAGAAATCACACCTGTTAACATCACCACTGATCTTATCGGAAGAGTCTTGAAGGACGAGGAAGCTGTCCAGTGCAGGATGGAAAATGTACATTTTCCAAATTTCTAATTTTGAGCTTGAAAACTCAAGTTTTATCATTAGTAGCAAATATAGATAGTCGAGTCGAAGAGACAGCCCCCCTTCATTAATTTTTGAGAACATATCTGGCAAATACAAAGTCTGGTTAACCATCTTTGTCAGTCATTTTCTCGAGTAAAAATGGCATTCCATGAAAAAGTGGCTAGTTCAGTCCACAGCTCAGTCACACAAGCACTCTCCTTTGAGACAACTATTTTGTTTTCATATTTATCAGACGGACTTGATGCATACTCCCCGTTTTGTCACCCAGAATAGTGAAAAGACAGCTTCTCAACATTCACGATTTAATAAAATTCATAATTTTTACAGTTTCGCCAAGGGCACCTTTTTCCCTTTTCCCTTTTTCTCTTCACTGGCACGCAGCGTGTGAAGCATACAGTGACTTCTGGTGCAGCGCAGTGTGGCTGGCTTGATTTGTGCCAAGACACCTGCCAGTTTACCCACCATTCTTTTGAACCATCAGTCCCAATGTCAGCACAGTGGGGAAAAAAAGCAAATAATGGTATTATTATGGAAAAAAACAGTGTGATCTTGCAGATTTTTTGCCGCACCACTGCATGAGAGCAATGAGGCAGATGTGACCAGTTAAAAATTCTAAGAACCGAGTCAAGAGTTTCATTGGTTACGTCTCCAAGGCCAGTGTCCTCTTCGCTCTGGAATTCTGAGTGAAGCATCCCATGGGAGCAAATGTCTCTCCCACCCCGGGCCTGCCCTCAGCCGAGGGTCTAACTCCTGGGGCTTGCCTTTTTGCTTTTGGCAATTATTAATGTTTCGGTTAGATCCCTCTGATGGCAGTTTTGTTGTTGTTAGAAATGAATGACCAAGGCTATTGGTGAGATGGCTGAGGTCAGCACAGGACCACCTGTTTGGGACATTCGTGAGGAAAGGGCTTCTGTAACAAGAACCTGTTTTGGGCAACACGTGAAACGTGTTCTATCAGTCGGCCTCATTTACGTGCCTTTGATTGTTTTATTAGTTTGTTTGCTTATTTAATTTTTCCTATTTCAAAGGGAATCTTTTAGTTTCCCAAATCACTGTCAGGCCATCGGATCTCCTCCAAAGCATCGTTTCTGCGCCAGTGTGACATACCCTGGGCTCGAGGCAGCAGTTAACCGATCGTGTAATAGAAGAATCCCAATTTTCCAGTTTTTTTTTTTTTTAAACTTCTTGGGTGGTTGGGGCCCATTATTGAAACAATTATTACATTTACTCAAGAGTTTGTCTTTTCTATTAAAAAAAAAATTCCATCTAAGTGCCTCACTGTGGAGAGAGGGAGGTTGTGTAACCTGAGTCTCCTCTTAACTGGTCTTCATTGTTGAAGAAGACTGGTCCCTTTGTGTGTCAGCTTGGCCCACAGAAACGGTTTTAATTTAACAATCTGGCTCCTTTAATAGATCAATTCTCCATTGTGTTGTGAATTTGGTGCGTTCCCAGTTTACTTACTCTCCGGGCTCTGGGCTTCTTTGGAGAAAAGTGGAGCGGGGGTGTCAGAGAGGCTGAGTCATCTTGGGTATGATTTATGGTTTTATCTCAAGCTTCTCATTAATTAGTGTTGGCCAGGGAAGGTAATTACCACCTGTGAGTGCCTGTTCTGTGCCTGTTCTTCTGGCCATCTTGGCCATCCTCATCCAGCCCCTGAGTCCTGAGCCTGCGTAATTTCCTCCACCTCTGTGACCTCTGCGGAGGCCAGGTCACCATTATCTCTTGCCTGTATTTCTGCACCCTCAGATTGGTCTCCGAACTACAACTTTTCACAACCTCCCGCAGCCCGATAACTCATTCTGTACACATCAGGTGGACTCCTCTTTTAAAGAGGTAAATCAGCACGCGTTTTGTGTCACATCCCCCTGAAGGTGCATCAGTGACTGTGTCGCCTGCAGAGTGAAACCCTTGCTCTGGCCGGCAGGCCCCCACGTGAGCTGCACCCATCTGCATCTGAGGGCTCATCTGCCCCGAGCTTGTCCACCAGGCTCCAGTGTCACCACCTTTCTGTCCCAGCAAGCCACCAGGCTGGTTCTTCCTGAGGGCCTTTGTACTCACTACTCGTCCTGCTTGGAACACTCTCCCTAGGTCCTTACTCTGGGCCCGGCTTCTCCTTGCGATTTGTGTCTCACTTGCTCAGGGTGGCTTCCCCGACCAGCCAGGTGACAGCAGTCTCTCCTCCTATTATGTCATTACTTTCATTTTTATTAAACTTCTCCATCCAGTGTCGAGAGTTAGGTTCTCTTGTCAGATAGTCTGGGTTTCAACCTTGGCCGTGTGACTTGCTGGCTGTGTGACTTTGGGTGAGTTTATTAACATTTCTGGGCATTAGTTTTCTCTATAAAAGGGATATAATAATATTACATCCCTCCATTGTGAGAATTAAATAAGTTAATACTTATGTCGTATATAATAGTTTCTGACACATTAGGTATGCTCAAAACTGTCAGCTTTTATTAAGGCAATTAGTATTGTTAAAATTGTTTTATTTTTTCTTATTTAGATGGCTACTTGTTCTCACCTAGACTGTAAGCTTTATGAAGGAAGAAACCTTATCTGTCACATATCTGTACCCCTAGAGCCTAGAACAGTGCTTGACATAAGTAGGCACTCGGTAAAAATTTGTCGATTATTAAAATATGAATTGCCATGATCCCTATTTTAGAAATTGTGTAATCGGGCTTCAGGGAGGGGAAGTCACTTACCCAAGGTTACACCACTACTAAGGCATAGCCCTGGGATTTAGATCTAATCTCGGTTCCATAGACCTGTATTCTTTTCATTGCACCACAGTATGTAAGTGGTATTTCTTGACTTCAGATTTGTCATGTTTGACACATGATTTTCAGATTGCCTTTTTATATAAATCCCCATGTGACTCATGAAATGGAGGCGCACAGCCATTTGTGTGATTAGAAGGGGTGCAAGGCCAAGAGTTAGACCCAGAGGAAAGTTCAGGAATTGAGTTTGATGCAAACCCACCACATTTAAGGTGTGGAATTAAGTGACCTCTGCCTTGGAGTTGGGCCACCATGTGCTTCAGCCTCAGAATGGAAAGGATCCTTGAAGTCATGAGCCCCTCGTCTGGGCTCCTGTACTACTTCTGTCCTATTTTCGTGGGGTGGAGGCAGAAGATGAGAAATTGATGTTTGCCCTTGCAGCGTCTAGGAAATAGTAGGCCGGACTCTGCCTTGGTCATTGACGACACGTGATGAAGTGGTCCTTGGTCCATGGGGGCTTCACTGACTCGCTTTTCTAAACGGCCCCTGCCTTTTTTTCCCAGTGAGCTGTGAAAACTGTGCGACTGCATGGCACAGGAAAAGAGACGAACTTTGGAGATCGGCAGATCTGGGTTCAGATTTCTGCTGGGCCAATTCCTTGTCGCATCTTAGCACTCAGCTTCTTTAACGTTGTTTCCTTATCTATACAATGCGGACTCGCAGGCAAACTGAAAGAGAGACCTTGGCTGAAGTGTCTTAGGTCGTGTCTCTAACTTGGATCGTTGACCTCTCGAGAATTTAATAAAAGCTGTGGACCCGTTCCCAGAAACATGCCCATACACTCAAAATTTGGTATTTAATTTTGTGGGATTCGTGGAGCCTCTGAAGCCAGGTGAAGAATCTGTGCATTGGACCAGGGTCCCTGTGGGAAGAGCCGGTGTGTGTGTGTGTGTGTGTGTGTTTCCCTTAAGAACTAGATTAGTGCTTGGCTTCTTGCAGTCTCTTATTAATGTTTGTTGAATGAGGGAATTTAACTAATTTCTGGATTCCTTAATCACCTTGAACTTGATATTTGGTTTCCTTTGCCCTAGGCCGTGTGTGACAGTGCCAGGTTTATAACTCAGTCCGGGCATGCCAGTAGACATTGCTCTGTGGCAATAAATATCTGAGCCTGTGGTTTTGCCTTAGGTAAACTGGAGAGGTGGACTCATGAAATGCTTGGAAAATATTTTCAGTTTATACTGATGTATAAATGTCAAGAGCCAACCCTTGAGGGGTGGCAAGAATTTGGACCCTAGAGTGGGCATGGCCGTCACTGTGTGTGAAATTTTGCTAAGGCATCTTTGCTATAGAATATAAAAATCCTAGGGCTGGAAAGTCTTCGAGGTCATGCAGTCTCCTTCCTCCAGATGGATTAAGTGATTTGTCCAAGGCTACTCAGCTGGTATAGAGCTCAGGGCATGGAACTCTCAGCCTGTACTGTTCTTCCATCCCCCACCAAGTGAATAGTCTTTGGCTCCTCAGAAACCAGTAACTTCCACTGGCTTCTGTGTGGTTTCACAACCTGCGAGGCTCAATGCGGCCGTTTTAGTGCTGAATACCTTCACTGTCTGAAACCGACTTATTTGTATACGAATGTTTATTCCCTGTCCCCTCCTCCATCTTGACCAGATGGAAAACCCATGTGGACAGGCATCCTGCCTACTTTATTCAAGTCGGTATCCTTAGAGCCTTCTACATAGTAGGGGTGTAATAAGTTTTGGTCGAATCAGCGAATGAGGCGGCATCCCCCTGGCAGTTCTCTTAATAGTGTCAGAAGAGTGGGCATGGCACCTCATTTTTATCAGGGATTTAGCTCCTGTACTTCAGATGCGTTCACCTGGCACAGACGTGAATGAGATGCGGTGCCTGGCTTCAAGAAGTTATAGTCTAAATTCAAAAACAGCAAAATCCAGAGCAGGGAACCAGATTTGACCTGCAGTATTTTTTCTTTTGTCTTTTTCTTTTTTTAATTTGAATGCGTGCTGCCTCACTTCCTCTGTCTCTTCCTCACCTGCTCTGCGCATTTAACTGGCCGGCCTCTGATGGCTTATTGGAGTTCTGGTTTTAGGTTCTGTAGATCACCCCAAGGGGCTCTAGAAATGGTGTGCACACAGGTGTCCAGACCCCACTCTTGGAGATTCTGAATCAGCCGGGCCTGGGTGGGCATTGGAAGCTGAAGTGAAAACCGGTAACCCCACAGGCGGTTGTAGTGAGCGGCCCCAGCCAGCTAGAGACCTCTGCTTCATGAGTGTCGAGCATGGGCCCTTGGTCTTAGAAACCAGGCCTGATGTG
Source organism: Cynopterus sphinx (assembly GCA_030015415.1). Taxonomy (NCBI): domain Eukaryota; kingdom Metazoa; phylum Chordata; class Mammalia; order Chiroptera; family Pteropodidae; genus Cynopterus; species Cynopterus sphinx. Next base: position 4,643,139 of record CM057386.1, read on the forward strand.
ATATATTAATAGCATCTTCCTCTTCTTCAAAGATTTTTATGTTCTTTTCAATACATATTTCCGTTCCAGGGAGCTCTGCACATTGAAATCGTGTGTTTACTGTCTGCATTACTTATACCCTGAACACTCCTTGAAGTCATGTAGATAAATGAACGTGAAACATCAAACAAATAACCCCTGAACCGCTAAGAGCCCCATTTGGCTCTCCTCGTATCTTTCCTGTGTGTGGATTAGCTCTTTGACTAGATTCAGCATGTACCTTGAGTACGGGTTTGCCTACACGGTGATTTTCAAGAGTGAATAATTTTTGTGGAACAAGGGATATGGATTTGTTTGTGGTTTTTCCAGGATTCCTCTTCCCTGACTTGGCAGAGACACAGGCATATCTGAGCGGATCTGAAAATAGGTGAGCTGTCAAGCTGTTGGCATGATAGGCTCCTCTGGGTGGGACTCGGGGCACCTACCAGCAAAAAAGAGAGGACGCTTAAATGATTTCACATTCGGGCTTTCCTGACTACAATTTCTCGAAGTGCTAAATTGGGTGTGACAAATTTAACAGGTAATTGCCAAGTAGGTTTCATTACCAGCCACTGACTTGATAAATGATGTTCCTTATGTTAAAAAAAAAAAAAAAAGCAAAACCAAAACCAAACTAAAGAAAAAAAAACTGGACTATATATGGAGTGAGAATTCAGATATTGCAGATATGTTCACACATCCTAAAACCGTTTCAACACTGTGGCCGCGAACTCAGTTACCTCTGTCAAGGTGGGGCCTGGGGAGCGGGGAGGCGTGGGGAGGGGTTGTAATTGGTGAGAAATTGTAGAAGAGGTTAGCAGAGTGTTTTTCTGATAGGAATGATCCATACTGAGTAGACTTGGGACAATACTCAGCTCTGAATACGTGTGTTGGAGCTGTGGTTTTTGACATTTTTGGAGACTCTGTATTACTTAGGTGTGTGTGACCAGTCTCAATGGATTCCATTCTTTAGTAACTCGATTGGTTGGATGAAAACATTTTTTAAAGGCTCGTCGAAGCACAACAGTAACACTTGAGGATCACATCACCACTGCAATGTTTCATTTATTCACTAAATATCTGTCGAGAAGCTACTGCGTCCTGGGGATTCAGTGATGAACAGAGCAGAGCAGGGTGGCCCCACACCAGGAAAGGAATTTCGTGTCGTTGGTTTCATACTTGATCCTAGAAACTAGAATAATGCCTTGCACAAAGTAGACACAGGCTCGTTACTGAATGAAAGAAGAAAGGAAGATGAACTCGATCTCTGCTTTCACGGAGCTTACAGTCTAGTGGGAGAGACAGACAAGAAATAAGACACATCAATAAACTGTATAGGGTAGAGAGTAACTGGAGTGAGTGTGCTGGTTTTGATGGGGTGGCCAGGATTGGGCTGGTTTGGGAGTAAATTGAGGAGAAAGAGACATTCTTACGAAGCTGGAGGGAAAAATATTATTTAAGGACCAGACAGAACCTGAGTGGAGAATGGTGAATCATGGGGAGACTTGCTGTGACTTGGAAAGGTGGGCAGAGACCGGCTCCTGAGAAGGGGCTGGAGTTTATTGTGTCTGCACTGGGAGCCCGTTAAGAAGGTAGAAGGTTTTAGGCAGGGGAATGACTCACTCTGATCTACTTTTTAAAAAGCGGTTGTTGGTCTGAGTGATTTGGAAGATAAGCCATTGTAGAGGGCTGGAGGAAGACCAGAAGAAGGCTGTTGGGGCGTTGCAGGTAGGAGGTGGTGCTGGCTTGCCCCAAGCAGGTAGCCGTGGAGGTGGAGAGAAGTGGATGGATCTGCAATGTCTTTTGGAGTAGAAAAAATTGTTTAGAGGTCTCGAAGAGTTGCATGAATAAGTTGAAACACACACAGCCTCTTTCCCCCCACTCTCCTTTCAAGACGAACCTTCTTTGAAAAGTGTTTGTTGGATTATGAGATTTTCACCATGTGGATTGAAGGCAGAATGGCAGTGCACACTGGGTATCTTTTGGCAGATCAGATGATGGGGGAAAAAAAAAATCAGAAAATTCAACGCTGGCTCTGGAACGAAATAGGATTCAGAAGAGATTATCTCAAATCTAGTTTATGAGATAATATGCTTTCCTATAAACACAGGCACCAATTATGCGTTTAGAACGTCTGCTTTATTGTTCTGTATCCTTTCTGGCTGGGTTGCATTCGGTCATCCACTTGGGTAGCCTCTGCTACTGGGAAGTTTTAATAGGTGACAGTCAGGCCCCTGAATCTGTTAACTTTAAGCCGGTTATTCCTGACCCGATGTGGGAACAAGACGAGGGAGAGGCCGCGTGAGACCCAAGCCCTGCTTCTGTAGAAATGTCATCATGAACAGTTGTCTACACCTTCCATCTCCAGGGCAAGTGTTCCTTTCACCCTGTGTCTCTGTGCAGGAGTTTGCTCCCCACCCCATCACCCTGGATCAGAGGTGGAAAGTCGGGCGAAACAGCACTGATGCTGTTGGAAGAGGCAAAGTGGCACAAGGGCTTTGTCTTAGTGGAAAATGCAGCTGATGTTTTCTGGTTCATTTTGATGCTGGCAGTCCTAAGATCACCCTGCAAGTGACCCTGGATAGAGGTCATCGACTACTACACAATCCATACGTAAAGCAACTCAGGTTTGCCTGACGTTAGACATTAAGTAGGCCTGTGCCTGTTGGCCCAAGGAAAATCGAGCAACTGTAATTAAAAATAATTTTTGCTTTCTGTTACGTTAGGTTTCAGAGGAATTGCTGTCAGCAGGAGAAAACTGGCTGACTCCTGTAGTTTCGGCAGATTAAATTTGAGACAGTGTTGAACAGAAAGGGGAATGACGGTGGTAAGAAGGGATGAGATTAATTCGATGTTGGCAGGTGAATTTTTTCCCTAAGCTTTTGAGTTTCTCCCCCTCGCCCCCCTCCCATTTGATCTCATCTGCAAGTCTGGGATATTAAACTAATCGTATAAACATCTTTCATCTTCCACCGTGTAGTGTGTCCCTAGCAGACTAGGTGAGTCAAGTGAAATTACAGTTAAATCAAGCCAAAAAATATGATATCAGAGAGAAGGCAAATGAGAGCAGACTCCATGGTGGGTGGTGGTGGTTCAGACCAGCCAAGGCCGCTGAATTATTCATTGCTGCTGGTTTATGACAGAGCAAATCCGCCGGTGTGTTATGCTGATTTCATGTGATTGGGTAATTCCAGAGCTGGCTCCTTCGCTTCCTGTCCCACCCAAGTCTCCCTCCTTCACTTAATGCAAAAATTGTGTGTATTCAGCAATGCCACGCTCTTGTTGAGCAGAAGGGGTGTGAAGATCAACAAGAAGCCAAATGGGCCGCACTTCTTTCTCATCAAGCAATGTCGTGTCAGCATTTACAGGGCACACAGGCTGAATTAGGAGTGAGCTGTCCTGGTTACTAAGAAATTATAATCTGATGGGTCTTCAGATTTGAATCTTAACTAAAGTCTGTAAATTCTCTCTCTTTCATCTTTGCTCTTTCTTTTCTTGTGACTTCCCATCCTTTTCACCTCTACCTACGTGCTCTTCTGCTTTTGATACAGAATTGACCTTATTCTGCTCTCCCTCTACCTCTCTTTCCCTGTCTTTTTGGAAAATACTCGCTACCAGTACTTGGTTAGTTTCCTGGGGAGCAGGGAGGCCTTGGGTACATGTCTTTTACCTGGACGTACACGGTGCTCCATCAGTAAGGGTGCCAATGCGTGGTGTTTCCCCATCCAAACATATCGTGTGAGTAACAAGAACCAGGTGTTCGAATACACGAATCACACGCCAGATTCCATTCTGGAAATGAAATATTTTCGTTTAAAACTGTAGTACATTTATTTGTAAAGTTGTAATGCATTGCAGCGATGAAAGCTTTATAAAATTTGCGGTATTGTGTGCCTTCAAACTGTGATTACCTGGGTTTTGTCTGTCTGTGTGTGCTCATTTAGGTAAATACAGATCATTTACGTACACACATGAAGATATTCTCTAAGCAAGGACCTGGCGTGCCAGATCGCAGCCTGAAGTGGATTTTATTGATGAGAGGGGCACCCTGCACTGGAGCCCCTGGCATAACCTCACCTGCAGTCTGACTGGCAAGCAGAGCTGTCATGATGTGCAACATGAGCCCAAGAGCGACAGAATACCCAGAGAACACAGGCAAAAGCGTTTTTTTATCCCCCCCTAAGGAGCTAGGTTGTTTTCCAAGTCCTGCTTGTCTTTTCAGGGTCGTGGAGCCCCACGATCTGTGGTTTAAGCTTCCTGTGAGGGAGCGAGATTCCTCTGCAGCCTCAGCCTAGAAACACTTCACAGTTCCCTTGGAGCTCGGTGGCAGTCTCCTGACTTTGATGCTGGAGGAGAGTCTCGTTTCTGATCAGGCAACTGTTAACGTTTTCTTCTGGTCTAATTCCATGATGCCAAAAAAATCACGCACGGTTGCTCTGCTTGGAGAGCAGTCCGGGGCCTCAGACACTGAAGGTCACATCTAGTTTCGACTCCCGTCGTGTGTGTTTGTGGTCTTTTCTCCCCAGACTCCCTACACTTGGGAATTTCTTCTGATTCTCTATCCTCTTTTCGCTTTCTGACTTTCCATGTGTATTCTTGATAGTGCCTGGAAGGCATTTTTGTTTTCTAAATTGTAGTAAAATCCACATAACGTAAAATGCACTATCTTAACTGTTTTTGTGTATGTTTCAGTGGCTAAGAACATTCACGCTCTTGTGCACCCATCACCTCTGTCCAGTTCCATAACTTTTTTATCATCCTACATGGACACTCTGTGCCCATTAAACACTGACTCCCCAATTCCCCCTCTTTCCTGTCCCTGGAACCGCCTTTCCCCTTTGTCTCTATGAATTGAGCCGTTCTTGGTCCCTCATATAAGTGGAATCAGGCACTTTGTCCTCTCGTGACTGACTGATTTCACTCAGAATAGTGTTCAAGCTTTATTCGTGTTATAGCATGTGTCAGGATTTCCTTTTTAGGAACGCATCTATTCTGCTGTATGAGTAGACCACGTTTTGTTCTATCCGTTCATTCGTTGATGGGCACTTGGGTTGCTTCCACCTTTTGGCTGTTGCCAACAATGTTGCTATGAAAACACGTGAACACGTATCTCGTTGAGACCCACTTTTCAGGTCTTTTGGGTGAATACCTAGAAACGAAATTGCTGGATAATATGGTTATTCAGTTTTTATTTTGAAGAATGGCCATACTGTCGCCTTCCACAGTGACGACATCACTTCACATTCCCATCGATAATAGTGCAGGCCCTGGTTTCTCCACATTCATGCCAACACTTGTTATTTTCTTTTTCTTCTTTTTTTTTTAATATCCCTCCTAATGGCTGTGAAATGGTATCTGAGGATCACTTTGACCACCTTTCCCTCTGCTTGGCTAGCACCTACCCACTGATGTTTAGTTCTCAGCCCAGAGATTATAGTTTGATTATAGTTTGCTTGTTTAACTTGTGCGACACCTCTACCTAATGCGTCGAGTGCCATGAAGGCCGGAATAGCTGTCTTGATGTACCTGTCACGGTCACTGTTGTCTCCTTGAGACTGGGCTCTAAGGAGAGGCCGTGGCTGGAACATGCAGGTGTACAGACGTTCCCCGTGTATTGTCACCAGCAGCCCGGGCTTTACAGATAGAACACGTGGCTTCTAATCCCAACGCCATCGTTGGCTAGCTCCGCGATCCTGAACCAGGCTTTTTGTCTGTGTAAGTCTTGGTTTCTACTTCATTCAAATGGGAATAATGATCTCTGTCTCATCCTCATAAAATCTTTGTAATGACTGAAAGAGTTAGCGTAGATAAAAGTGCCTCTTCCCGTCAGTAAACATGAATGAAATGAGTGGCAAGCAGCAGGGGAACAGAGCTCCAGCATTGTTAGTCCGGCTGGTGACATTAAAGATTAAAAACAGAAGAAAACCGACTTCAGGCAGTTAGGAAAGGAAGATGTTAACTTTGATTTGGGGCTGATTGAACCTCAGGAGCTGGTGGGGACGTTCATGCTGTAATATCCTGGAGACCGTTGTAAATGGAGGTTTGGGCTCGAGATGAGGATTTGAGTGTTACCTGGAAGGAGCTCATTTTCAGAAGATGAGATTGCCTAAAGGAAGACCGTTTCGTAGAGCGAAGAGTGGAAGAAGAGTAGGGAATAATCTGCTAGCAAAGGCAGAGGAAGAAAGACGTGGAGCAGACAGAGGAGGCTGGAAGCATAAAAGGGAGAGGATGTTATAGAAACCCAGGGGAACGAGGTAGCCATCCAGTTCTTTCCAGTGACCAAGGGCTGATGCTGTGCTTTAGCAGGCAGAGTCAGTCGCTCACTGACTGTGGGAGGACTTGTTTCGGTAGAACGGCAGTGGTGGAAGCCAGGGCACGTTAGGGGTCTGGTGGGAAAAGGGACAGTAGGAATTCTGAGCATTTACCTTAAATTGTTCTTCGGGAAGTTTGAGAGGGAAGGAAAGGTTACAGGGGGATGGTAGCAGTAGAGTAAGAAAATGCAAGGAAGGGTTTAATTAATGAACTAATGAACTGACAGTCTTTAAGGTGGCAGGATTAAAGGACGACGAGAACATACTCAGGGAGAGCAAGAGCTTGCTCGCTGATGTAAAACAGAACTGTGGTGACTGGCACATGGCCTCAGGAAGACGAAAGAAGTGGGGCAGACCAAATGGTTAGTGTTTTTAGTCTGTTTTAAAACTTTGTTAACACATATACTGAAAGAAAGTGTTTTAAACACTTAAGTGGTGTTTGTTTTATAACAGGAATTGCATACCCATTTGTCTCTTTACTCATGTAGTTTAATCTTCAAAACAGCCCTGTGAGGTAAGTGTGATTTCTGTGTCTGTTTTACAGATGGGGAAGCCAAGGCACAGGGAGGTGACACTGCTGGTAATGAGGAGAGGCAGTATTTGAGCCTATAAGGTCTGATTTAGGGCCTAATCAATCATTTTAGGCTCTGTTGTCCTGCCTTTCCCCCCTTGCAGTTGGAGGCCACTTAAAGAGGTATCTGTACATCTGCAGTTAAAATCTGAATAGCTAAGTGGAAAGCCTGGTCCTCTGGTCATTGTATCTCAGATCGGAGTGTTTGCATTCCCCAACGCAATGAAATTATGCGTGGGATAGATGAGATTGCAAGCCTCAGCGTATTCGAAGAAGAATAACTTTATTAATATTATTATTCACTTTTTTTAGCATTTTATTTTATCTTATTATTAGTGTTCAGGTATACATTGATTAGATAGACATTTATATAGTTTGTGAAATGATCTCCCTGATTACTCTGTCTTCCCTCTGGCTCTACACATAGCCATTACATTACTGCCGACTGCGTTCCCTAGGCCGTGCTCCCCACCCCTGTGACCATCTATCAGCTACTAATTTGTACTTCTTTAATTATTCTTCACTTTTCATCAGACAAGCCAGCAATGGTAATTTTTCACTAGCGACATAATTAGAAGAGGGAACTTCAGAACGTAGAATGCACATATTGAAATAAGATTAAACACACGCTGATGAGGTTAAAGGGTTTTACGCAATGCCTCAGTCGAGACATTGTGATAATCAAGAGTATGTATTGACTTTCTGGAATCCAGGGAAGGGATAAATGAAAACAAAAAAGAAATATCTCCTCCGTATTATAAACCTCTAAAATAGTTATGAAATAACTTATCCACCTAGGTATTTTTCTTTAACTTTCATTGTAGCTAAGCAGAACTAACAGGTGACATAGCTGTGTCAGCAGGAAGGAATTTTGTTGTTTTGAAAGTGCCATATCATGCCTCGTGTCGTTCATTTGTGGCTGCAGAAGGGGAAGTATTTAGCGTCTGATTATGCAGCTCTTGCTGTGGAAGCAGCAGAGAGCCGGAGAGGGACAGTAGAGAGCTGAGGCCGCGTCCATGGACAGCCACTGAGGTCGCTTACCGATGTCTTTGCTGCCACATCATGGCAGCTTGTTTGATCATGGTGTAATGCTTCCAGCTTCGTAAAATCACAAAGAAGTCAAATGCGACTGGTTTCAAGTGTTACTATTCACAATTGGCCTGCGAACAGGAAAGTACTTCTTGGTTTGATCACAGTAAGGCTGAGCTGGGCAAGACACATGGTGACATCTCATGAAGCTCTGTTCTCTGACCTTGAAGCAGGCTACTGAGGTGTAACATCTCAGGGTGGAAAGTTCCTGGAAGATTGGAGTCCGATTGAGAGAATTTGACTTTTTCATCTCAGCAGGTGTGGACGAGAGGCGAGTTTTCCACCTCTCGGAAAATGTCAGGGGTGTGTTGTCGGGTGCTTGGAGCTAGAACACAGTACGAAGGTGAAGAAGGAGTTTCAGTGAATCGGTTCTCCCTCTTTCATGCTTTGGAATGGCATCGCCCTGGCTCTTCTGTTCACCTACAAAGTCATGGGTCGCGTTTTGGTCATGAAGGATCTTGGATGAGTGATGGTTACCTGTGTTTTCAGTCGAATACTTGGAGGTGGCTCAAGGAAATTCTAGTTTGCAAGCAGTCACTCCAAAGGAAATCGAAAGAAGTTAGAAATTCTAAGTCATTATCCCTGAGTAAAGAATCCAACATTTTATTTTGTTAAAGGGACTTAACCACTTTGAGGCTAATAAATAGTATATTCTTCCGATGTGGAAACTGCCCTTCTCCCAAAGTGTCAGTCCTTTTCTCAGTCAACCCCCGACCCACCTTACTTCTTTTTAGATTCTGTTTAGCTGCTGTCGTCATAGAAAATTTGCAGGAAACTTTCTTTCCCTTTGGAAACTTGGACTGTAGTCTTAAACTTGATGATTGTAGTTGGGAACTGAAAATCAAGTTGGTGAGACAAATAGGTTTTAATACTCAAATTATCATCTGAAGAGCTAAAGTATATATTTTGTACCCACGTTTTAACTTATTTAAAAAAGTTTCCATTGACATAGTAATTTATGGGATCAAGGAATGCTGTGGCTAACTTTGTAGAAATCTTGGGGAAGTGTGAACTGTAGTGAAAGGTGATGTCTTCGGGGGGACATTTTATAAGTGCTGGAAAATATAGCGTTGTTCCAGCTTCACGCAAGAGACATGAGCTCCACCAGGAACTAATTAATTTGTCAGAAAGCTGCTCATAATAAAAGAGATTCATTGTCTTCCCATGGGCACAAAGTGTAGATTCTTAGATTTAAACCTGGAAAAGATAGATACCTCAGCAAAAAAGTGGACAGAAGATATGAATAGAAATTTTACAGACGAGCACCTGCAAATGACAGTTAATGTTTGAAAAGTTACTCAACCTGATTAACAGTTAAAGAAGTGTAGATTAGAGTGAACTCGTTTTTGTTTTTTTCATTTAACAACTTGCCAAAGATTTAAACGTTTGATAATAACTGGTGTGTGAGTATATGAAGAAATGGGTATTGTCTATTGATGGGCATGAAATGGATACCGTTTTCCTGGAGGGCAATTTCACAATATGAATCAAGAGTCTTAATAGAATATACCTTTGACCTAGTGACTCTGCTGCTGAGAATTTTTATCACAAAGAAATCATCTGTGCCTTCTTGTCAGATGGTGCAATAAGCTCCCAATTGTGTATGCCTTCTACTCCAAACACATATTAGTGACTGATAATACGTTAAAGGGATAGAAGATAAGGAAAGAGTCATAGTTGGGCTTACAGACAAGATATTGTTGCGGGCCAAAAGAGAATTAAACGTGAAGGCATAAGCTCGATTGAAACCATGTCCTGCCAGGTGTGGAAAGAAAGAAACAAAAAAACAGAGACGTGAGTTTAGGTTCTATGGGATAATGGAGAGTGACAGTTTACCACTTGAAATGGGACCAGAACTAGGCCAAGGGCGGAGGTGAAGTTGTACTTCTCATTAAGGGAGACTGAGAAAAGACAACCATGCTGGGGAAATAGCTTTATATGGGTTTTGAGGGAAAGGATAAGATAGATAAACTTTCAAGAATAGGAACTGAAGCAGTCTGGTTGTGGAGGAGTGGGGGAGAGATGGCGATGCTTTGAATCACCATTTTACGAGGCTGTGTCCTAGCCTGGCGGTGTACGGATCCTGGTGGAGGCGCCTGCTGAACGACTATGGAGGAAAAGGTGAGCATAGATGGAGGGAGAGGAGTGGGTAGAAAGCAAAGACAAGAAAGTTTGAACCTTCAAAGCAAAATATTAAAATACTTGAAGAAAATAAATGCTAATAAAGATAGCTAACATGATCAACAGTGAAAACAAAAATTCATTCCAGATGAGATTAATTTTACAGAAAAGTCAGTCAAAGACTAAAATAAGCATGTGTAGGAAATTCAAAGGGATAAGTGAAGGCATTACAGTGATAAAAATGAAATTTAGAAATGCTCCTACATATGAAGAAATGGAACAGGAACACCTGGCTATCCATGAAGAAAGAGCCATTTACAAAATTTGGGAATAAAACATCCAGTCGTAAAAAAATAAACTCAATCGATGGGATGAATTTTAGACCTGACACGGTTGCAAAGAGAATTGGTGAAGTGGAAGAGAGTCCTGAGGAATTCACTCTGGATGTAGCATCAAGAGACAAAAGATTTAAAAAAAGGAGCGAGAGGACATTACAGAGCCTTGGAGGATAGTTTGAGAGGTTCCAACACATGCCTAACGGGAGTTTCAGCAAAGAGAATGAAGGTCATCATGGAGAAGCCAAGCTTGTAGAGCTAAGAGTTGAGACTTTTTCTTATTCAAAGACTTGAGTCCTCGGGTTCCTTTGTGGCACTTGTGAGCAGCTCGATGGGTTTGACACGCGTGCGACAGCAAAGAAGCGCGTGAGCAGAGCCGAGTTCTGCAGGGCCCGGCTGTGGGGGTCTATCTGCACATCAGGCTGGAGAGCCCCTATGTGTACATAGCTCAAAATCAAAGCATTGTGAAGTGCAGTATTTTAAATAGTCCGGTTCCACCCGTCGCCTTCTAGTCATTTGCCACCTCTCCCCCTGACGGATGACCACATGAATAGTTTGTCACCTTCCTTTATTTAGGTTTCTGCATGCGAATACAAGCAGATGTCTGTCCCTTGGCTTTTGCAGCCCGATAAGCCCCAGAGAGCTTTTTATTTCACTACCAGGAGCTTCCTCGTTCTTGTTTGCTACTGGGTTGTGTACATTTGATCGTGTGGACGTACCCTGGTTTATTGCTCCTCCTCTGTGGATGAACGTTTGAATCGCTTCTCATCTTTTTGTTTAGGTAACATACAGTTTATGCCCATAAAATCCACCCTTTTAAAGTACAGGTCAGTAGTTGTTAGTCGGTCTCCAAGCTTCTGTGCGATAAATGTGACCCAGCGAGTCCGCTTGTGCATGCATTTTCCTGACCACGGTACGGTCTACCTGTACGAAAACTCCTTGGAAGTAGGGGTTCTGGGTCAAAGGAGAAATGCTTTTGAATTTTGATAGGAATTGTCCATTGCCCTCCATCGGTAGTATACTATTTTGTGCTCCTGACTACGCGAGGGCTTCTTCTCTATAGCTGTGCCCAGAGGGACTTGGCCTTTTTATAAAGCAATCTTAATTTTTAAGAAATGTGTGATGTTCATGAACTGCTAATTCAGTCTAATATTGATTCCTGATTGCCGTCACCAAAGTAAATATAACCAAAAGTCCTCCTTAAATAGATAAATATGGTTACTTATAATTGATCTTGTTATTTAATTGGTAAAATTGCAGGTTGTGAATGCTGATGTGCAGAGCAGATGTCGCCTGTTCTCAAGCTGAGCGATTTCCTGACCCTCCATCCTCTCTTCTATGGATATAACGATGCTTACAGTTTTAAAAGTTAAAATTCCCAATGGAGGAAGACCATTAAATTCTGCTCACTCTGTATATAGTGGGAACATTCTTGTAGAATTTCATCCTTTCGGTAGATCCTTCCAGATTCCAATGTTTTGTACCTGGCTGAGAAGTGGTTGATTTTAGGATACTTTAGCTAAAGTATTAATTATAAACAGAATTTCAGCCTCACCGGTAGTTGTCAATTTGTAGGACAGGTTGGTTGCTTTTTAATCCGATCACCGTGGAATATGTAATTCCTTATGGGAATCTGCCTTTGGGAATCTCCTTCTCATACGCAGGTTAGGGTTATGGACCTCTGACGAGATTTTAAGGTGGTGTGTGTAAGGCAGAGGCGTTTCAGAGTTTGAGATGCCGGGTGCATTTGAGTTATTCAAGGCTTTAGCAATGGGTTACGTTCTGGTGGAGGGGCTTTCAAATGTTCTGTCTGTAAAAATGACTGGTAAAGATTCTTAGGAAAATACAGGCTTTCCTGAGCTAGAAGTGAAAATTGAAGTATACATGTTGATTAAATCTGTGATGGAGTGCATGAGTGTGCAGGTACGTGCATGGAAGTATCATCAGTTCGGTCTATGTCCTAAATAATGGCTGATGTTGAAAACAGATAAACCACTTCATCAGTGATTTATCAAAACTAATGGTTTGTGTTCGTCTTTATAGGTCCTTCGTAGAGGAAAATTGATTATAGTTTAACTGGTAAGCCAGTCTTCTTGTAGATGAGCAAATGCCTGTAGTCACAGCAGAAAGCTTTCATTCAAGAAACAGACTAGAATATTGTAAGGGTAGAATTTACTGGCTTTTCTCTCTCAGTTTGGTTGCTGGGGTTCTATTCCTTTTTTTTTTTTTTTATTCACTGTGAATGATTATACAAAAGATCCAGAAAGAATTTGGGTTCTGCCCAAAGGTTGCTCTGGGCTACTCTGGGCTGGTTTATTGGGAGAAGTCCACTTTCCCGGGTGGGGGAGGACTTGCTCAGGGTCACTGTGTCTGGTCGAACAGGTGGTTCACTGCATGATGACAGCGCTCCTTGGAGTAGGTGGGGGCTGAAATCAAGTTGTGTTCACCGAGCCAGGCCCCCTGGAGCGCAGGGATCCCTCAGCCCCAAACGAGGCACACCATTTTCTAATCCTCCCCAAGGTCTGCTAGTGGCTACCAGCAACCTGAGCATGCATTTTATTGCAGTTTTATTGGAAGATCAACTGTTTCTGCCTTTTCCATTTTTCTTTCCAAACCAATAGAAACTTCGGCAGCTTTCAGGATTCTTTCTTGCCGCATGTCAATAGCACAAGTGGTGGATGCGGGCAGATTCATTGCACACACAATGTCATTATTTCCTTCATGATTAAAACGCTAACTCTAGTCAGTTCTCCACTAAGCGTACCACTTCTGAGCTGTCTTAGGTTTTTCTGATACCTTAGGCTCATCTTGCTAATGGATGCACGAGGTAAATTGAGACAAAGCACAGATGCTCACAGATAATTCCAGGCCAGGGTGGCTGGATGCTGAGATGCTGAGGGTGGTTTTTTGGGAAAGGAACTGGATGGGGTGCCACAGCCTCTATAACAGCTCCCTGCGAAACTAACTATGAACAGTATTTTTGCTTTTCGCCTTTTTTTCTTAAAGAAGAAAAACCCTCTTCGGATTTCTTGTGGTTCAGAAAACAGGTACTAAGGTTGATCAATTGTAGATACGAAGTGATGCAATGGGAACCTTTCGAAAGCAGGGAGGATCTGTATTTGGGAAGGCAGTATCTTTAAATGGCCTCAGACAGTGCTAGCTGTGGATGCTTAAAAAGATTTCTTCATAAAACTGAAAAAGAAAAGAGACAAAGGTGATTATCACAGATTTCATAAGTATGCTAGCAACGAAAGATCACCTAAGAAAAGTAATGACGTAAGTGAATGTGGTCTCAAATAAAGGTTTACAGGGTGAATAAATATTCCACACATCCTGATGTTACGCGCACGGGTACTTATAGCTTGGTTTGGTATTTCTAGTGATGGTGTCACAGAAGTATTCAAAACCTGCTCCGTCTCCAGCAGCTCCTACAGACAGGAAGCTTTGCTCCGCAAAACTGTACTGGATGACTCAGAAGGTGGTTCTAGTGATGGAAAAAGTCCCTGATGTTAAAGATACGTTCAAGAGTGAATCAAATTGTTTCAGGAAACATGGGAGGGAATGGAATCATTATTTCTACAATGTGGAGCTTAATGCATCTAATTAAATTAATACATTTTAGGGTTGGCCATCGGACTAATTTCTGTCTCTGAAAGTTTATACATTCAAGTCGGCTAGATTTTTGTTTTGCTCTTCTCTTATTGGAAAAATAGGGATTGTCTTGTATTTTGGGTCATTTTATAGTCAGTCACCTATAATTATTATTATTTTAAAACAGAAACTGAGGCTTCTTGAAGAGCTTGAAGACACTTGGCTTCCTTATCTGACCCCCAAAGATGATGAATTCTATCAGCAGGTAAGGTCTCTGAATACTTTGATTAATTTGTAGTGATTGGTTCTGATCTAGCTAAGTTTACCCGTGAAGCAGCTGGGGTCTGGAGAGGTTAGATCAGAAAGGAAATGGTCTCGTCACCCACAGAACATGTCAGTTCCTTCGCAGTCTGCTTTCCGCTGTGAACTCAGTGCTTTTCCACAGTGGACTGTCCTCCCTGTCACCCCCAAACATTCCACGTGCTTCCCTACTTCCTTGCCTCCGCTCATTCTGTTCCTTCTGCACGGAGTATCCTGTTGCCAGATGAGCTAATTCTTCAAGATTCACTTAAACATCAGGTCCTATGTGAGTTTCCTCGACTTACCTACGAGTGGCATTGCCTGCCCTCTCTTCCATGCGACTTGCACCTTACAAATATCTCTGCTGTACCTGTCACGTTGTGTTGCACTTACGGGATTCTGCGTCCCTCTCCCTGAAGTAGTTGGCACTCTTTCAATTACAAGTGACAAAAACTCAAAGAAGCTCCCTGTGGGAAAGAGGGAATTTATTGACTTAACGTAGATGTCTGGGAGCACTTGGCTGACTCCAGCTTCTCAAAAGATGTCTGATCACTGTTTTTCTCTGCTTCCTGGCTTGGCTGTCCTCTGCGTGACATCATACTGGATGACATCTCCCCTGGTAGCCCACGGGGTATGTGGTCTTGAAGCCCACGTGTGATCTTAGAAGAAGGCAGTGGTTTCTTTTTTTGGTTCCTTGTTCTGTCCCCCATAGCAGTACATTTGTACTTCTGTGATAAGTATTTCTCTAACTATTGGTTTATAGTTCTCTCTTTCCTATTAAACTATGACGTGCTACAAAACAGGACCTGGCTTGTTTTTATCATTGTATTTATAACACTTTATACAGTGTCTAGTACGTAGTGGATATTCTATAAGTTTTAAATACACCACGAAAAAGAACTACTGAATGAATAAATGAACAACCACCTTTGTATTACTTTGTAGTAAATCATATATGTTACCATAAGACTCAGGGGCCAAATAAATATATAGCCCATTTGTTGGAGGATGGCTGCCAAGTCATATGCATTTTACAGTGAAAATTATGTAGAAAATATGACTGAAATAGTGCAGATTTCGACAGTGTAAAATATAAAATGTTACCAGCAAAATCTGTTAAAAGCCGTAGTAGAAATATACTCCTTTGAAGTCAGAGTATCCCAACACTTATAAATAAAGGACGTTTCCCAACCCATTTGAAGATTTTAAATTTTATTTCACTCTACTGAAAGTTGAGATCCATTGGGTTTCATTTCAGTGAGTGTCCTGTAAACTGTTATTTTATTCATTCAACACCATGTCTGACTGCTCTGTATGATGAAATCCTTTTAGAAGAAGCATCCCTTGATATGAGGGGAAGAGGTAGGATTTTTATGTAATGGTTTAAAATAGGTGGAAAATAAAGCCTATGCTCCAGAGAACCTAGCATCCCACATCTTTCAGCCATTGATAAAGGCCTGGCATGTTGGCAGTTTACATCTCAAATACCTTTCCAAATGCTTATTAAACTATATAATCATCATTTATGTCAGAGAATCTTTTATAGATCTCAAGAAATATATTATGTGACCAGACAACTATTAATATAATTGCATGACTGTGTACTCCGTGGAAAAACTTTAATGGGATTAAATGAAAAAAAAAATGTTAACATATTTGGAAATCTGCCAACAGCTGTTCCAAATTATTGTGCGATATCTGATGTTCTGCATGTACCTGCCCAAAATGGAAAGTGAACTTATTTGTTCGACAGAGTGAATTCATATTCAATTATTTAATGTTCAGCTCTTTTCCACAGTTACTTGCTGTTCTCTTTAAAGAAAAATTGAGTAAACTCTACCTGGCCTTTTATGTATCTGGCCCTAAACTAATTACTTAATAAATAATAAGAGGGCATTTAGGTTTGGGGTTTTTTTTTTCCTCTTGTACTTTTTATGACGTAGTGACAAAATTAGCCAATTATTATTATTTGTGTTCATTGTGGTCAAATTAAAATTTCCTAGAGCATTGAACAACATTCCAAGTCAGATTTCAATAGTACCGGAGCAGAAAAATGGAAAAACATTGCAAATTTAAGGTCATTGAAAAGGATGTTTTGGCAGCCATGAGAAATGCCATGAAATTAACTTAAATTCTTGAATGCAATCTCTTTTTCCTGATTTCAAAAATATTATACATTTTTTTTTGAAAATTTGAAAAACGTACAGATATCTAAAAAAGAAAGTTGAAATCATACCCACGTTCACTACTCAGAGATAAGACCCATAAGCATTTGGCCTTATTTTTCTCCCACTCGTTTTTTCCTGTGAATATTTACATATTTACATTTTTTTTTCATTTTATGAAACTAGGATCCTCTTGTGTAAATATCTTATTACTAATTTCTCGTATAACAGTAGTTTTTTACTTTTCTCATAAAATAGTATGAAAATTCTCACGTGTGTTACTCTAGCACTTCATCACATATGGACCAGTTTTCCCCTCTGATCTCCTGTCGAGCATCTTGGTGGTTTTCGATTTCTGTAAATTATTATAAATAACAGTATGATGAATATCCTTATAATCTCAACAAATTTCTTATTTTCCCTATGATGAAATCTTAGAAGTAGAATAACTAGACGAAAAGATAAGAACATATTAGATTTTGATAGATTTTGTCCAGTTGGCCTTAAGCAGAGTTATAATAACTGGCATTTCTAATTGCAGACTATCAGAATACTTGATTTTGTGCTCACTAGCAATGTGTATTATTATAAGTTTTTTTGCAAATTTAATAGGCAAAACTAAATTAACTATAACTTAATATAAATTATATTTATAATCTCTTTGACTTTGGTGCAGTTAAATTGTTTTTATATTGAAGAGCCTTCATTATTAATTTAAGTATGAATTTTTCTATTGGTGTATATATACATATACGTATAGATATATGTGTGTATATGTATTTAAATTTGGAATTTTTCTTTTATTAAGAATATTAAACCCATTTCTGCCATATAGATTGCAAATATTTTTTTCGTTTAGTGTTTGCCTTTTGATTTTATAATTCTTCTTATGTAAAAGATTAAAATTTTGTGTGTTCAAATGTATCAGTCTTCCTTTTTAAAGCAATTTACTGATAAACTGTATGTATGTACAATTTACATACCATAAATTCATCTTATAAAACTGTACAATTCAGTAATTGCTGGTAAATTTGCAGTTGCACAACCATCACCATAGCAGTTTTAGAACATTTCCAGCACCCGAAAAGATCCCTCATGCCTCTGCAGTCAGTTTTATTTCCCACCCCAGCCCAGACACTTGCTAATCTGCTTCCATCAGCATTAAAGCTTTTTAAAAAAATCCTTATAAAGAAATCTCGAGCCGGTTATCCTGGAGCCAAGTGCTGGGCTATAATGGAGAATAAAAAAAAGCTAACTTCTTTTAGGAGATTGCAGTCTTGTAGGAGAGATTATGAAACACATAAT
This sequence comes from Cynopterus sphinx, assembly GCA_030015415.1. NCBI lineage: Eukaryota > Metazoa > Chordata > Mammalia > Chiroptera > Pteropodidae > Cynopterus > Cynopterus sphinx. The sequence continues at coordinate 4,660,945 of CM057386.1, forward strand.
AGTTCCAACAACTCTATAGTTACAGATTGATAAGTGCTATGAAAGAGAAGTCAGATGTGTGATGAATGATGACAGGGCCTTCCTAGTGGAGTGTGGAGACTCAGGGAAGGATTCTTTGAGAAAGTGGCCTGGAGGATGAGGAGGCCCTGCCAGGTGGGGGCGGGGGAGGGGAAGAGCCTGCCTTGCGGGTGAACGCTGGGGCCTTGAGGCCTGTAGGGAAAGAAGCAGATGAAGCTGGTCAGTGGGGAAAGGGCCACGAGTTATCAGTGAAAACAAATTTCTTTTGAATGCTTTCCCATGTCATTATTACTGTTTGAGTTTTAGAAATGCCGTTTTTAATGCCAGGGTGTTTGCACGTGATGCTCATGGGGTTATGTGCCTTGCCCAGGTCCTTAGCGCCACAGCTCCCCCGTGTTAAACACATTTTCTGTAGTCTCCAGCCCAGCAGATACTGACCAGCAGCAGCAGGAGTCGTTTGAGTACCTCTCTCTGCCCCCGAGGGAGTGTGTTCTAAAACACAGTTCCTGGGAATTACCTTACTTCTCCTTACTATATGATATTCAAGACTATATGTTATATTGAAATAACACTGAGTCATTAAGACAGTGTGGAGAAGCTTCCTTCTTAATTATCACTGCTAGTCAGATGTGCTTCAGGTTATCCTGAGGCCTTGGGGACTTGCTCAGAGAATACAATTTTTATGATTTTAGTGATGAGATTAGTTACTGCTCATGGCTCCAGAATGTTCCTTCTCTTGCTTCCTAGAGTCTGTTGCTTCCTTCATGAGCTACGTAAACAGAAAGTGGGATGTTTTTGTTTTCCAATTGAGGTAAATGAGGTCTAGAAGTAACAAATTCTGAACAGCTCTCTTACAGTCTCTATGACAGTCTGTAGTGGTACACCATGTAACTCTGCTCTTTGTCACTCTAAATTTCATTCATTCATTCATTCATTCATTCATTTATTTATTTTAGGTGAGGCAACCCTTCGTTGACCTCACAGATTGCAAAGGACCTTGTCAGCTTACAATCCCTTGTTTTTAATTTTTTACGCCTACAGCACCTGGTCTTCCCAGGCGGTCTCCCATCCAAGTACTCACCAGGCCCGACCCTGCTTAGCTTCTGAGATCAGATGGGATCAGGCTTGTTCAGGGTGGTGTAGCCGTAGACTGTCACTTTTAATTTATGATCACACCTCAGACGGGATCTCTGAGAAGCAAGGCAGTCCTACTATGCTCTCCTGGTAAATTCATTTTCCTGCATTCAGACCTGATTCAAATTTACTTTTCTTCTGCATACTTCCTCAAACTTTCTTCTTACCTTCTCTTTTGGGCATTCTGGATCAGCCAGAATAGGCCAGATGATGCTGTAGTAACAAACAACCCTCAGGTCTCAGTGGCTTCACCCAACAATATTTCCTGTGCATTTTCCATATCATTTGTGGGTCGGCAGAGAAGTCAAGCCGCCACCAGCCAGTTACCATGCTAAAGGGGGCAAAAGTGTTCTGGAGGGGCTGGCACTGACAATGAAACGGTCCAGGCTGGAAGTGACAGCCATCGTTTCTCATTGACTGGAAGCAGCCAGACATTTCATCCAGCAGGAGGGGGCCAGGAAGGTAGTTCTCCATTGGGCCCCCAAAGCTGGTGGGTGATGGGGGAGGAACCCAGGACTCTGGCAATCAGCCCCAAGGACCAGCACATATTCTGAGTTAGTGATTCGCTTTATGTTTTCACTGATAAAAATGGGAGTACCCCTCTCCTTGCCCCTCAAAACCCTGACACTGTCATCTGCCTGTTATCAAATTTCAGACCTGTGTGAATGTGTATCTTCTTTCTCCTCCTAGCCCATTCCAATACAGGAAGTATCGTTTCTCCTTTCCAAACGTTTTTGATCACATACCTCTGGCAGTAACAGATTCTGAGTGTCAGCAGTGGTGGTTCCACTCAAGGTTTAATAGTTGCTTCTTTGGGGGAGAAAAACAGCCTTGATCTTTAGAATTTCCTGATCTTCGGGGTGAAATTCTCCACCATGGCCAATTGCAACGTCCCAAAGTGGCGCCGCTGAATGTGCAGTTGGGCCGTGTATGTGCACAGTAGGCTTTCTCGAGGTGATGTGCAGTCACTCCAGCACACGGCACACATGCTGGAGTCCCATATGTCTGCACACAACTATTTTAGTAAAGCTTGATTTCTTTCTTTCATTTTAAGTTAAAAATAAAACAGTTCTACTTAGCTGTCCCCCCACCCCCAACTCTAGTGGATTCCCTACAAATTACCTCGCTTGGGAGGTCACTGTTCTAGACGCGCAAGGACTTCGCACCTGGGGTCAGTCACCCCCTCTTCTGCCACAGCATTGTCTTCCTCTCACGTCATTCCCCCAAGTATACTGTCACACTCGAGTGTGCTCTGCTGCTTCTGCTGTTAAACTGCCCCCCTTGATTAGCATTCCCTTTCATCAGCAGCTCCATTTCCCCCTTTTCCTTTATAACAAAATCACTCTGGTCCTCTCCACTTCCTCCTCTTTCCATCATCGGCCTCCTCTCGTCTGACTTTCATCCCCGTCGCTCTACAGAAATAGCTCTTGTCATTGTCACCGGCGATTTCCAGGCTGCCACACCTAGTGGATCATTTCTGTCCTCATCTCACTTCACCTCGCAGGAGCAGTTGACATAGTCAACTGTCCCGTACTTCTTGAAGTGCTCTTCTCTTGTGGCTTCTGCATTAATATACTCTCTTGGTTTTTCTACTTGGTCTCCTTTGCTAAGCCTTTTTCTGTGACCCAGGGAATGGGTTGGGGCTCCTTTCTGTATTCGTGGCATTTCCCTAGGAGATCTTATTAATTTCCAGGCCTTTAAAAACCACTCGTGGGCTGACAACTCCCACCGCGATTCCGCCAGCTCCAGTGTCTCCTCTGAGCTGTGGATGTCCCCTTCCCCCTTTGCAATTTCCCCCTGAAGATTTCATCGGTATCTCAACAGCTGCACCTCCAAAATGGGATTCCTCCTTCCTCTGTTCTTCTGTTTTGCCCTAGTCTTTCTTATTTCAAAAGATAGTAAATCATTTATTCCTCGATTAACTCCAGAAATTTGGAAGTCACTCGTATCTTCTTTCCTTTCTTTATCCCTCACACCTAATCCGTAAGCACATGCTTTTGCTCTGCCTGTTATGTGTGTGTTTTCTCTGTTAGTCTCTGTCTCTCATCCAGACCCTCATCACTTTCCTCCTGGATGGTTGTAATAGTCCCAAACAGGAGAGTCTGCTTCCATATTCTCCTCTCTCCAGTCCCTGCCTGCTATTTTAACTAAGAGCGATTTGTGTCAATGAAAATCAGATTACTCTTCCCTTACAGTCCTCCAGTGCACTTAACAGTCAAATCCAGAGTCCTTACTTGGACCTCCCAGGTTTATATCGTCCAGCCTCTGCCTTCCTCTTCATCCTTGTGTCATGTCACTCTGACTTTGGCTTTTTTGCTCTAGTAAAACTGGCCGCCTTTTTGTCTCTAGAATAGGCCGGTCTCTGTTCTCAGCGCCTTTGTATCTTTAGTCCTTAGTTCGTCACGTGGCTGCTGCCTTTTTTTCTCGATCTCAGCTTAAATGCCAGCTCCTCCCTCCCTCCCTCCCTCCCTCTCTCCCTCTTTTCCTCCCTCCCTCCCTCCCTCCCTCCCTCCCTCCCTCCCTCCCTCCCTCCCTTCCTTCCTTCATTCACAATTCAGTACATTCTAGACCCTAATATATTCTAGACAGCAGTATTATAGTTGTGACCAACATTGTCATGGCTGTGGTGTTCATGGAGCTTAGCGTTCGTCTCCCAAAGAGAAGTGATTTCTCTTCGAAGGCATTGAAGGAGAAACCAGTCTGTCGAGAGGCAGTGCAGTCTAGTGGTTAAAGATACCTGCTCTGGAGGTTTTTTTCTGGAGCCACGTGACTTCAGCTTCCCCACCCCACTGTTTACCGGCTCTGGGACTTGGGGTGCGTTTTCTCCAGTGTTCCCCTCTATAGACGAGACCAGAGTTGTACCCTCCTCCAAAGCCGTGAGCCGTGGGTACCGATCCCTTAGGGTAGTACCAGGCACGTGGTAAGTGCTCGATGCACAGCTGGCCAGCAGCCTGTTCCCAAACACTGTGTTTTCCGAGGGTCAGAGGTCGGGACAGCGATTCGGGGTGGGGAGGAGTGGCCCCAGAGGGAGCGCGAGAGACCAAAGCCCACATCATTATTAATTGTTATTATTATTAATTACTATTATTACTATTATTATTATTATTATTATTATTAAGGCCCGTTCATTGGGCTTGGACTTGGGAAGCCTTGCCCGCAGAGCGGATGCCGTCTGTCGCGTTTGGTCCCCGGGCTCAGACCGGAGGGAGGGAGAAATCCTTCTAGAAGGGGCGCCACCAGCCGGCCGCGTGTGTGTCTCTGTGTGTACACGCGTGTGACCCCGCCCGCCCGTGTCGTTGCAGTGGCGCCTGAAGTACGCGAAGCTGGCGCTGCGCCGCGCCGACGGCCTGCCGCGGGCGCTGCACGAGGCGCTGCGCGCCGCCTTCCTGGGCCTGCAGCGGCGCGGCTGCCTGTTCCGCGACGCGGTGCGGGTGCGCGGCCGCGACGTGCTCACGCCCGTGTCGCGCCTGCTGCTGGGCGACGCGGGCTGCACCTACAAGTACCTGGACACGCGGCTGTTCGCCGTGCCCTGGGCGGCGCGCGCGTCGGCCTACCGCGCGCCCGACCTGGCGGCCGCCTGCGGCGCCTTCCTGCGCCTCAACGAGCACCTGCGCGCCGAGGCGGCGCGGGCCTGGGCGGCGCAGGCGGCGCGGGCGGCGGCGCAGGCGGCCGAGGCGGCACCGCCCTGCCTGGGCCCCGGGCCCGAGCGCGCCGCGCCGGGCCGCGCCGCCATCCGCGCCGGCTGCGCCTTCAACGTGACGCTGCTCAACTTCCTGGACCCGCGCGCCGCGCCGCCCCTGCGCGCCGAGCCCTACTTCGGCATGGGCCGCATGGCCGTGGGCTGGCACCACGACGAGAACCTGCGCGAGCGCTCGGCCGTGGCGGTGTACAGCCTCAGCCTGGCAGGTGCGTGCCCGGGGGCGGGGCCGGGAGTGGGCTGCATGGGGAGGGGGCGGGGCCTGGGCGGGGCCTGGAGCTGCATGGTGCGGGGCCTGGAGGGGCGGAGCCCGGGGAGGGGCGGGGCCGGGAGCTGCATGGGGGCGGGGCCTGGGGTGGGGGTAGGGCCGGGGCGGCATGTGGGTCGGGTGGGGGGGTGACATGCCCGTCCCTACATCTGTCCGTGTCCACGTCTGTCCGCATCTGTCTGTCCGCATCTGTCTGCGTCTGTCCGTGTCTGTCCGCGGTGTCCCGTGTCCCCCTCGGCCCGGCCACGGCCACCTCGCAGCGCGGGGACTGATCTGGTCTCGGGTCAGCGCCCTGGCCCTCTGACCCTCTGTCTTCCCGGCCTGGTGCTCTGTCCCTCTGTCCCACTCCCGGGCCAGCGCTCTGTCCCTCTGTCCATCTGTCCCTCTGTTCCTTTTGTCCATTTGTCCCCCCCCCGGCCCGGGCCAGCGCTCTGTCCCCCTGTCCCCCCGCCCCCCCGGGCCGGGCGTGCAGCATCTCGATGCTGCAAACGTCGGGCGAGCGGCTGCAGGTGCGCACAGGCGCGCGTCCCCGGTCCCGCCGGAAGGCCACGTGTCACGGTCCACGTCCCCATCTCCCCGGGGCGACCGGTCAGAGTGGACCTGCCCTTGGCTTTGCGTCCTGTGACCTTCGCCGGGGCGGCCGGGGTCTCCAGAGGTGGGGCAGCCCTCCTCCCGCCGTCGGACCTCACGGGGCGGCCGGGTGGCCTGCCCCTCCACCTTTCTGCCACCCGACCCCTTCGGAACAGCGGTCTCGGGCCGCCTTTCCTGACGCCCACTCCAGTGTTCCCGCTTCTGTGCTTCGGGATCCCCGTTGTTTTCAGAATGGGCACATGAAAAACACGGAGGGCGGCAGTGACCCCTGCTGACTTTTTTTCCCTGCCTGATGCTTTGATAACGGGAGGACCAGACGCAGGGCTGTGTCTCCCGCCCGCTTGTCTCATCTGCTTGTTCTCGATTTCCCACCAAAAAACGAACTGGAACTTTCAAGGGTGACCGTTGTCTTACAACTAGCTTTTTAATTGGATTTTTTTTGATCGTCATTCATTTCTCGTTGACTAAAATGACTGTTTTGGAAAAGGGATTTGAAAAAGAAATGTACATGGTTCCCTTGTAACTTCTCAACATTTCCCCATGTCAGAAAATTTCCCCAAGGTAGCTGAGATATTTTCTAACTTTACGTCTTCTGCCCCAAACGAGGAAGGAGGAGTTCAGTGCCTGGAAATTTCTCCCGTTTCCCTGGCATCTCAAACCCCGCTGCTGACCTAAGAAAATGGCTTGAAGGGGATTTGATGCAGGCCTAATGGAAAGAACCGAGATCCTCTGATCTTTAATAAAGCCTTGCCAGGGTTTAAGAATTATCACTTCCAAGAACTCTGATGGGAACCCGCCGTGGCGTTCGTTGGTTTCTCTCTCAAGGAGGCGACGCTCTGAGACCCAGGCGGCGGTATGTGACAGCTGAGGCCGCTACAAAGGTGTCTTTGTGCTCGCAGGTTCTCTTGGCCCGCACTTTAATAGTCCTATTGTCCTCCCAGAAAGCGGGGAGCAAGTAGTTTTCGAAATCTAGAATATCTTTCTGAAAGGAATTAAATTTTTAATGAATAGTTTCTGTGGTCAGGAGTAGTTAAGATTGATAAAGTGTTCAAATACACATAAATATGTAAGGGTTGGGCCTTGCCATTATCACCTGGGGGCGGGAACAGCAGGATTTGAATCTGTAAGAGGGGTGTAAGTCCTTTGTTTCTTTAGCCCTCGATATTCCCAGAAGTCTGGCTAATAATAATAGTGATGCTGAGAGCTGTCGTTTATTGAGCACCTACTGTGTGTCAGCCACTGACATAAGCATTTTACACATATTAACTTATTTTAATTTTTCAGAAAGTCCACGAATAAAATGCTACTGTTATCGTTTTACAGGTGAGGAAACTGAGGCACAGAAGGATGATGAGGCTTTCCATGTTATACAGCTATTCATTAGTGGAGCTAGGATTCGAACCCAGACATTCGGGCCTCTGAGTCCCAAAAGTTAAGGCCGAATGCCTCGTGAGCCATTACCTCCTCTGCCCGCCGTATAGCCACCTCTGCAACTGGGGACTTTTAAATGCCCAGAGGCTTAAGGGAACGTTCTGCTTGCTCTTTCTAGCAGATCCTGAGCCCCTCGCTTCTCCCCGCCACCTCACTTCTCCCCGTGGCACCTGCTGTAGCTGTCTACACAGACCCTCTGACGATGGGGACGCATTAGCTTAGCTTGTTCTATGAAATGGAACCTTTCTCTCGGTCCCTGGCTACGTGTGTGGTGTTGGGTCAGAGGGTTTACCTACAAAGCATGTCCCTTGAAACTTTTTGGGGCATGCGTTCTTTTCCAAGTGCCTTCTTCCAGGTGACAAATTGCATGTTTATTTCCCTGGCTTCCTTATATTCCTGCAAGGGGTATGGTAAAGGTGGCCTTGAAGAGAGCCATTTGGGTTAAAATCATGTTTGGGCTTAAAATGGAGCAAAGTGTGGATATTTCAGACAACTGGACTGTTGTTTGTGTCCTTGAACTTGTTCGTGAGCATTTGCTAAGCGAAGTTCAATTAGTTCTAGATAGCATGGAGCCTCCAAAGGTAAATCAAATAAATGCCGTTTTTGCCTGGAGAGCACAGGTGAAGTGAGGTGTGTTCTCACGGTCGTGAGGATGAAATGACACGTCACATCGGGGACTTTTGAAATCGACTCGTCCAAGCTTCTCATTTCACAGGTGAAAACATGGAGGTGGGGAGAATGGAAGTGACTCATCCAAGGTCACGTAGTTCCTTAGTGACAGGGGCGTGTTACGTGCCACAGGAAAGGTTTATGTACGATGCATCGAGAGTTCAGAAGAGAAGTGATGACTTCCTGCCGAAACTAAGTCCAGGTCAAGCTAAAGAGCTTTCGAGCCTTGGCTCTCCGTACCGTTTCCCCGTGAAATACATCTTCATGTAGATTTATGAGTCAATCACCCCTCTTTGGTTTATTTCTGAGAGCAGAGGTCGTTGAGAAGTCATCTGTACAGGATACGTGTCACTCGGTAGGAAACTCATTGGCTTCACGAGCAGTTCTAGTCACATAGATATCTCCAGAAGGAAGGTGGAAATGGTCCCCTTTTTAATCAGGAGTGGCTTTGGAGAACCATGAGTAGATGCAGTAGTCGATCTTCCCCGTCTGGTTTTGCTGGCCCATTGCTCGTTACTCCAGGACATATATAATATATATGTCAACAGCAACAGGTTTGAGCCGCGATTCCCAGTTATGTCTTGGACTTGGGAAAAAGCGAATTCATGAAGGATGGACATTTCTTCCCGCAGTTATTAAACCTTCATTTTGAAACGAGGAGCTTTACACCTGGATTGTAATTGCAGCTGAGATAGCTTTCCTGGGCTGTAATTTCCATGCAGTAAACTGCAGATATGTAGAGTTTACAGTTTCACACGTTTTAACACATCTGTGAAACCGTCGCCACAATCGAGATAGTGAGCACGTGTATCCACTGCCCCCAGAAGTTTCTTTGCGCCCCTTGGTCTCCCCTCTTTCTGACCCTCACCTTGCCTCTCTCTCTCTCTTTGCCTCAGGCAGCCACTGATCGGCTTTCTGTCACTCTAGATTAGATTGCATTTTCTAGAATTTTATATAAATATGAAATCATACAACATGGACTGTTTCCGGGGGAAGGATCAGCTGCATTCACTTTGCATAATTATTTGGAGATTCATCCATACCATTGTGTACATCAGTGGTTTATTCTCCCCCCCCCTTTTTATTGTGGGAAAATATACCATTTTAACCACTTTTGAATGTACAGTTCAGTGGCATCAAATACCTTCATGTCGTGCAAATAGCACCACCGTCCCACCTTCAGAACGTTTTCATCTTCCCGAACTGTAACTGTCCCCATTAAATACTCTCTGTTCCCCTGCCCCAGCCCCTGGTGTCACCACTGTTCTACCTTCTGTGCCTATGTATTTGTCTATTCTCGGTACCTCATATAAGTGGAATTATAAGGTATTTGTCCCTTTGTGTAGGGCTTATTTCACTTAACATAATGTCTTTGAGGTCGTTCCACATTGTAGCATATATCAGAATTTTAACTCTTTTTCAGGATGAATAAAATTCCACTGTATGTACGTGCCATATTTTGTTTATTCATTTGTTCACCGATGGGACATTTGGTTTGTTTCTCTCTCTTGGCTATTGTGATTAGTGCTGCGATCAACACTGTCCAAATATCTATTTGAACCCCTGGTTTTCATCCTTTGAGTATGTACCCTGAAGTGAGATTGCTCAATCCAGTGGAAATTATATTTTGAGTATAAAAAGTAAACTGTTCTGTTTTCTACAATGATTGTCCCATTTTACATTTCCACCAACAGTGCACAGGGTCCAGTTACTCTGTATCTGTGCCAACACTTGTTTTCTGTGTGTGTGTGTGTGTGTGTGTGTGTACGTAGGTGTGTGTGTTTTAGTAAATAATAGCTATGCTAATGGGTGTCAAGTTGTTTCTCGTTGCATTTCCCTAATGATTACTGATTCTGAGCATGTTTCCATGTGCTTATTGGTCACTTGTGTATTTTCTTTGGAGAAATGTCTATTAAGGTCCTTTGCCCATTTTTGAATTTTTTTTTGTCCCTGAGTTATAGGAGTGCTTTATATGTTGTAGATATTAATCTCTTATCAGATATATGATTTGCAAATATTTTCTCCAAGAATGGCTGAATTTTTAACGAGGTATTTGATGAGCAGGAGATAGGAGGACACATTGGAGCGGAACAAGCTTGATTGTCTGTGACAGAAGTCGGGCAATTTAATTCTGTCCTGTTGAATGACATCTTTCATATTGATACTAATTAGCTGGGGGACCTTACGCCAGTTAAATTCTTCCTCCCTCAGTTTTCTCATTTGTAAATAGTGGTAAGAACCAGGCGAATCCCACCTCGGGGTTGTGAGGGTTAAACACATGTGAAGTGCTAAGAGCATAACCGTGTTTAGCATGCAGCGAGTATTCAGTAAACTTTATTTTTAGTTTTTCTTAAAGGTAGACGTTCATCTGATTTTTCAACGTCAGCTATTTCCATGAGGTCTGTTAAGAAAAAACAGCAGGTATCTATGCCTTTTCTCCTCATTTTCATTTTTACTCTTTCAGGTAATGCTTCTGATAGTTAATAACATCCTTACATGGTTTTGGGCTTTATTTACTGGCGTCCTCATATGGAAAGCGAGGACTTCTTAGCCCTCTTTTCTCTCCTGGTCGCCCTACACAGGCCCACTCTTTAGATTCCCCAAAGTCCTGCTATAGGTGTCCTGTGATTCGGGTTATGTCAGCATTCAGCCTTTAGAGTTATCTTGTCCGTGAAAATGCTGTTCAGAGGCTTGTCATAAACTTTGATGAGCTTTCCTTTTCTTGGCAACTTTTAATTTTTTCCTTAATAATGCTCTTGTTTTTTGTTTGAGTAGCGTTCTGTGTAGTCATAGCCAAGTAAATCCTACACTCTCTACCAATTATCTAAATCTCTTAAGAGCCTCAGAACCATCAGATATTCTGTTAATTTCATTTTTCTTGGAGAAATAGCCTCTAGAGTCTTCAGATCTGCTCCAATCTGGACCAATTACCTTCGATGCCTTTTCTTGTTGTGGGATTTGAAGTCTGGGCTGGCTCGTCAGAGAAGACAAGTCCAGTGTCCCATTTTGTGGTTTCTAGTAGATTCCTTTCATCTGCTTTATTCGTGATTCAGGTCCCTGCATCCCATCCCTCTCTCTTTCCTGACTTGTTTCCTTATTTTGATGGAGCATACCCTATAATCGTTTTTTGAGAAAGGGTGCTTAGGTGCTTACATTTTGAAACTTTTAATATCTTAAATTGCTTTTATTCTTTCTTAACATGCATTAACACTTTAGGTATAAAAATCTTGACAGGAAATAATTTTTCTTTCAAATTTTCTTCAGAGGGTGTTGCACCAAAGTCTTTCATCTTCCAGTGTTTATGTTGAGAGTTCTGAGTTTTTTCTTATCCTTTATGTGACTATTTTTTGTTAGATTTTTTTTCCCTTAATATTTCATAATTTCACAGTGAATGTTTTTTCATTCATTAGACTGGCATTTGGTATAGGTCCTTTCAGTCCCCAAACCCCATGTCTTTGAGTGTGGGGCATGTTCTTGGATTACTTTGTTAACTGTTTCTTCCTCTCATATTTTCTCTCTAGAAATTCTGTGGTTTGGTTGTCGAATCTCATGGACTGTTCCTCTAATTTTCTTATGTATTCTCTTATTTTTAATATTTTTGTATTTTTTAATCTCCTCTGAGAGATATCCTTAACATTATCTCCAGCTGGGCTATTGAAATGTTTTTTAAGTCCTGAAATATAACATAGATATTAATGTTCAGCTTGACGAATTGTCACAATGTGAACTTATCTCTGTAACCAGCACCCAGATCGATAAGTAAAACATTAACACCCCAGAAATGCTGCCTTCCAGCCCCAGCAGTAACCATCCTCTTGACTTCTCAGGCCACATGTTAGTCGTACACACATGTGAGTTAGAATGGAAAGCTCTCTGAAGGCATGCATGCTTTGCGTCTCAGCACATAATGGAAAATCAGTATTTGTTGCCCCGAATCTCTAAGTATTGTTTGTTGTTGGGTCGTGTGTGCTGTTCAGCTCCATTGTGGTCACTGTCCAGTAACTGGCTTCTGTGACGACAGTCTCTGCTTAGAGTTAGGATCCTTTTGATGTCAGATAGTCACTATCTGACCCTAAACAGGCTTAATTTAAAAAGATGAGGAATTATCTCCCTTAATACTAAGACCAGAGGTCTCAGTGGCTTCAGGTGGGCCTCGTTCGGACAGTAGTACTGTGATCCATGTCCAGTTTCTTGCCCTTCATCTTTGGCTCTGCTTGAGTGGTCTCTCTTGGGACAGGCCGACTTCGCATGGCCTCTGAATGATGCCCCCCAGCTTTTATGGCCACCCTCTTTCTTTTTCATGAGTTTTAGGAGGGGAAACTAGACACGTACTCTGAAGTCTGGATAAAGCTTTGCCCGAAGCTGATGAATAAAATACCTTCTTTTGATGAACCCAGTTGGGTTCTTTCTGGTTTTCTCTGTCATTTACAACATCATAAAGGTTTCTGTAGGGACCCGTGACCGTCTTTGCCCTTTCCTGAGGTTGCCCAAGGAGCTGCAGCCTCCATTGTTAGAAGCTCTGGTTTGCAGGATGTATTGTTTGAGAAGTATTTCTGCTTCCTTCCCTCACTTCATATTTTACTTTAGATAATGTAGTGGTTTTGAAGCCTCAGCTGAGAGCCCCCAGAGCAATTTTTCTCTCCTTTCTCACTTTCATTTTTTTTCCTACCAAGTGCATGAAACATGGTGTAATGAGGTTCTCCTGTGTATATGAATATTTATATCTTAAATCCATTTTTTTTTTTCCAAATGCTTAATCTGAAAGCTGACAGAGCAAGACATCATGTTGAAGGGCTTTAGATTTTTCGGTGAGGAGTTATCAGGATTTCTCCTGAAATCCCAGAAAACTTATAATTAATTCTACAATTATTTTTCTCTGTCAAGGGATGACGTTTTTCCTGCGTTGCTTGTTTTGAGGCATCTGAGAGCAGCTTCTTGTTATGGATTCTGAGCTGGGACTGATGAGGTTTTCCTTTTTTCTTTCATATTTGTCTGAATTCTCCATTTTTTCAGACCATTTATTCCTCATGGCCGAGGAGAAAGATGGTTGATGTCAGCAGCAGGCTTGGCTCCTTGTTCCTCACAGCCAGCAAGGAGAGTGTTTCTGCCTTGTAGGACACGGAGGCTTTTCCTTGCCTGAGCTTTCATTTTCAGGAACATGGTGTCCCTCAGGAGTGTCTTTGGCTTACACCATTTCCCATTATTTTGGAAACCTGTCCAGAAAAATTATGCAAAGTCCACATGTAGAAGCTTCTACCTTCCAGAGGGATGATCTGACAACAGGTCTGACCTAGGAAAAAGGCTCGAGTATCCATCATACCCCTTAGTATGAGTCTGGATGCCTTATGTGGTCCACAGAGCACTCCGTGTCCTGGCCTCTGCCCACCTCTCTAGCCTCTTGTAAATCCGTGTGTGATATTGTTGCAACTCAGAATCTGCTTTGTTCTTGTACACCCACCAGCCATTTCCCTCCTGGACTGTGTCTTCTCAGTCTCGTACCTTCCCCTTTCACCTTCTGTCTCCCTCCGATTTTAAAAACAGATTCCCCACCCCAGACCCCGCAATGTCATGGATCAGTGCAGGACAGAGGAAGAAGCATCACTGGCCTACGTAGACCAGCTGACCCTCTGCAACTTCTGGGTTTTTCCTGCCTCAAGATCTGTGACGGTGGATAGGGAGGGACCTGCTGCTTAAACCTCTCTAGGTCTGGGCTTCAGGGAGCAGGGAGAATAATTTGCAGGGCCAGAGTCTTAGAAGTCTTAGCACTCGGCCAAAGAAAAGGGGCCATTTTTTAACTTGCTGGTGATGATGAATACGTACTTCCATATCAGGGAAATTATTGACATACAATATTAATGGTGTATTTTATTAAATGTGACACAAGATTTCAAGTGATACGTTTTATTAGATTAGAACTGTCATCTCTTCCTTCGTGCTCAGGCTTGTGTCTTTGTTTCCTATGTCACAGTGGTTGCATGCTGCCGTAAAAATTTGAACAAAATATTTCTTTTCATTAAATGGAATTAATTGTTTCTAAAACGCTTCAGCATCAAAATCAAACTGGCTAATTTGGGGGGGAGAGTTTTAGACATTTAAAAGTTACATTTGCATTCTTCTGTTTTTTATCACTTTTAACAGTTTGGTGAGTGGGAGCTGGGAATGCACTGAGCACAGGGAAACTCTTAAAATCCTTTGACTTGCTGAGGGTTTAAAGGCAAGTAGAAGCCCATCGCCTCTGGTCGTTTCCCAAATAACACAGGGCGAGAGCAACCCCTCACAGTGGCTATAGATAATTACAAGTTGATTTTATTGAGAAAGTGAGCAACACTATACTTATGCAATAAAAAATTTATCAGGCCTACAACTTCCCTCCTCCCTACCCAGCCCAAGGGGGAAACAAACCTTCAGCAAAACATTATTTTAATGAGCACATTTCAAAGGTGCTGGATTTATGGGAGACATCAGGAAACACTGATTGCAATTACTGTCTCTGTTTGTCGTTCGGGACTTTATTGGTGCCACATTGAGAAGCGTGCTGGGATGGAAATCGGAGGGGGAAACTGTCAAGCGGCCTGTTAGCCCGTAAAGATGACGGCTTATTAGAATAACCACACTCAGCAGTATTGAAACCTCCCGAAAACTGTTCTTTGTAGCTTAAAATCATTTTCTAAAAAGGTTAAGTTGATTTGGCTGGAGAGGGACATAGGAAAACACTCCTTAAAATTTTTTCTATTCATTTTTTTATGCGCTACTTGCTACATCTTTTGTCACTTGGGTTCTGCTCGAATGAAGCAGCCTGAAATGTTGGGGTATCACGAATATAAACGTATGATTTCTCAGATCAGGATTCTTCTGCGAAGTTGATCTGGAGATCAGATAATTTCGCATTATGTTGTGTGCCAGCATTAATCACATTACAGTAGCAAGTGTCTGTCACGTTACAGCACTTATTGTATTCAGCCTTGGCCTCTTTACTAATATGCGCAGTAGACATCACCATCAGGTCACAAACATCAAGACTCTAGAGCCAGGGTTGGCAGATGTTTTCTTTAAAGGGCCAAATAATCAATATTTTCAGGTTTGCGGACCTTCATGGTCAGTGTTTTAGCTACTCAGCCCTGCTGCTAAGCATAAAAGCAGCCATGGACGGTATGTGAATGAACTGGTGTGAGTGTGTTCCAGTTAAACGTTATAAAAAACGGGTGATAGGCCTGATCTGACTGTGGGCTAGAGCCAAGTCCACAGACTTCCATCCCTGTAGGGGCCAGGCAGGTACCCCGAACGAATGAAGTGGCTGAGGGACTGCCACTAGCAGAGAACACACGACATGCCTTGCGTAAAAGGGGCAGCTCCTTCTGACTTGTGGGCACTCGTGACTGGCTCAGTGATACCAGATATTATGATTCAAGAGCAGCTGGAAATGGGTGGTCTTATGCAAAGTACTTTTATCAGTTGGCAACTAATTCAGATTTGCGAAGAGAAGACAGTGCAGGTCAAGCCGTACATCTTCGCGAGCTCCCCCTGATCCTTGGAATCGGGTTTTGCACATTCTGAGGTGTAGCTGTGTAATGTGTATAAATAAGAACTGCCTGGGCAGTGGATAGCAAATAATCTAGCCCTGATGTCGCTAACTAACCCTTCGATCGCCTCCGACAGACATCAGTCATCAATCATATCATTCTTTCCTGCAGAGCCTGGAGACGATTGCAGAATTCTCCACCAGGGCTCAAAAACAGCCACAGCCCATGAACTAGTTGTGTCCCCTGATATGTAAGGTATTTGTCATCCCTGTTTGAGAGGATTCTCCTTAAAATGCTTTTGGGATTAACCTAGAAAATGGCTTTGGGCTTTTTACTACCTAGAATTTTATTCTAGCTAAATGTTGCCCTTAACTAGAGTATTTGAGAAAACACGTATCAGAAGTAACAGATATGAAAAAAGATAAGATTCTGAGCATATGGCAGGATCAGATTTTAGATTCAAACTCAAAGAATTAAAGAATATCCAAAGTTGGACGTGTCCTAAAAGGTCATGTGGTGGCATTCCTTCCTCAAAGAGACCATGAACTTGGATTTCTTCTCACCATGCCTGTGCAAAGTAATATGAATGAATAGTTATAAAGTGATGTGTCTTCCCGCCTCCCCTTCTCTTATACTAACTGTGACCCTTGTTGCATAATTACTGCAGAGTAAGACGTCCAGAATTTAGGGGTTCTGTGTGTGGGCGTGTGTCATCTGCAATGCATGCACTTCTGGAGCGTGGATGTGGCCTGTACCTGACGCAGCCTCAGTAAAACACGCTTTATTGTGCACTTCGGTCACAGAAAACTTCACATCTTGTCTTCTCACTTCTTACTGTGCCTTCTAAGCGAGTCTAAACCCTACTTGTTTTTCGAATTTGATCTCTAAGAATTCTCTGGTTGTTCGAACCCACATTGAACCTGCCTCTTCTCTTAACGTCTTTAGCATCGAGACCTGTACTAATCTAGCAGCGTTAGGCCTTTTACGTTATTTAATTTGCGGCATTTTCTTCTCATCCTGAATGAACATTTTTTTTCCTGTCGTCCAGCACTGCAAGGACTGTGAATGTCGTGACCTGGAAGAACATCTTGTCTTTAAGCAGTTAGTACAGACGTTCCTCGCATGCTTTCTGTGTGCCAGTTTCTAGGCCTCTAATTGTAGATGATGCAGAAAAATGGACCCTGCCTGCCCTTGCAGACCAGCGCCTTGGTGGATTAAAGTCTCACAGAAGTTAACCTGTCCCCTTACTAGGAATCTGTGACAAACACTCCAACTGCACGAGAAAGGAATGTCCCCTGGGGCCCATGCTGATAGATCCCTGTTGCCTGGTGTGCTATGTAGCAAGTGCTCAGTAGATATGTCTTAAATGAACTTCTCCAAGTTTTCACGTAGGGCTGTTTATGTTTGTATTTTTCACACAAACTATAGCCTATTAGTTTTTTCCTCTTAAAAATAGATCTTAAAAATATAGTTCTGTATCAGTGCATTTAACTTTCAGTGGCTGCGTAATATTTTATTGCCTGGACATTTCGTAATTTATTTCGCCAGGAAGTTATTGATGGCCATTTAGGTTCCTTGTGAACTTTTGGTCTTATAAACAGCTACAGTACGTATCTTTGCTCAATGTCATCTTTCAGCCTCTGCAGGTAGGAATTTTAGCATACATTATAAAAGTGGAATCGTGGAATCCTCTGAGCTCAGAGGGTTTATGCGTTTGGAATAGGTATTGCGAAATCGGCCTCTACGGAGTTTCTGAGCATGCCCTTTTGCTAATACCATGTTTTATCAAAGCGTTTGCTCTTTTCTGAGCTGATAGGTGAAAACTCTCCTTTGGGGCTTCAATATGAATTTCACTTGTATGAATAAGTTTGGACGAACATTGTTTTTATATGTTTACAAACTCGTTTTGTGTGTTTTGTCTTCATAACCCTCGCTCATTTTTCTATTTGATGATTGGTGTTTATCTTATTGATGTGTAGGAGCTCTTTGTATATTGAAAAAATCTCCTGCCTATGCTTGCTTGTTTTTGTTTTTATGTTAATTGTATAATCAGCTTGCCTAGTTACCATTCCCATATACCAAAAATCAGTCCTATAGAAGAATTTAGGGAGATCTACTATTCCCATGATGTACAGTTTTATTTTGCAATAACATAAGTCACTATTTTGTTTAAATATCCTTTTGTGTTCTTCAATAATATTTTAAAGTTTTTCTTAACTGTTTGGTAGAATTCTCCTTTAAACTCTGTACGCCTGTGTTTTTCTGAGTGATAGTTCTTTGACAACTTCTATACCTTTTGTATCTAGGTTAGCTTTTCTATCTCTGCTGGTGTCAATTTGAGTAATTACTATATTCCTAAAAACTAACCATTTAATCTAGATTTTCTGATTTCTTTGCAAAGAATTTTAAGATTTTTTTCATTTAAAAATAAATGACATATTAAAAATATTCTAAAGAATGTGTTTTTAAAAATACATGTGAGGGTTTTTTTTAATTAAAATTTAATTATTCCTAAGATAACAGTTATAGAACTCAGAACTTTAGATGAAGCATTTCCTTTCTGATCTCTCCCTTCTCTTCCAACAGACTCTGAAGAGGAAAGTGAGGATGACCCTCAGCTTGAAGGCAGAGATCCCGATATTTGGCATGTCGCTTTCAAGATCTCGTGGGACATTGAGACACCTGGCTTGGCAATACCCCTTCACCAAGGAGACTGCTATTTTATGCTTGGTAACTAGCCTATCGATGCCCTATTGCCTGTTTTAGATTATTGGGTGATATTTTGAATATGTCTTTTGAAATAAACTTTTTAAGTATTTTATAGTAATATTTAAATCTCTACATCTAATTTTTTGATGTTGTTGAGATAATGCTAATTTTTCAGCATTGCTTTTCTTTTCATGCTCAGTGTTTGTGGAGTTTCCTAAATGTGCTAAACAATTTTCAGGAGTCGTCATCAGAGCCACTGAGTCATCTAAATCAACTAACTTCTCAATGTGAAGTTTTAAAAAAATTTTCTTGTCTATGTAGGGTCTTAGTGAGGAAGGATTTTTCCAGTTTAGTTTCTTCACGAGAGCAGCTAACCTGTAGGGAGGGCCTTTCTCTCCACTTGTCATTTAGGTTTTTGGGAAGCAATATTTCAGCTGTGGTTAAGCTAACTGAAGCTGTGGAGTTTGTGGACCTTTGTTTTTCCTTGTTTGCTCTAAGTTTTCTGTTTTGCTTTAAGTTACTTGCATTTTGATGCACAGTGTACCAGTCACATCCTTTCTGACTCATGAAGCATCTCGGGGTGTATTCGCTCCTTGGCTGGGGCTCCTGATTGTTCTGACTCTTACCTGCCTGGGAGAATCTGCTCGTGTGTTGGTTTTAGAGCTGAGCAGCACCAAGATTCAAACCTGATAATTATCATAAGAATGATTTCCCAGTTAACTGAGTGTTTGTAGAGGACCCAGAGTGTTCGACACACTACGTAAGGCTCTGGAGGAGATACGGAGGATGGATCAGACTGGTCCCTGACTTGTAGAAAGTCAAAGTCGCAGCAGCTCTTTAGGCATCACCTCTTTTAGTACTTTTCAAATTTCATCCATTCATTCATGAGCTTCAGGGTTCTTGCCGTATCCTTGTGCGACGTTACTGTCACTGACATAGTATTCCTCTCTACATTCACTTTTTTTCTTTTACCAAAATGCATTTATTTTAGCAGGAAATTTCATATCACTATATAAAATGGAAAATCAGTGTCACTTGGCATTTTTTTTTTTTTTTTGCTGTAGATCCCGAGTTTGAGTCTGTTCAGTCTCTGTGATTAAAAAAGGAGGTTAGCAGGTGTTCGTGTGGTACCTGACACATCCTCCGTGATGCCAGCGGGAAGGTCGAGGATCGTTTTGTAGGGAATGAGTCTCTCACAGTGTGGTCCCCTGGTACGTAGTGCTGTGTCTCTTTACCTCTTAAATTCTTCTCGTGGGCTGATTCCTGCATCTGCTGAACGCAGAGCTCAGTGAGCCCCGAATCTCCCGCCTTCCGTTTGTACATGGCTTTACTGTTTTACAAGTCACTTTCCACAAGCAGCCCCATCCAGTCTCCAAACGACCTCTAGGCGAGGTGAGTGGAGATTATTAGAGTCACTCGGCCCCACTGAGGCAGCACAGGGGCCAGACTGGGTTTCAGGTTTCATGCACACGTGGTCCCTGACTTAGGATCATTCGACTTGTGATTTTTTGACCTTGACAGTGGTGCGAAAGTGATGTGCATTCAGTAGAAACCGATCTTCAGATTTTGAAGTCTGATCTTTTTCCACGCTAGCGATGTGTGGCAGGACAGTGACAGTGAGCCACATCCGGGCCAACAGCCAGCTCCCTAGAGCGTGAGTGCGCATTGTGTTAGGGGATTGTGCCCACCTGCAGCTGACGTTGTGTTGGGAGCACGCTTGTGGTACCCTAGGCTAAGCTCTGATGTTTGGTGTAGGCTGGA
Organism: Cynopterus sphinx; assembly: GCA_030015415.1. NCBI lineage: Eukaryota > Metazoa > Chordata > Mammalia > Chiroptera > Pteropodidae > Cynopterus > Cynopterus sphinx. The sequence goes on from CM057386.1 coordinate 4,680,743, forward strand.
TGTAGTAAATGCGTTTTCAGTTTATGATCTTTTTATCACTTCGTGACCCCATCGTAAGTTGAGGAACCTCTGAACCGCGTTTTTCCACCCTAGCAGGGACCACATAGAAGTGATCGCTATCCACAGACATCCCAGCGTGGGATGTGTTCAGGGTTAAGTTCATTCCTCCCCCTGCCTGCATCGGGAACGGAGTTTCTGTTCTGAAGCCTCTGCCCCATCGTTGAGCATCATTTGTAGGTAAAACAGAGCATTATTTCATTTTTTAATGTGCTCCCCAGATTTGGATGTTTACCTCGAGTATCAATGGGTGCTAATTTCAGCCAGTAAACTGCTTTCCTTTGGAAACTTGTGTCAGGAGTTGCTATCAGCAGAATGAGAGTCAGAGTGGTGCCATCTTAATTAATTTTCTGTGTCTAAAACTAGTAAATACACATAAAAAGTTCAGCTACCTTCCATTTGTTTATTAACAACTCATTGCAAATGTAATCTTGCAAGAGTAATCTGTTCTCATTGTTGAGAAAAGAAACCGAAAAGTATAAATGAAAGAATGTTAAAATCAGGCTCACACCTGTTTCAGTATATTTCTTTCCAGCCTTTTTTGTATATACATATACAGTCTGGGATGATAGCAGTATATGAATTACAACCACATTTATTGGGGGCTAACAAGAAGTCAAGCATTTTTTTTCATCTTTTTGATCATCCTAAAAGTAGGCATTAGCTACATTACAAAAAAAAAATTTAAGGTGGGGTCTATGTCGTTATGTAGCCATGGTTACACAGTTGGTAAGAGGCATGGACCAGAACTTGTCATTTTGTCCCGCTTGGGTGTTGATCCCATTGTGGGCTTCTGTGAATTCCTGTCCCTCTAGGATGCCCCTGCCTCATGGGGAAGACTTCAGGACTCAGTTGTTCAGGAAGGGTTAGGAAAAGAAGAAAATGGCAAAGGTTTGTGGGCTTTTCATTTCTTTTTAAAATTAAGGTTTTTCTTGTCTCAGAAATAGAATAATAATGGAAATATTAATTACATTGTCCTTTAAAAATTTTAAAAATATTTTGAACATTTACATTTTGAATATTGTATTATAATGCACATACATTTTAAAATATACACTAGGTCCCTTTAGCTATTGTAGGCAATAAACAGAGAAGTGTTATTATTTTGTTGGAGCCGACATCCAAGGCGTAATAGCTACTTTCTCAACTCCCACCTTCAGACATAGGTGAACTAGCTGGTACCTCACTGACCTGGGCCGCGCACAGCACAATGTTCCCAAAGTTTGCATTTAAAATATGTTCTTTTTTATGAAGATACATTGGATTTCTCAAATAAATTTTCATCCCAATCCTCTGAAACAAAACAAAACAAAAATAAAGGCAGCCAGGGTCCAGTGCTCCCTTTTTCCTTTCCTTCTGAAATTCCAGGTACTATAAGGAGCCCTATGGAGAGCCGATATCTGAAATCTGAACTTCATAGCACTTACGAAAAGGAAACAGTTTAGCTCAATTTATAATAATATATTGGTCTGCAGAGGAAGTGCAGGCTGAACGCTGCTGTCTCAAGCGACTACTCCAGGGGTGTCTGATGGGGAGCGTGTCGGGTGCTCGTCATAAATCCACGGCCTGTGGAAGCGAGCGGAGGCCCTGCCGGCGGCGCCTGCGGACACGCTTAACTGGGGTTGTCACGCTTCGACTTTTAAATTGGAATCTTTGCCCTAATCTCAAAGTTAGACATGACCAGATTTGCAAACAGATTTACAATTTTCACTAATTTTCCAACCAGGACTTCAAAACACACTTAGAGAAAAGAAAAATAACTGGTCTTTTTCAGGGCAGGGTGATTTACTTGGCCCCAGATGTTTTCCATAGACGGAATGTAACCTGGGCATTAGGGACTTAAAAGTGGCTTGGAGAAAAAATGTTTCTTTTTTTTTTTTGGTGAAACAGATTATACAGTTCAAGGGACATCAACCAAATTATGTTTATTAACCAGGAGTCGGGTGTGGAGGTGGGTGTTTTAGGACAAAGGTGAGTGCTAGGTAAATAATTGGGGCAAGCCCCTCCCCCTTTAATTTATTATTATCATTATTATTATTATTATTATTATTATTATTTTATTACTTTTTACATGCCACTATTCATGACTTTGTTCTATTTGGGCTCTTTATTTCCTTAAATCCAACTGAATCTCATGTTCAAATACCTATCATTACTGTAACAATCAGTTATTTCAAAGCTTTAGTTGCCCAGTAAAAATTCCCCTGCAGGAAAAGAAAAAAAATAATACGAAATGATATTCCCAGTCTTTCTTTTTGGGATTTACTTTAGCTCAGCTCCGGTTTGGTGTAAAATTAACGAGCAGGCCATGGGGTTTTCGGTCAGGAGACCGGGTTCTGGACTCTATCACGGTCTGCGGGGGTGGCCTTGTTAGCGCCCCCGAGTCTGTGTCTCACTGTCAAACCAGAGGTAGTGACATTTGCTTCCCAGGGTTACTGTGAGGCCAAGTCAGAAAGTGAATGGGAACGTGCTTTGCGAACTACGATTTGAATGTGGAGACTTATTATGAGACGTGGGACCCTGGCCACGGTTACCGGCGAGCTGACACAGCGACTGGGTGACACGAGAGAGCGAACGTGGTGTCCCCACTTTGCTCGGTGCCCTGAGTTTTGCCAGCTTTGCACCTAACTATTCCATACATATAATTCCGTAGCCCACAAAGCGACCTTGGGGACAGGAAGCCTTCCCAGCTGATTCTGGAGGGCGAGGAGTGGACACGTGGCCAGTGGAGCCACAGTCTCAGCTCAGCTGTGGCTGAGTTGACTTAACAAAGCCTGGCCAGCAGTTATAATAATAATAATATAATTATTATTATTATTATTATTTGCAGCTCAGGCTCATCAACTAGAAATATCTATGGCTGAGAGCAGCAAGACCAGGAGCCCCCGAGTGTTTGATGGTCTCTCACCTGGAAGGATGCTGTGCCTCTGTTTTGGGGGGCCACGTGGGCGATCCAGCAGGGAGAACCGAGGCCTCTACGAGTTTTAAGTCTCTTACCCGAGGCTCCTCAGGGCCTTGACTTTGAGACTGTGGTATCTTAGCAAATCCTCCGGTGTCCCTTGGTCCTGCCCTGATTTAGACGTTTTAGTCAAAGGAAAAAAAAGGCTTTTGTTGTCCCCCCTGCTTCACCCCCACCCCTGCCGACCCCATTCTCTTCCTCCCCCAACCTCTGACCGACCAACTGAAGTTAAAAAGTGCCTGTAATTTATGGCTTAATCATAAATTCTAAATAATTATACTTTATTACCTCTCAGGGGTCTTGAAACGTAGGTGCTATGTTCTGCTTTCTGCCGAGGCGAGGGAATAACACAGAAAAGGCAATAAATTAGGACTTGAGGCTGCAGTCGGTGAGCTTGAGGAATTGCCATTTAAGGGGAAAGTGCTCGAACAGCCCAACGAGCACCTGTCATGTTTGTTTTCACTTTGAAAAGGAGAAACATGACAGTGTAGTTCCATCTGCTCATCCGACGGGAACTCACGGTGCTCGTCTCACCTTCTCAGCCACTGCTGCTCGCCACCCGCTTTTTGCAGAGTTGAGGATGTGTCTCTCCTCCTGAAACTTTCTCTCTAAAATATGTCCCCAATGCTGATGTTTTCAAATTTGTGCTCTTTGACTGGAAACCTGATTTTTTTTTTTTTTGTATTCAGTAGAATTAGGGAGAGGGCATGGCTTTGGTTTATGCCCCGAGGACAGGCACCTGAGCCCCGAGGACAGGCACCTGAGCGTGTTCCTGGGGCCTGGAGAGGATCTGCCCACCTCTCACTCTTCCTTATCACACCCAGGCCTTTTGCTTATTTCTGCACCATTTAGTCTTGAACTTTACTTGAAATGCATGGGATGAGTGTACATGCTGGGGACCAGCCACTGTGCTGAAGGTTTTGATACGTTTTATTTATTCCTTTTAACCAGCCTGTCAGGTCCTCCAGCCTCCTCTGATCCCCATTTTTTTTCCCCAGGAAAGAGAATTTATGGGGTTGACTGCTGATGGGTATGTGGTTTCTTTTATGGGTATGAAAATGCTCCCACGTTGGTTTGTGGTGATGGTTGCACAATCCTGTGAACATACTACCACAATACAGGCAATTGTATACTTTCAATGAGTGGATTCTTCGGTGTGTGAATTATATCCCAACAAAGCTCTCTTAAAAAAGGAAATTGAGGCTTAGAGAGGCAAAATAACTTATTCAAAAAGACATTCCTAGTGAATCCAGGTTTTTCTGAGGCCAAAGCTGTTTTTCCTTCCATTGAGCCATGCTATCCTTGCTCATAGTCATGAAATCTTTTTTCTTTAAAAATGGGAGAAAAAAAAATTGAACGATTAAGTAGATGAATACAAATATATTTTCACTGTAAAGAATTAAAAAAGTGGAAGCAAATAGAATAAAAAGTGTTCTTTTATCTTCTATGTGGTCCTTCTGTGAGCATTAACAGAAATATAGTTAAGCTAATTTCTGTACACGTTGCTGCTGCTACTTTTAAAAAACACAAAAGGGACTTTATTATATATGTTTATATTAGTTGCTTTTTTTTTTTCTTTCCTTTTTTAACCTAATAAAATGCCCTGGAGATTTTTTTTCATGTCTTTATCTCATTCACCTTATTGTTGGTATTATAAAAATAGTAAATTAAGTAGGAAATAAAAATTCAAATAGTTGAGGATGATCTAAAATGGAAAGTGAAAAACTCTTTGCCATCTACCCCAACTTGCATTTCTTAAAAATAATTTCTTTTCACTCTATTTGTACTTTATTCTTCAAACGATTACCTCCTTAACTCTTAAGAACATAGTTAATTCTTCTGTTTCTTTATCCAACAACTGTAAGCATCATTCATTTCTCCATTAAGAAAAATGTGGAATCAGCTGTCTCACACTGCCTCTCACTCTTGCTCATTTTTGTTAACGTTTACTTTGAGTTTTTTTCTTGACTGATTAACCTTATAACGAATATGTACTCTCTTGACTTTTAGTAGTAAGATGGGGAAATTAAAGTTCCCTTCAGCCATGTCGTTACTTTCACACTTTTGAAGTTTATCACGTTTACACAGTAATTTGTGATTTTGCTATGACTATGACCACTGCTTTCACTGGCCATGGGTTCTGAAATTTGAAAGCCGGCACATAACAGTGCGTATGTGTGTGTTATTTATTGCAGAACCAGATAGAGGGACTGGATCCATAAAGAGAAGATGGTGTTCCGTCATACTGCTTATTTAATGTTTTGACAAATATTGGGTTCTGCAAGCCCACCCAGCACAGACTGAGATTTCTTCTCGTGTCACTCCTTTGCTGCTTCTGTTTTTGCTTGGGTTCCCTGTGTTCCTATTTCTTGGAATTTTCTAAAAATGCCTTCTATCTGCTATATTTTACATTCCTAAAAATGTGTAACCTCTTCAGTGCCTGACACAGTACTTCGAACATGATGGGCACTTTATAAATAATTATTGAATTAATGAGTAATTGAATGCACCAAAGATTGGACCTTTTTTTTTTTTTTTTTAAATTTCATGGCAAATGTGTCGGCCCTGCAGGCAAAAGGAAATGTTTGCCTGTCCTTGAAGGCTCCTAGATGAAAAGGTTTTGAAGCCCCTCCCCAAACAGATGGCCATTCACCTAATACTCGGGACTCTCCAGAGATACATTTTAGAATCTTCCATGGCACTCTATTCCTTCAGTGACCCATTCTTTAACTGCATTATATCTAGCCCAAATACCCATGTGACATCCCAGAATTTTCCAAAAGTGACGCAGTGTCCAGATCAATCTGTGCATTCTCTTCCAAATCTTTTATAAGGAAGCCACCCCGGGTAACAAAACTGTGTTGGTTTCTTTCAAGCCCAGGATGGATGTGTTCCTGTGAATTGTGAGATCCTTTTATTCTCCTGTGCTTCATTCATTCAGAATCCGGCTGTATGGGGATAACTCCGCATCTGGGTTGGCTGGCTGCCAGGCAGTCTTCGTATGCCCTCTTTGGCTCTCTGTCTATATAAAGTAATTCCTAAAAGCATCAGCTGTGGAAAAGAATTTTTCAGGCTTTTAATATGATTGCATATCCTGCGTGTATTCTTTTGCCGTGTCTCTAAAGACCGTGGAAGAATGACCATGAATAAAGCCTTTTTTTTTTTTTAAATTGATCCTTGTTGAAGGTTTGAGCCCAGGACTAAGACAGGAGTGACTTTGTCTTTGCTGAATTAGTCAGTCCCTACAGCAGATTTCAAGGCCCGACTGTATGCCCCAGAATGGAAGATTCACTAAAGTCTTCCTGTGGAATAATTCTTCTGGGCTCAATAAACATTTAAAAAATTTAAAAAAGATGTAAACTATACTCCTTCGTTAATTCATTATAGTGGCTTTGTTCTAAAATTCTGTCCCAGAATTGGTCCAGGCACAACCCTTTTCTCCTGTCTTTATTCACTCTCTTCCCTCCACCGTGTCATCCTTTTCTCTTTAGGTAGGTGTATGTATAGCTCACTTATTGAGGGGTGACATCATGAAGGTACCACATGTTGGGAGAGAACGTCCTTTTTTTCCCCTCCTCAGACATTAGCTAGAAACCATAGCCATCTTCCTCAGTTGCCAGTGGAAAATTCGATGTGAGGCAGGAGGGTATAGAGGGAAGTCACAAGTTATATGAAAAGACAGAACTTAGGGCCCAAGGTGGCTGCGTCTCATTTCATTCCTTAACTTTATCTGGAAAGTTTTGGGCCCCACAGTGCCCTGGAGTAGCAGGCAGGAGTGATGGCTCTGCATAGAGGAAGGGGGAGAGGAAGGAAAGACTTCATTCACGTTGTCTGGCGGCCTGACCTCTGGCCCTGTCCTCCTCCCTTGCCCAGAGTCCCCTGCCCTGTCTCTTGGGTGGAGTCTCATCCTGGAGGAGGAAGAGGCCGCCCTAGCCAAAGTGAGATTAATGTTCTTTTTGCATATTTAGAAAGCCAAAAACCCCGAATGATTAACCTCAGGAATCCATTCTCTTCACAACCCAGCATTCCATAAAAGTTAATTTAAAAAAAAAGAGTGGGGAAGCTGTGTGCCCTGAGGTCATCTTCACCTAGGTGCTTGTTTTTATAAGAGTTTTCCCTCCCATGGAAAGGTGTCTCTGGGGGAGGATATACCAAACTACACGAGGCTGCTTGTGCCTTCACGGTGGCTGTGCCATCGTTATTTGGGGAGTGAACCTCTTTTCTGAGGACCTCATCATTGAACCTTTCCCTCTAGATCGTTCCAAAATGATGCCTATCGTTTTATCTGTCATCGCGAAGGACAGAAGCAGTAATATATGCCATCCAGTCAAAGACGCCATCCGTTTTAAGATGTAGTTCAATTTCTGAGATGTGGAATTGGAACTAAACATGCGTACCTTGGAATCTATAAAACGGGGTACGTGCTCTTCGTTGAGAATTTACAAAGTTTAGGAAAACGTAAAGCAGTTAATAAAAATACATCATGATGTCACCTACACAGAGATAATATCACTCGTAACTATTTGGTCTAATTCTTTCTAACGTTTCTGTACATGGGAATACATACTTATTTCTTCAGAAAATGTTAGATATAATATTTTATATCTTAATAATATTAATAGATATAATATATCTAACATTTCTTAAACATTATATCATATCATATCTTAAACATTTTTCTTATTAAATATTCCTTGAAAATGGGTTTTTAAAATGCGGGTTAAATATTAATCTTCTGCTTTGGGTCATTTAATTCATTTCACTTTTCCGATATGTCTATTGCTCCAGTGAACACCTTTGCATGTGTATCTTTGTCTGCATCTGTAATTATTTCTTCAGGGCAGATCACTAGAAGTGGAATACCTGGGTGAGGGACGAGAGTCTGGGTATTTTTAAAAAATTGTACATATTATTATATCGTCAGACTGTTAGGTAGAGAGATTGTCGAATTTGCATTCCCAGTCGCAGTGCGTGAAATGTGGTGATCAGTCACTTCCACCAGCCTCCTTCACCTCACCCTAGACAGTTCTGGGCATTACAGCTCAACAGTGATTTTTTGCCATTTTAATGGGCCACAGTAACGTGCTGTTGCTTTAAATGACATTTCTTTATATATTCATGAGATCGCTCGTTTTCCATGTCGGCCATTTATACATTTCTTTCTATTGCTATTTTTGGCTGATCATCTTTTGTCCATTTTTCTGTTGAGGTTTGAGTGTTTTTCCTGATATTTACTTTATCCAACTCTTCTGCTCACTTCCCAGGCATTTTTTAAATATACTCTTTTGGATTTTTGACTTAAAATTTTTATATATTATTTTTTCAGGTAGAGCATCTTTACTTTCAAATATTATTTTTTATACTTGCATTCACTTAACCACATCCGAAATTATTTAACTTCTCTTATGCTCATCGATAGGCTTTTTATGCTGTGGTTTTAATTGCTTTGGTAGGTCTTGGTCAGCTGAAGTGTAGGTTCTCACAATTTTTTCATGAAGGCCGATGGCAGGTGAATGGCAGCAGCACGTTCTCCTCGTCCTTGTGTTGCCTGAGTGGCTTTCTGTGCCTTCACATGTAAAGGTCTCCTTGAACAGCAATAGGATTCTTGACTAACGAACTTTCCGCCTTAAAACTATAGATGTTATTCCCTTCCCTCCTGATGTTTGAAGCCAGGGAGATGTTTGAGGCCATCTTCCTTTCGATTCTATTGTGACGAACGGTGCCTTCTCTTTGGACATTTGTGGTTCATGTTTAACTTTGAACAGAATACGTTTTTGTTCTTGGCGAACCATTTTGTGGTGCATACTCAGGCCTTTGCACAACTTTGGAAAATCTTCTTTTATTTCTTTGATTGTTCTTTCTAAGATTCCTGTTACGTCTATTTTGGTTTCCAGAATCTGCCCCTCACGTATTGTCTTTTTTTTCACTGATTTTCTTTCTCCCTTTGAGTTCTAGGAGAACTTTTTTGAGTTCATCTCATTTCAGGGATTCGATTTTCTGCAGCATGTGTTCTGTGCTCACCTATCATCATTTAAGATGAAGCAATACTATGAGAAAAATCAGCTTTAGGCAATGTTTTCTGATCTCGTGCTGTTCCGTCTTCATGTCTGAATGCCTCATTCATAGAGTGCCTTCTTGAATCCAGCATCTCCTTGAAATATTGGGAATTGAGTAAAAGATGTTTTCTGCCATTTTGAGTAAAACTTTTTCAGAAGAAAAAGTTTCAGTCACTGGTCTCTTTCTGTGGAACTCAGCATTTTCGCATGAGTCTGGTGATTTGTCCTCATCCGTGTCCCTTTATAGAATGAGGATCAGTACTGGCTTTTGGGCAAATAGGTGTTGAGATTGTTTCTGTGAAGACTTAGTATGGATTGCTGGCCAAATCCTTCACTTTGTAGGAAGGAAGAAAATGCATCCTCACAGTGCCAGGTAAGAAACTTGATAAACTCGAGTGAATAACTTGGTTCCGTCTACGCGGTGTAGGTGACAGCAGTGTGAGCACACCGTGGCAGCTTCGGCCCACCCCTGGTTACCTGCTTTCTTACCTTCGCAGTGCCTGGGTCTCTTCTCAAAGTGGCGACTTGTGCCAGGCACACGTCCTGAGGTCTGCAGGCTGCCCTGCAGAGGCCAGAGGCCTGCCCTGTGGGTGCCCCAGAGCCTGGCATGCCCACCTGCTGGCCACCTCTGCGTTGGGGGGGGAGCGCTCCTCTAGGGATTCGCTTGATACATTCATCAGGATGCTGCCCTTTCCGCCCCACGTCAGCCTCCTTTATCCTCCTTGAACCTCATCCCACCTGTATGGCATTCAGCACAATTCCTTGCCATTTCTGGCAGATTGAGCACCTTTCTCTGATATTTAGGCCTGAAAGAAGCGTGGATCTCTCTGACTGTTCCATGGGTTGTCCCCCTGGGTGGCTAGGACTGGGGCAGGTAGAGGCCTGAGTCTATGCTGACATCTTGCCAGGAAGCACCCCTTCCCCCCCTCCTGCCCCTTTCACTGGCTATTAGATTCTGAAAATGTTCTCAGTCATGGGTGTCCCCACATCTAGGAAAAAGAAGGTCATAAATATTAAGACTGAGCGATGAGAATGGACAGGTGAGTAAGAATGCAAAGCTTCAGTGATCGTGTGATGCTGGGAAGATTGGGTTTCAGTATTGGGCTTATTTACCTCAGGAGTGCCTTCAGCAAAGCTCTTGATTGTTACTTTAAGAAATTTGGGATGAAATAGCCCCAGTGACACACACTGGATGACAAAACCTAGGAAACAGGGGCTGGGTTAAGCTGAGGGGCCCCCCGTTCCAGTTGTCTGTGGGGAGGGCTCTCAGGGTGAGGGCCTTCAGCCTTCAAACTGTCCTGAGAGTGACTTGGTCACCTTTGCACCCATGGTCTTTTACATGCGAGATGAGACTTCATGGCACAGTGACCGTCCGGAGCCCTCTTCACCCAGCGACAGAGCACACCGCCTTTAGCCAGCCAGGAGTGAGGGCATCTTGTCTATCTGTTTTGCTGAATCGATTCCACTTGACTATAAAGTCAGTCCATTTTGACCTCTATTCTGAGCTAACTCTCGCCCCTAGACATTCTGGAATGTTTCTTCCTAAAAATGACTCGGAGTTGTCCTCTAAAACTGGGACGGCCTTTAGTGCAGACTTTGAGAAGCGCAACCCATGGAGCTTGAGCCACATTTATAGATCCGGAGTTCTAGAAGGATTAGAAGTTCTTGGATGAAAATTCCAGCATCCTTTCTAAACATCATAAAGGATTAGAGGCAGTCGGAAGCAATTTCAGAAAAAGTTGTTTGATGAGAGAGTTGCCAAGATTTAAATAAAGGTGCGAGCCTCAGAGTGTTGCTCTGAGTGTCGTTCGCCACTTGGCCTGCATTAGATCAGTTGCCTCTCGGTGGAATAAAAGTACTTCTCGTGTCCGTCATTAAGATGATTTCCCCCTCACGATGTCCGTGGACCTAGGATTAATAGATAGGAGCAGTTAGGCTGTTTTTTGGGGTAGATGAAGATGAGAATGGCATTTCTGTATTTCTTAGAAATTGTTTTAACCCTTCATGGGAGTCTTGCTGGGGAACCTCCTCCAACCTCTGCTTCTTTCTTTTTTTTTCTTTGACTCTGAAACACCTTTTAGGCAAAATAGTCTGATCAACCAGAAATTCTCAGGGATGTCCCTAATGAGAGTCCTCGGAGAGGGCGGACTGGAGGAGAGAGTGGTTGGTCATTCATTCATCTTCTTCAGCGGGCCTTAAGCCACACTTCTGAGCCCAAGTGGAATCTGCTTCGAGCCTCTCTGCCGGCCTTCTTTGTCGTCTTTACATTTGCATTTAAAACTCCAGATGTGCCCCTGATGTTTTCATCCCGCCCTAATTGCACCTTTAAATGCCGTTTATATAATCTCCTAATGTCCTGTGACTGACTTCTGTTGCTCTGTGAAAACAAACCCCCAAAGTTGCCTTTAGTTTGGCTCTTTTCCTTCCCTGACTTACCCAGTCCATTAGCAGGTTCTGGTGTTTTCCTCTAAGACGTTATGAATCCGGTCACTGCTCACCATCTCCCCTGCTGTCACCCTAGGCCAAGTCACTGTCGATTCCCACGTGCCCTGCTGACTGCAGCAGCATCCCAGCTGGTTTTCCTGCTTCAACTCGGGGTGCATTTCAGTCCTCTCTCTCTTGTCTATAAAGCAGCCACAGGGGCCTGTTTTAAACTGAGATCACACTCCCCCCCCCCGCCTAAAAGTTTCTAAAGGCTTCCCATTATATCTAGAGTGAAACCCCAAATTCCTATCACAACCAACGAGAAGTTGACCTGATCAACTTTCCTTCCACATGTTGCTCACCACATCACACTCTCACTGGTGTGTCCTTGAGTACAGCAGGCTCATTCCCACGTCAGTGCCTTGGCCCCCACAGTGTCCTCTGTCATCCCGGACCTCGGCATTGCAGTTTCCTCATCATTCCGGTCTCATCTCAGCCTCAGTGTCACCGGTGAAGGTTGCATGTGAAGTAGTACACTCATCCCTTGCACCCCCTGCCGAATTTTAAGCTGGTAAAAATGTCCTTTCTCTTCTCCATAGCGCTTCGCCTCAGAATTTCTATTTATTGCATACCTTCTCCATCACAGTGGATCCTCCGTGAGAGCAGGGACTTCGTTTGGTTCGCTGTGCCTAGCGAAGTGCTTGGCACTGGGTGGTTGCTTACCCACCTGTTAAATTGAGTAGTGCAAATCAGTGTTCTCCCTTGCTATGAGAGCACTCTGGGGCAATAACTTTATATGGCTTCATATATATAGTTATATAATTGCATATATTATTGTCTTAAGATGATGAATGAGGCAGTCTTAAAGAATTTTTCTGAAGACTTTTCAGTTGATATATATATATTTTTTTTAAATAGTTATTTTTTAGAGCAGTTTTAGGCTCACAAAATTGAGCAGAAAATACAGTTCTCATAACCCTGTCCCCATCCACATACCTGCACTGTCAACACCCTACCCCAGAGTGGTGCATTTTTTTTTTTTTTTTTTTTACAATTGGTGAACCTACACTGACATGTCCTTATCGCCGAGTCCAAATTTTTTATATCAGTGTTCAGTCTTGGTGTTGAGTATTTTACAGATTTTGAAAATATATTATGATGTAGGTCCACGCTTACCTGTCATACAGAATAGTTTCCCTGCTCTGCAAATCCCCCGTAATCCCATACCTTCATCTCCTGGCAACCACTGGTCTTCTCACTGTCTCTCAGTTTAGCCCTTTTTTCCAGAATGTTGTGTAGTTGGAATCATACAGTATTTTCAGATTGGCTTCTTTCACTTAATAACATGCATTTGCGTTTCCTCTAGGTTTTTTATGGAGTGATAACTCATTTCTTTTCAGGGATGAATAGCATTCCGTTGTCTGGATGTGCCACAGTTAATGTTAAATTGATCGATGATCTTGAGTTCCTCTGTCCTTACTGATTGATTTTCTGCCTCATGGATCTGTTTCTGAAAGCGGATGTTGGAGTCTCCGATTAAAATACTGGATTTGTCTGTTTCTTCTTACTCTTCTATTCGTTTTTGCCTCCCATATTTTGATGCTCTGTTATAAGACACATAACCGTAAGGACCGTTCTTGGAGAGCTGACCCCTTTATTGTTATGTAATGGCCCCTCTTTATTGCTGATAATTTTCTTTACTTTGAAGTGTGCTCTATCTGAAATTCTTTTAGATACTCCAGCTTTGTTTTAATTAGTGTTAGCATGATAATGCTTTCTCCAGCCTTTTACTTTTAATTTATATATGTCTTTATATTTCAAGTGAATTTCTTGTTGACAACATATAGTTGGCTCTTGTGTTTTCATCCAGTCTGACAATTTCTTTCTTATAAACGGTGTATTTTGATTATTGATGTTTAAAGTCATTATTGATACAGTTGCATTAATATCTACCTTATTTGTTAATATTATTTATTTGTTGCCTTTTTTTCTCTTTGGCCGTCAGTTCTCAAGTATTTTTTTTTCTGTCATTATCCATTCCCTGAGACTCAAATTATATTTATGTTAAACTGCTTAACATACAGTCTCATAGGTCATGAATGCTCTTTCATTTTCTTGCAGTCTTTTTTTCTCTGTATGCTTCATTTTGGGTTGTCTTATTTCTGTATATTCTGGTTTACTGATCTTTTCTTCTGCAGTGTCTGGGGTGCTGTTAATCTTATTCAGTGTGATATTTCAGATACTGTATTTCTCATCTTTAGATGCTTCATTTTGTTAATATATAAAAGATACACATTTATAGACACTGTGGGTGGGAAGGAATGATTTGTATCTTATGTGTCATGTGTATCATATACCTTTTTCTCTTTGTCACTTTTTGAATGGATACTGGATATTGCAAATTTTAATTGTAGGGTACCTTATTTCATTACATTTTTTCAAATAGTGTTATACTTTGCTCTAGTGAGTAATTAAACTGTTTGGAATAAGTTAGATCCTTTCAGAGCTTGCTTCTAAACTGTTAGATGGATCTAGAGCAGCCTTTGATCTAGGACTAATTTAGCCCAACTGGATGAGGCTTTTCTAGGGACTCTGTCCCTTAGCGCACGTACGTGGTGTTCATGGCCCCGTGTGAGACCTGGGATTTGTTCGGCCTTCAGCTTTCTGGTGCTTTTCCTGCCCTTGGGCATTTATCATTCACACGGGCACAGACCTGAAGGAACCCTTGTGCAGATGTCTGCTTGCTCTCTCTCTTTTTGCAGATCCTTGCTGGTTTGACCTCCCCAAACTCCAGTCTCTGTCTTCACACCTCATCAAAAAGCAAACTGAAGACTGGGGATTCTGTCCGACTTTCCCATTTTTACTCCGTGGCACTGAAACTGTTTTCAGGCAGTGAGTTGGGGCAATTGTAGGGCTCACCTGTTTTGTGTTTCTTACCTCTGGGACTGTACCTTGCTCTGTTTTCCAGCGTCAGAACCTTCGCTTGCTACTTTGGTCTGTTGTGTATCGTTGTTTAGGGCTGGAGGGTAAACCTTGTCAGCCCAGAGTGCCCAGAAGTGGGAGCCCTGCAATTGGCATTTTGCATTTCCTTTCTTGGGCTCAGAGGTGTTACATCGTAGGTTGTTTTTCTGACACGTAAGGTTGTTTTCTTCACACGTAAGGGGTGAAATGGTCTTTGCCTCTTAATTTAAGTCGTCTTTCTCGGCATTTTGGCAAGAAGCTCCTGGTGCCTGTGTAGGAACTCACGTGTTGCCGGGGTCAGACTGGTCGGTCCTCTTCTTTGTGCTGCAGGAAGTGACGTCCTACGTGGACGTGGGACAGCCTTTGCCTGACACGTGGCGTCGTTTCTGAGAACACACAACAACTTGGCCATTGGCATCCCTCCCGCCGCAAGCGGTTTTAGGCATGTTCGTGAGCTGATGAACTCACCACCTACTCCATTCTTGGGTTGTGAATCCATAGGCTTGAGTTCTATTCTGAGAGCCAGAGCTTTGCAACATGCTGAGTTGGTTGGTTTGTTGCCTGGAAAATTGTTAGGACAAAATTGATACTTTGGGGAGGGAGAGATTTTCAGATGAAAGATGTTCAACCTCAAATAACATGAAAGAATTCTGGCTTATTCTAAAGGCGTGGGTAGAGTTAGATATATCATGAGAAAGAGAAAGACGTTCACTCCACCAATAGTCAACTTTGTCACGAGTGGGTATCATAAGCCTGCAAGTAGGTAAGGTAACCATGCATCCCGCGTCCTGCTTTACACCTGTCATGCTGGAATCGTTATTAATAACATCCCTTTTCATTCTTGAAAGTGTCTTGCTTTTGATGGTCGTTTATTTAGAAAGAATGGTGTAAAGGATACAAAGTAAGTGTGTTTTGGTTGTCATTCTCGAATGATGGATTTGCTGTTTATGCTGTAGTTAAATGGTGTATAGTGACTAATAAGTGTTAAGTGTGTGCGTGGTTTTCTTTTTCTTTTTTTCTTTTCTTTCTCTTGATTTTTGTTGTTTTTTTCCTGCAGATGATCTCAATGCCACCCACCAACACTGTGTTTTGGCTGGTTTACCACCTCGGTTTAGTTCCACCCACAGAGTGGCAGAGGTAAGTGTAAATAAAAACGCGATTCAGACTTAATTGGACGTGACAGCACTGCTCGACCGAGCAGAGGATCATACATAGAACTTTGGAGTGGTGTTCGATGGGAAAATCGCTTCCACTTAACGTGACTCGAGCCTCTGTTTACTCGCTCTTTTAGCTCTGAGTCGTGTTGGATGGTTTTCTAAAGTGCATTCACAGCGTGGGATAAGTCTATTTTGCTTCTTTGGGGGCTGTTTCTGGGATAAGGTACATGCCGTTGGCAGGTGTTGCTAGTTAGAGATTTTCTAAGGGGTTTGTGTCTGTCAAGGTCAAGGGCAGGAGATGGCCAGAAGGAAATGGGGCGGATTTGTGTGCCTGTGCATGTGTTAGCTGTGATTGGGCTCAGATGGTTGAGAATTTACATTTCCCTTAACTTTTGGTCAGGCTTCTGGGCATGTGAATGTAAATGAAGGAGAAAGTTACAGTCGCTGCCAAGGCAGTTCTGAGCTCCCCAGTTGTGTTCATAACCCAGGATTTATTGCTAGATTCTGTCACCACTTGGAGGGGCCGATGGTCTGCTGCTTAGACTAGCTCAGGATGGAAACTTAAGAGAGGAGGAAGCCCTTAGTAGTCACCCTGGGGTACTGTGTGCTCAGTTCGGAAGGGTTCCAGAGATCAGGGGAATAATCGTGAAAAAAGATGACAAGTTGGCCTCTTTCCAAGCTTGGTATCAGTGTTTTGCTCCATAGTTTGACTTTTTATCATACCCCAGGGGTCCAGTGTGAGAAAGTTGGGCAGAAGGAATACAACAAAGTGGCAGGAAAGTGTGAACTCAAGAGCATTTCGGTCCTGAGACTGTGTGAGTCTGTAAGGCAGTGTCATTCGCGTCTTTTGGTCATTAAGTAGCGTTTCTGGTGGCCTGGGCTTGTTGCTCTGGGGCAGAGAGGGCATGAGTGTCTATTTCAGTCAAGATGCTGTGAGCCCATTAGGTATTTCTTCCTCCCATTTTTCTTATCGTCCTTTCTTTCTTCTGTTTGCTCATTCATCTAAATATTTGAGTGTCTGTTATGCATCCAACTGTATTACAGGCTTGAGAGGAGAGAGCCATCAACGTGACGACATGGCCACTACCTTCGTTGAACTTCCATTTTCATTGGGGAGACACACATTAAACAAATAAACACAGAAATAATCATCTTAAAGACATAAAAGTGAGTTCTGTTAGGAAGTCAGGCGGGCAGTCAGGAAGGAAGGAAAAAGTGAGTAAGCATTTGTAGAGCATATCTGCTTTTTAGTGTGTAAAAAGACATCATTTTTACATAAGGTGTTACAGGCATCTGCCTTTCTAGCTCTAACCCTCTCAACAGCCCTTTCCTTCTGGATCAGTTTGAGTGTGTGGCTCCTTGAGCACATCCTTCTGACATCTTTTAAAATCTGATCTGGGAGAGTAGACAGGCTGATCACTGCTGTACTCAGGGGCTGGTCCAAAATGATGGCCACAGAATATGGGAAAAGGGGTTGGGCGAGGATGACAATCATACCTGGTTCATAGGGTTCTCGTGGGGATTAACTGAGTTAATACAAGTAAGTCTATTAGGATGGTGGCTGGTGTAGGGAAGACATTCAGAGAATGTTAGCCACTCCTCCTGTTAATGCTACTGTTACGACTACGACTACGACTCCTGGTACTGTCCTTGGTGAAAAGCTAATGGGAGATGTTCTGTCTCCATTTATACACTAGAGCACACATAATAAAGCAAAAGACATCAAGTCATCAATGAGTCTTGACTGTAAGCATCGCTACTGATTGACATTACTATTCTAAAGAAAGGGAGTAACTTTAGATCATTCATCCATTCTGCAAACTACTGTTGATCTTCCCGGTGCTCAAGGTGTTCATTTAAGCAACTTGTGAACAGGGACGGTTGACGTGTTTGGGGTCTTCCAGCTGCTTATAGTCTAAGAACAAATATAGTGCAAAACAGAGAGTAGCAGACAGAATAAGGGTTCATGGGTGAGGTGGCACGTAAGACTTCAACATGTAGGGGGTTTCAGGATATTTTAGGACAGCTAATGGGGTGAAGACTCAGGTGGGACTCTTGTGCTTGGGATGGGATGCAGACACCTGGGGGAATATTTAGTGGCAGCACTTTAAGTGGATATCAGGATGCCATAAAGGGGGTCTTGAATATCTTTTATCTTGTGAAAGGACTGGTGGTTTGACCGAAAGTTGGTTGGCAGGTGGGATATTGATTGTTATCTTGGTGGTGACGTATTGGATGTACCTTTAGGAAAATCAAAGTGATGGAGGCATCCTTTAAACCTATCAGGGTCTGAACTAGTGGTCGCAGCAGGAAAAAAGAAGAAATTCCCATGACTGATGTAGGAGACGCAGTGTCAGACTTGTCAACTGACCGAAGTGGAGGGAGCCATGTGAGAATGAATGAACTAGTGAACAAACGAACAGACGAATGTATGAACTCTGTTGGATGCTTTCCACGTGTGAGGCTCTGGGGTGACACTGAGGTTTCAAGCCTGGGTGATTCGAAGGTGACGTTACCCTTAGAAATGGGATCTAGGACATGATGGAAGACGGTAGTTTGTTCAGTTTCAATGTGAGGGATCAGGAAACTTCTGTCCCTCTCTCCACCCTCTGCAATAAATCCCCGCCTGCTCACAAGTCCCCAGAGGAGCACACTTTGAAATGGACTCCTCTAGTCTTGCTTTTCTTTTTTCTCTTTCCCAGGTGGTCCAATTCTAGTGCTTTCAGCATCTCCTGAGGTTATCTTCTTCTTCTTCTTCTTCTTCTTTTTTTTTTTGCTAAGTCATAGCTGAATTTGTATATTCTAATTTTCAGGCAGAATTTTGAGCATTAATCAACTTTTAATAAAGAGGTGGCTACGGATACTGATGCTGTCGGGAGAAAACAATATGCCAGATCTGTGTTTTTTATATTCTCTGTTATTTCAGTTCATGCTACATGATATTTTACTAATTTGACGCATGTAATGTGAACGATGTGGCTATCCTGCTTTCTCTATTACAGTTCAGAGTCAGCAGACTCTGGCCCGTGAGCCAGCTGGCTGTTTTGTAAATACATTTCTAATTGGAACCACGGCCTCGCTCATTTGTGTCCATATTGTTTACGACTGCTTTGGAGTTGTGTGGCGGAGCTGAGAGGTTGCAACACAGATCCTATAGTCTGCAAGCCTAAAATATTTACTATTTGGTCTTTTAAGAAAAAGTTTGTGGGAGAAATTGAGATCGTAGTCACTGGCATATGTTGTCAGTTTGGCTCAAATAAACTCTTACAAAAATGCCTTTAAAAGAAAAAAAATTTGCTGGCTGTTTTACATGATTCTTCACGCAGGCTTTAAAAATCACCTTAAAAGTTAATTTTTTAAAAATCACCATCTTAAGGTAACTTTTTATTTGTACCAAAAGTTAAAAATGATATAATTCAGTGCTGCTGAAGTTACAGTGAAACTGGTACAGTCATATACTTCTGGTAGTTTTTTAGTTGGTATACTTTTTGGAACCCTACATGGGGATAGGTATAAAGTGCCATAAAATTATTGATATCTTTGATCTCAGAACAGTGTTTTTGGAATCAGACCTAGGAAAAAGTTCAAAAGAAATATATATATATAAAGATGATTAATAGTAGTGAAAAGTTGGACAGACACTTAATGCCTTTGGATCGTGTGCCCAGTTAATTAAATTATTGAATATCACTTCAGTGAGCAGCCATTGAAAGTGGTTGTTTCGAATATGTAGGTGCAAACAGTGGAAACCAGCACGTACATCGATACATTTATTTTGGTTACACCCGTGTGTGGACAAAGGATCACATGGGATCAAAATAAACTAAAATAGGGTCAGGTGGTGGAATTATGTTTTTATCTTATTGAAAAAATTTTATTTCACCTGATATTCTCGCTTTTTATGATAGGAGAGGGAAAGGACTTTTTCCCCTAACACTAAAGTTATGTTATTAATTCCCTCAGTAGAGAGGGGAAAAAATCCATGCAACTTTGTAGCCCTCACTTTTTCTGCAAACGTCCTCTCCTTACACGTGTTAATATTGCATGTCTTCTCTGTGCCAAACAAAGCGATTTGCTATTTGCTGCGTGTTTACAGTATGTAGGAAACAGGTCATCTTAAGGAAATGATGTTCTGAAATTCATATTAGTTAATCAGAGAAGAAATCTTTTCAGTTTTTTGGTTGCATATGACTAGATCATGTCTGATGGCTCTTAATTTAACCCTTTATTCCATTTTAGATTTTTCTGGTTGTTCCAGAACATTCCTGGGATTCAACTAGAATATGCATATTATAATTTTTTAAATTTAAATTTTATGTATAATTATATTTCAAATAGGTAATTATTCAAGTGGTTCAAAATTTTCAAAATACCTGAGAGTATACAGTTCAGTCTCTTTCTCCCCAAGCCAACCAGCAACTTCTCTGCAGAGACAATATCAGATTCGTGTTATCCTTTCAGTGATATTTTATACATACATAAGCAAATATATATATAATTTTAAAAGAAATTCATACAAAGAATAGCCTTCTTTCTATCCTCTTCTGCACCTTTGTTTCAGTAGACAGTGGTGATCATTACTTATCAATATGTAATTCTTATCTAAGAGTAGGCAATATTTTTTTAAAGATATGACACCAAAACCACAAGTGAACCAAGAAAAAATAGATAAGCTGGATTTCATCAAGGTTAAAACTTTTATGCTTCAAAGATTACCATCAAGAAAGCAAAAAGACAGCCCACAGAATGGGAAGAAATATTTGCAAATCATGTATCTCACAAGGCACTTATATCCAGCCTATGTAAAGAACTCTTACAACACAATAATTAAAGAGATAAATAATTGAGTTTTTAAAGATGGCAAAGGATCTCAGTAGATATGTCTCCAAAAAAAATATATATATATACAAATGGCCAATAAACATGAACGTGCTCAACATCATTCGTCATCAGGGAAATGCAAATCAGAACCACAGTGAGGTACCACTTCACACCGGCTAGAACGGCCGTTACCAAAGTCACAGTGACAAGTGTCGGTGAGGATGTGGGGCAACTGGAAGCCTCATACACGGCCAGAGGGAGTGTAAAATGGTGCAGCCACTTGGAATACAGTCCGGCACATACAGAAAGGTTAACCACGACCGAGCAATTTCATGCCTAGGCACATACCCCAGAGAAATGAAAACTTAAACATGATTGTTCACGGTCGCTTGCTTCACAACAGCCCCAAAGCCTCTCCCTGGGGCGATGAACAGGTTTTAAAATCATCTGCAGTGATGGTCGCGCAACTCTGTGACTATCCTGAAAAACACTGACTTGTATGCTAGACTCTATCTCAATAAAGCTGTTAAAGACAAACAAAAACAAACAAACAACAACCTGGGCCCATTCGTAGGTTCTTTACATTAAATACAACTATGATCACCACCCAGGCGAAAAAGACAAACTTGCCCCTTCTTTCCTTGATTTTGGTCCAGGCTGCAAATATGGCTCCACGTAGTTTATTCAGCCAGTCCCCTATTGATGGGAAATTTAGGTTATTTTCAAGCTTTTGTTAAAACAAATGTCAGTGCAGTTAACAAGCTCTCACGCGGGTTCCTTCATACCCGCGAAAGCAAAGGTGCAAGTAGAATATGCTTCTAGACAGAATGTCATTTTTAAGAAGCGTCGTAGGGAGAGCCGTGGGACAAAAATGAGTGAGATAATTCGACTCCGTTGTTATTTTGCTTGTGTTTTCTGGGTAGCAATGTGGAGCTGACAGCTCTTGTGATCCCAGCACACTGGGATCTTCATACTTAAATATGTATCAGTCGAGCTTCTATTTTTGGCACAGAAACTTTGTTTTTCCCAGGCTTGTCCATGTCACATCGTATTAAATGGCAGTAACTGTGCAAAGAATCATTGTAGCAGGAGCTTAGCCTTCAACATTACTTCTGAGGGATCCGTTTAAATGACACACATTAAAATAAAAATACTTTAGGGTTACATTTCCCTCCCCGGGTCTAAAGGATATTTCTGGCTCGCTTTTTATCGTTCTAGGAAATCATGTCATTCTCAAAACAAACGGATGCATCTTCCACCTGCATCCTCTCCTTTCTGACACACGATCATTCAAAGCAGGGATTTGTCTGCACAGACGGGGAGAGGGATGAACTCGTTATGACACCCGGGTTCTGAGTCGTGCCTTTGAACGTGCCTTGAGGGCATAAGCCACGTAGTCTCCATTATCTGAAGAATCTCTTCTGCCAGGGACTGCAGTTGCCTGGGTTTGCTTTTTGAAGAAAAGGAAAATGAGTTCTCTGCCCTGTGTTCATAGCTGTTCTGTTTCGTGTACTTTTGAACCGGTTCTGCAATCTGGTCACCTTTCTTTCCCATCGTTGGTTTGGGGACACTCGAGGGAGGACATCAGTGTCCTTGACTTCTTAGTTAATTAGGTATTCATCCCGAAACTCCTTGCTAAGTTTCTTTTACAGTTAGGCCTCAGTTCTAGTGTCGCGTGTGCATGCGTAGTCTACATATACATGATGGGGCTTTAGACTGAGGGATCCCATCATTTAGTTAGGGACACGAGGCCTCTATGACAGTGGAACACCAGAGGGGTGAGTGGCCCCGGTAGGTGAGGCCTCGGTGACAGCACAGAGCCCAGTGAGCAGGCCACTGCAGTAGGAGTATAGGCGGAGCTGCGAGGGTGAGCTGTGAAGGGGACAGAAGTGAAGAATCCCAGGAGGGGAGGCTCGGTGACCTTGGGACTTGCTTGTAACCTCGACTGCTGGTCTGTCTCTGCAGTGCTCCACGGGAACCTTGGATTACATCTTAGAGCGCTGCCAGTTGGCTCTGCAGAACGTCCGCGCCGAGGCAGATGATGGCGAAGTCTCTTTGAAATCCTTGGAGCCTGCGGTTTTGAAACAAGGAGAGGAAATCCACAATGAGGTGAGGCATTGGGAGACCTGGGAAGCGTCTGAGATCCTAGACTATATGCAAGTTTACACATTAATCTGCCGTAGTTTCCTGTGGGTATAAGACACGAGACCCCTAGGTCAGAGACAAAGGATAGGGGTTTCTTACCACGACAGCCAGAGTTCCAGCATTTTCGTGCCAGTTCTCCAGGCCTCTGTTTCCACGGGGCAGTGCACAGTGAGCCAGCTAACGTGTACGTGGAAGGGATGCATTACAGGAGAGGAACCTGCCTAAAGGAACCCAGCTCTTCTGTAGTAGGCAGTAAGCATGCCTGTGCTTTGCCCCAAGTCAAGACATGGTGTCTATCCTCTAAGTCTGAGCAATCCTGCCCTTTTCCTAGAAGGAGAAACTGTATCTTCCAGGGCTGTTCACTATACAGACGTCCTTGCGATAAGAGTCTGAAACAAAGGGCCGTCCATGCCTTGCTTCCAAGGCATGCAGAAGTACAAGAGACCCATGAAGAACAGTCTCCCAACGGACCTGATGGGAATTGAGGGTGGCCCCTAGGGGCAAGTGTCAGGTCCTCGACTTTTACTTATTAGCTGAAGTTCTGCAGTCTGTGAGACCAGCAGGTCTGGATCCCACGGGTCACCGTTTCACAGGCTTTGCTGTTCCCATTCATCTCCTTTCGATTCGGTTACCTTCTTTTGGACCGCATATAGTTTTTATCTATTTAATGCATTTTCAAAATGGACTCATGTCTTACGAAATCGATTTCTTTAAAAGGAAGCTTTCTATTTCCACTTGATGGAAAGCCAGCATCCCTAGCCAAAAGAATAACCAGAAAGGCATAGCCAGCGAAAAGAGAGCAACGTCAGTTATTAAATTGCAGCGGATGCTGGTGCCGGGAGAGGCTCTGGGCCCAAGGTCTTCACTCTTCACGCTGAGAAGGGAGATTAGTGCCCAACTTCAGAAATTTGCTAAACGTCATTGAATTCTGCACATAAGATGGGTGCATTTTATAGTGGATGAATTACACCTCCAAAGAGAACTATTAAAAGGAGAAACAAGTTTACTAAGTTTTACTAAGTGGTAGAGGTTCGTTGGAGATTATCGATCTGAGACTTTCTCTTTGGTGTGATTGGGACTGATGGAGCATTTGGAATTCGAAATATTCTCTTCCATCCTTTCACTCGATAAGTCCTGAGCACGTGCCAGATGGTTTCCTCTGTTCTTCAGGATGTATTGGTAAAGAAAATCGACGTTCTGGTTTGTTATTTACATAACACAGCGCTTCATCCTCTGGTTTGTTAGCTCTGGATGAGCGCTACAGACAGACCCAACAGAGCAAGGCGATGGAGCCTGGGATAACCGGAGATCATCCGCACTGAGAAGATGCCCTTTGAGCAGAGACCTGAAGGAGCCGAGGGTGTGAGCCACGTGTGGGTCTGAGGAACAGTGTTTTGGGCAGAGGGAACAGCCCCTGCAGAGAGAGAGAGGGGGGTGGGAGAGTGCCTGGTGTTCGTGGACTAGTTAGGGGACTAGTTAAGGGTGGTCTGAGTTGAGTGGCAGGAGTGAGGCTGCGAGTGACAGGAGACAGGGTCGCAGAGAGGATGTCGTGCAGGTTTGGAGGCCCTTGCCTGTGTGCTCTGCAGGGAATGGCGAGTCGTTAGGGGACTTTGAGCCGAGGAGAAACATCTGCTTCCATAGTGGCATGTAATAATACCTTTAAAGAGAATATTTAGTGTCGTACGAGCTGCCCCGCAGGTTGTGAAACATCGCTGTCATCTTCAGACCCAAAGGCAAAGGACGTCTGCCTTTCAGGGAGGTTAGAACCACGTCCAGTGCCGGGTTGAACCCAGGACCGACTTTCTTTCCTTGATTTGCCTGATTAGTGTCTTACCTTCTCTTCCGTCAGTCCCGGCTAGAGACATGGCTGATAGCTGGAACTTCCAGAAAGATAAGGCTTTATGGGCCTGGTGACCTCACCGCATCAGACTTGGGAGCAATTATGTCTTTCCCCGCAGTCGTAGTGAAGAAATTCTGATCTGGAAATGCAGGTCTTTCCTCCTCTGACAACCTTGCCTTGTTAGGAGTCAGGCCAGCAGGACGGGTGCTCCCTGGAAGGTGCATGAGAGCTGTTTCCTTCCCCTTGTCCCTGCTGGTTTTCGTCTGTGACGGACTGTGATGTTTTGTTATCTTCAGTGGGAGGGAGAAGTCCATAAAATCCCATTTTTCCGAATGTGGTCGTCTGAACGTGTCGGCTTCAGGAGGTGGCTGGCTGCTCTTGACATTGTGTGTTGGGAAGGTGGCGCAGAGAAGTGTCAGAAACCTCAGCCCCTGGAGGCTCGCCTTGGGTCGAATGGAGACAGAGACCCCAAATCTCAGTAGCACGTGTCCTTGTCTTCTCCGTCCCCCGGTCTCTGATTCTTCAAGGTCATCTCCTTACTGTAAGAATCAGCTCCACATGTCAGGGCACATCATTGTCAGACCCATCCATGCTGGCCTGGGGTCGGCCCTCGCAGACTCACTCCTGTGTTCTGTTGTTAAGAGGAAGCTTAAATGTCCATAATAGTTACTATTTGCTTTCCTCTTTCTTAAAGGCCATGTGCCTTTCTAGACTAATTATGGGGTGAAGTCCTTGGTTTCATATACTGCAGGCTTTCAGGCTGTGTGGCTTTCGAAGTGGCTTGTTTTCCTCGTCTTCGGTGGTTTCTAGCTAAGCAGTTTGGGATCTTTGGTATTGGAAGCGAACACATGAGATCTTTTTTTTTTCCAATGTAAGATGCTGAGAAAAGATTTGCGTTACAAGCAGAATCTCCCTCTGCATTCTCAAACTGTTTGTTTTCTTTCTTAAACATGTAAAATGCGAATTAGATTATTGCAAACTAAAAAGCTTCTGCACAGCAGAAGAAACCGTCAGTAAAACGAAGAGGTAACCCACCGAATGGGCGAAGATATTTGCAAATAACGCCTCCAGGAAGGGGTCAATATCCAAAAATATGTAAAGATCTCAAACAACTCAACAGCAAACACAATCCAGTTAAAAAACGGGCAGAGGACCTGAACCACTTCTTTTCCCAAGAAGACATACACATGGCCCACAGACGTACGAGAAGATGCTCAACTTCGCGAGCTAGTAGGGAAATTCAAATCAAGACCACCATGAGACACCACCTCACACCTGTGACAATGGCTGCTGTCAACAGGACAGGTAACAGCAAGTGCTGGAGAGGTGGAAGGGAAAAAGCAGCCCTCGAACAGTGCTGGCGGGACTGCACGTTGGTACAGCCGCTATGGAGACCAGTATGGAGGGTCCTCAGAAAACTAAGAATTGACCTCCCGTATGACCCCGCAATCCCTCTTCTGGGTGTCTGTCCCCCCACTTTAAGAACACTCATCCATAAAGATACACGCTCCCCCATGTTCACTGCCGCGTTACTCGTGGTGGCCGGGACGAGCACGGTGTCCGTGGAGGCGTGATGGGACAGAGGAGATGAGGTGCGTATATACAGCCGTGAGAGGAGGCGAAAGACCACCGGTGGCGACGGCATAGATGGGCCTGCAGATGATTATGCCAAGCGAAGTAAGTGAGATGGAGAAAGGTGAGAGCCATGTGACTTCATCCATGGGTGGGATTGAAAACCGAAGGCAACAGACGAACAAGACAGAAACTCTTAGACACGGAGAACAGTTAAGACGTTACCTGAGGGAAAGGGGGGTGGAGAAGAGGGGGTCAGATACATGGCGATGGAAGGAGACTTGACTCTGGGTGGCGAGCACACAGGTGACGTGTTACTGGACTGTCCACTGGAAACCTGTGACCTGGGGCCACACCCAGAGCTCAGAGTGACTTGGCAGGAGAAAAGCAGGTGACTTTGTGGGAGCGATGGAGCTGATGGGCAGACATATGGTGACACAGTGGCCCAGAAATGACGACTTTGCAACCTTATGACCTTCGCTCTCTAGCGCCCAGGAGACCAGTGATGAAGAAGGTTCAGGGAGGCAGGTGAGGGGTTCTGCTTGCTCCCCTTCAGACTTTTCCTAGACATTTCTAGAAAAAAAAGCTTTTTTGATGATTTTTTTTGGGGGTCACAGCTGTGAAACTGTCATGCACATGTTTTCATTTTTCTCGGGGGACTCAGAGGGCCCTTTGAGGCCTCACAAGGCCTCTAGGTCGTCAGTGTGCCTCCTGCTACCGATCTTCGTATTGTAGCTGCTCCAAAGATGGACTAATAAATAGAGTGAATTTCCACAAAACGCAAATCACAAACCCGGGAGGCTGGTTTATCAGCATCACGGTCTCTGGGAGCTCCTCAGGAGGGCTGCTGGTCCTTGTCCCCCTGCCGCCTTCGTCTTCGGGGATCGGCGTCACCCGTGGGAGGGTCCTTGGCCACAGTCAGCTGCTCCCCTGCTGCTGGCTTGTCTCCTCACTGCTGCTCTGGTGGCTGTGGGCCTCCTGGGGGATCTGCGCTCTGGAGAAGGGATGAAGACCCTTCCTCTGACCCTTCACTAGTCAGTCAGTATGGGTGGACTGCTTTTATTTTTGTTTTTTTCCTTTTAGCCTTGAAGTAATGAGGCCTCAGTTCTGTCCTGAGTCCTCAGCCTTTGGCTTTCGTGCAGCATCTTCCCTGCAGCTTTTCCTTTCTCATTCCCAGAGTTTGTGGTAGAGTGGGGAGTAGCAGGTATTTATTTTTTTATTTTTTTTTTATTTTGGACACTCCAACTCTGAATCAAGAAGCTGGAAATTTCTTTTGGCTTTCTTAGTTAATTAAGAAGGGAGCCAACCACTTCTCTTGGCAATGAGGGGATGGGTGAGGGTGGCCTTTGGTTACCGTCCCGTAATATTGTTGCCCACCACTTCGAAATGAAAAAGTCAGGTGACGGAGATGAATGGAACATGGGCCAGTGGATCCGATGCCCACAAAGATCGTATCTCACGGACAGTGCTGTCACTCAGAGTAACATTCTGCTAAGCCCTTTTCTGCCTGGCTTCAGCGGCAGAGGGGTGGGCATGAACTGACGTGGGCCGTAGAGCTTTCCCTGCTCAGAAAATGTCCTAAGATTGCGAGATCCTTGAAGACGACAAGGCCTAGGCCTTGTGGCCTCGTTCGGTTCCCGCTCTCAGCATCTGACAAGTGCCTGGCATCTAGGAGGCCATTGATTATCAACCCACGTCATCCTCACCGCACACCTGCGTGCTTGTTATGTAACTGTCCTGCAGGTGACGTGGCCATTCATAGTGGAGCCCACTTTCAAGCTGACTCAGAGCCCCTGCTCTTCAGTGTGCTCTGACGTTGTCTGCCTCCAGAGACAGCTGGGCATCTCAGTAGAAAAACAAAATCATCATTCACCGATGATTAGCACTTAATCATTAATCAGGGCAGGACGTTCTGGCGGCAGAGCTGCCGGGTCTGCCCCTCTCCTTGCTTCTGAGCTTTAATTCACCGGAATCCAGACTCCAGGGTACCCCGATGGTTGACTGAATTATACGGCCATGTTAATTCCTGGGGTCCCCTGGTTGCCACAGCTTACGTGCTTTGTCCTCATCGATGGAAATAACCTGCCCAAAGACGGAAAAACTTTAAGAAACCTTTTCAGCTCTCTCTAACATAGAGCTTGATGCTTTGCTGACAGGCTGTCTGTCGTGTGAACCAGTTTCATGTGAAATCTCTTAAAAAGAGCTTTTTATTATAATAAGTCACGTTGTGAACCCTCTGTCTTCGGTTGGACTACATACACTTGCGTTTATTCTGCTTCCAAAGCAGTCAGGTTCCCTTTTGTCTTAATTCCGCAGGTAAGGTTTAGCAACTCTTGTCTCAAAATTGTCTGCGTTCCCTTTTTTTTGGTTTGTTTGTTTCAACAGCTTTAACCGAAAATCAGTTCTCCATGTCAAACACATTTAGCTAATGTAAACTAAAAACTGTCGTACGGCTTAGTGTTCTCAGGTTGGTTATTTGAGCCATTTCGACCATTGCTAAATCTGCACAAGTCGCTTTTATTTGCCTCGTGAAAATGCAGTACGGACAAACAAAACAATTCTTTGTGGTAGCAGGTGAAGATCACAATGGCCCTGCGTCTGTGTGTGGAGCTTGATTACCTTGGCAAAGCCGGACGACCCAATGTTAACTTGGGAAAGGTCTGCATTTCTTTAGAGGGTGGAGGTAAAAAGAGTTTCGCGGGGGTGAGTGGAGTTGGACTTTGATGGCAAAATGTGAACTTCAAGTTGCAGATGAATAATAGAAGACCTGGGAAATGGGTAGGAAACTATTTCTTACCTTTTCAAAGCTTTGCTCGTCCCCTTGTCTCCATGTGTGGGGATTTATTTCAGCTGCAGGGGACGGAAAACACAACCTGAACTGGTTTCAGCGAAAAGGCCTTCAGGAATAGCTTGATCAAGGCTCATGGGATGTCACCAGGACCTTGTTTCTGTCTGTTCGTCTTGCAGCCGCTTCCTCCTCTGTTGCCTCCATCCTTCCGACTTTGCGAAATGCTTGCAGAGCCCTCCTCCTGTATCTCCTCGCAGTCTGCAGTCTCCGACTTATTCTGATTGGACATGGGCCTCTGACCCCGAAACCCAGTCCTGCGACTGGAGAAATGCGAGGGGCTGGTTGGCTCGGCCCAGGATGGCACAGGCCACACCTGGAATCAGGGCTGTAGCTCCCCCCAGACCACGTGGTCTGAGGCTCCGGGAGGGGATGGGTTTGCAAATGAATAGAGGGGTTTAGGTGGAGGAGGAGGAGGGATGCTAAGGGGCCAGAAAGTAGACGTTTGCCATAGCGTGTTCACAGGAAGAAAAAGAAACGATGAGGTGTCTTTGCTGCTCTCTGTACCTGTTGTCATTTGCCCTAAGTTGAAAGGTGACAACTCGAGTGTCTATAGAGTTACTGTATGTATGCCCCAGAGTTAACTATATTGTCTAGTTATAAGGGTTGACATTATCACCAGCTTCTCCCGGCCCCTGGGTAAATTTATTTTTTTGGCCTGCTTTCCTTCCTTCCTTCCTTCCTTCCTTCCTTCCTTCCTTCCTTCCTTCCTTCCTGTCTTTTCCTTTTCCTTTTTCTTTTTTTTCTTTTTCTTTTTCTTTCTCTTTCCTTTTAAAACATAGTTGGGTACGTTCTTTATTTTAAATCTAAGAAACTTGCAGTTGGTATCCCCTAATACGTGTCTGTTTTGCGCTTAATGCTGGTTTTTCATAAAGACGTCTAATAAAAACAGACTTTGTTTGATTATATCTTTGCCATCACGCACAGTGCAGGCCGCTGTATACTTTAGGATGTGAGTGTTGTTGACTGACTGACAGTTTCCTCGAGTCTGACTGACAAATGTGATTGAAAATCCCTCCCCAGCCTGACCTGGCTCATCTTCCCGAGCTTTAAGCCGACTTTTTCCTTGGCTTTGCGGAAAGGCTCTGGAGACTCCAAGTTATATTGGGAACTGGTAGGCTGAGCTTTTCTCACCTTCTCTCACTCCGTGGCTATTAAGTTACTGGAGGAAAATTGAGTGGCGAAGTTACCGTCCTTGATCGTCCATCACAAGGGCATTAGAACCTCTGTCTTGTCTTTATGATCCACAGGTCGAGTTCGAGTGGCTGAGACAGTTTTGGTTTCAAGGCAACCGGTACCAAAAATGCACCGATTGGTGGCAGCAGCCCATGGCACAGCTGGAGGAGCTGTGGAAGAAGATGGAATTCGTGGTGAGTGCACGAGGTCTGAAACCGCATTTTCCAGCGTGTCGTGCTCTATAATTCACATAGGTAAATATACAGTTAATCATCCCAAATGATCGAGGTAGGTTACTTTGGGTCAGATATTGGGACAGCCACGGTTTTGTCAGTCAACCTCAGTTCGGCTCAGTGAACATTTTTTGAGGATAGGCCGCGAAGTGGCCATGAGGGGGAGAAATACAACAATCGTATCTGAAATTCATTCCCGTTTTTAACGCATTAGGCCCTATTCTAAGGGTTTCCCCTCTGCTAAGTTTTAAAATTCTTAGCCACAGTCCTATGAGCTGTAGCAACTCTGAAGAGCCTTCATTTATAGATGTGAAAACCAAGGCGTAGAGAAATCAGTGCGTCGTCCCAGGTCACAGAGTAAGTGGCAGAGCGAGATCGAGACCCAGGCCCTCGGACTCTCTAGCTTGTGCTCTGAACTGCTACATCTAGTGTAACAAGGGGAGAGACATGGAGAGAGCCAGTGACATTAGCTAAAATGAAATCCCAGAATAGAGATTTAAGAGAAAAAGAAATCACAGTGTTAAATTCAGACCACTGGAACTGGGACTGTGGCTCTTGGGGACCTTGGATGGGGAGGAGTGGGGTCAGACAGGGCATTCGGATGGGAATTTTAGGCTCCAGGAGCTATAAAAGCAAGGTCAGAGGTGGGGGCGTGCAGTGTGACCGGAGCAGGGGATTCAGGGGATGCAGGAAGAATCATAACTGGAAGGCAAGTTGTGGCCACACGGCGTTCTTGAATTAAGCCTTAATTTAATAATCATAATAGCAGATACATGACACTTATTAAGTACCGGACACTATTCTAAATGCTTCAGATATAACATTTAACTTTTATGACAACCCCATAAAGTAGGCGTCATTGTTCCCCACTTTCCAATGAGGAGACCCAGCACAGGTCTGCGGCATTTCCTCAAGGTCACTGACTCCAAGTGGGGAGCTGGGGTTTGAACTCGGGAAGGCTGGCCCTAGGGTCATGCCCTTCACCGCCTCAGTGTTCCACCCCCAAATAATCGAATTGGGAACGAAGCGGAAAAGCGATAAAAGCCTGCTAAACTCTCGAGATAGTGCCACTGCACGGACTTGGAAATGTGCTGGAAACAATGAACTAATCTGCACAAATGGGTGGCTGTTGTCACTTTCTATTTTACAAGAAGGAAAACATCAAATCGCCGCCCTGGGGGGACCCCAGTCGGAAAGTCTGGGTCTGCATCCAGAAGTCCCTGCTTTCAGACGGCTGGCTCCTCACACCTTCAAGCCATGCCTTTTCAGGGCTCTGTGTCTGAGGGGGCCGTGGCTTACTCCTTTGACTACACTAAGAGCCTCATAAAAATAGAGCTTCCCAAAGAAATGAATCAAAGGAGCAAAACCGAGCATCGGAAAACCGAGTCGAAGGCAATGCACGGTCCCTGCCTGTCTCCCGGTTAGATCTGCTCCTAAAACTAGGCCTTGTAGGGTGTGCTTCCCTTTTATGGCGCAGATCGACAAAGGCAGCTTCGGTTTCAGGCAGTGTCTTTTCACTCATTCCGGCTTCATCCATTTCCCCTGCGTTAGAACCTCTTTTGCATTCCCGAACCTGGACTCTGAGAAGAGGCCCGCTTGCCTTTGGGACTGGAATGCTTCGGCGCTGTGAATTAGAGTTTGTCGCCGATTTGGTTAAAATCCCTTTTTTCAGTGGCTTTCCTTCAAGCTTTCTGCTTTTGAAAGCGAAGTCGTGAGCTAACCGATGATGTGGGTTGAGAATTCATTTAAAAGATGCCGTTTTAATGTCTTTTAAACGTGGCGGCGATGACACATGAGATGGACCATCTCCTGTTTGCTTTATAAGACTCCTGTGAAAAATGCTGAACAGAAGAGCAGTTGGGAATGGTCCAGAGCGCGTTTTTTTGCAGGCGGTGTGGCATTACTTAAGTGTTCTGAGTGACATGAATGGCCTCAGTGTCTCAGCAAGTCTCGGGATGATCATTATCAGCCGAGCTGCGGCTTGGGCCAAGATAAAAGGGACGGTACTTCTAAATTAAATTCGAGCAGGGCTTCAAGCCTCTTTAATGCCTTTGACCAAATGCATCATCATTTGCTTGTGCTGTTGGGGGAGACAGAAGAGAGTCATCGCTGGACAGGTCTGGCTCTGTGTCTCTGTGTCCTGGGCCATCTGAACTGGGGTGCTCAGGCTGGGACTGGCCCTGGCCTGTTTGGTCACATTCCTGCCTCTGCGCCGAGGCCACCTCAGGTTTTTCTCCGCGGCCAGCAGTAGGGGGCAATGTTGAGCCGCCAGTTGGAGGCCCCCAGATGGGAGCCTTTCAGGGAAATGCATCCAAATGCACCATTAACTGTCAGGAATTATCCCTGTTGCTTCAAGTTAGCCGTAATCTCCAAGATGCCATAGCACAGGAAATCAGTTGTGGGTTAACAAATTCAGCAGCAATTTAACATAAAAAGTGCGGTGTTTGGTGCACATTTGGATCCTATAGAATTAGGCTAATCTAAACGGCCTTTCTGAACGTACTCACTTTGCTTCCAGGGAATATATTACTCCGAATTATTAGCCTTTCAGACAGATGATTCTTTTTTATCTCTAAGCCTTGTTTAAAAAAAATGTGAACTCACACGTGCGTGCTGGAAAGACTGCTCTAATTAATGTATTTTGTCTGCTCTGCGACATGGGATCCCATCTCTCTGGGCGAGAAAACAAAGCAGAAAACCTCGGGCAATATGTACATTACTTTTCACCCTTTGCTCATGAGTGCAGCTTTGTGTTGAAATCTCTCTCTCTCTGTTCTCTTTTTTTTTCCCGCTTTGTGGTTGGAAGATGTGGTCCCAGGTAGGATGCGGGGGAAGGATGGCAAATGAGCTCTGAAATCGTGTTTCTTCCATTAATGCTAATCACTTTGCGTGTCTTAACCAGTCACGTATTTCAGAAAGTTGAGTCGGCCGTCCTCAGCAGTCCCCCGGCCTCCGCTGCCATCCCCTGTCCCAGCAAGCACCAGTTTTTTATCACCCTGTTTGTTCTTGCCATTTCTCTCCCCAAGGATAGTTTTACTCAGGGCCACTCTTGTGATGTAAATGCTAAACCTTATGTATTCGAATGACATTCAGATAAAATACCACGTTTTCCCTGAATATTGCCTCATGAATTAAATCCAAAGCAGCATAACCCTTTCTTTATTTTTATTTTATATATATATATAAATATTTATATATATATAAATATATATAAATATATATATATATATATGGCCCAGAAATCGAGCCTAACCTTTCCTCTCACTTTGCTCTCTGTCCAGGGAGGTGTCATGGCACTGTCATGCTGCTGAAGTATTTGTATTTGCATTTTATTACTATTTTTTTAAAACCAACCCACAGCTCCGCATTTAAGATTACTGTATTATGAGGAGACGCTACAGGATAAGAGAGAGTTACCATTTGAAAGAAAACTAGACAAGCCTCGCTTTCTGGGTAAAGAGAAATCTGAAAAGCCGAAATCTCCCGTGAGGTGAGCAAGGCTCGCTGTGTGGCCAGAGATGCAGTGGATAGGCCACTTGTCTCTCAGGGTCTGATATCACGCTTTGCCAAACTGACATTTTATTTTACTTATAAGATGTTTGCACGCTATCAAAATCGCAGGGACACAGAAAAGAATGCTAGGTGTGATGTCCTCTAAATTGATGACATTTCTTCATTTCCTTTTTGACCTTAAGGAAAAAAAAAAAAAGGTCGACTTGGTATAATCCTATGGCAATATTCTGGAAGTTTCCAGGGTAAACATTTGCACAAGGACCGATGGTTTTTGTGCTGGAGAGAAAACGTCTCCATGCTTTTCTTCATCGCTTTTTTTCCTTTTCTGGGAGAAGCGTAGAGAGACCCTGATGCTTTGAATGTTTTGAATTGCGTTTCCTGTCTTGACAGTTCCCCTGGCTGGGATCGCAGTGCATTTCTGTGGCAGTTGGCCTTAATAACCTTTATTGACTTGTAATGGGCGGGAGCCAAGACTGGATTATTTTAACGCATCCGTTTTCCAAACAGTGTAAAACACAGCATATAATTATGTCAGGTAGGCCATGGGCTACATTTAATTTCACCCATTTACGTTGACGTTTGGCACAGGCGGGCAGAGAGATGTGGAAAACGAGTAGGTGTTTCATGCAATGCCATTACCCCTTTCCTTGTTGTTAAAGTTTTAAGAGAGAAGTGCACTGAAGCACGCGAAGGTTGTCCTGTACACGTTGGCTCTGACTTCAGGATGAGTCACGCCTTTTCCCTTGTCATCCCGACCTGTGTAAATCATCTGGGAAGGCTCATGACAGGGGCCTGTCCACGGCCGTCACGTGCAGCCCTCCTTCCTGTGGGCTAGTCCCAGCCGTGGCTGAGCCGAGGAGCACTTTGTCGGGGGAGATTAATGGAGCTCTCACCACCGTGTTTCAGATCGAAATCTTGGTCGCCGAGCAGAGGGCGAGGGCTGCTTTTTCATGCCCCGAAACGTGTCCCGACTCTAGCGGCCTTGGCTATCCCATTGTAGTTCAGTTAGCCAAGTTCATTTGAAAGTTTCTTCTAGGATTAAAGATTCCTGGGGGTTTGAAGAAGAAAGTGATATAAATAAACATTAATTTTTGGTCCATATTAAAGGTGAAGTCACCAACTTATATATATGTGTGTGTGTGTATTTTAAATATTTGTATTTCTCTCTCTATTTCTATGCATCTTCCCTGTAGTGATCGCGTATAGTAAATTCTGTTTGCCACCATAATCCCGTCTTTCACTGTCAGAGGTGGCTGTTCTGACACAGGAGCAGGAATACACTGTGGTGATTTAGGACCTGGTGTGAGATGTCTGGTGGTTTTAAATGAAAATGAAAAGTCCCTTCTCTCCTTCTTGGCAGTGCTCACTCAGAAAGCACAGATCGGAGGCGGGTACCCGGTCACAAGCACCCAGTAACTCAAAGTGTGTACACAAACACTGCGTTTGGGGACTTGTAGGTTTAACTCTGGGAATTTGGGGGAAAAAAGTCACTTTTCAGCTACAGTGGCTTAAAATCCTTGACTCACGTTTTTTATGTGTTCACTGAAGGTTGCTCTTTGCATTCTCCTCCCTCCCCCCCACCCACTGCCGTTCCCCGCAGCCGCATTGTTCTATTAAGAATAAACTATCTGGGAGGAAATCGTACACGTAATTTAGCAGTGAATTTTTCACACGTTTTGATTCCTTCTTTGATTGCCTTCTGGATTTCTCCAGGTTTCGCTTTGGTTGCTGCAGACTTAGCAAGGCTTTTATTTTATATTTTTAAGTGTTGTGTATCCTGCCTTTTTGGGAAGAAATTTACAATTCCAAGAGAATTCAGGCTTAAGCCTCAGAAACAGAATGTGCATGGAAAGCACAAAGGGCTATGTTTATGATTCTCTTTGAAGTCTTTTTGCAACTGGATAAGGAAAATTTTAGAAATCGTCTGATAGTGTTCAGGGTAAATACTTAAACCCCTTTAGAGAATTTCACACACAGATCCTGTGCAGCAGAAAAAAGGGATACTTATGTTTTTTAAAGCTGCTACAGCCGACAGCTTTGTACTTAAAGACAGAGGTGTTGAATGAAATTCTACTGAGGATACATCCAGCGACAATATCGCCAGGAACATCAGAGCAAGCCAGTGGGTAGGACTTTCTGCTTTTAACCCTTCCGTG
This sequence comes from Cynopterus sphinx, assembly GCA_030015415.1. Lineage (NCBI taxonomy): Eukaryota > Metazoa > Chordata > Mammalia > Chiroptera > Pteropodidae > Cynopterus > Cynopterus sphinx. The sequence continues at coordinate 4,716,658 of CM057386.1, forward strand.
GGCCGCGGGAGGGCTGAGCCTTCTTGGTACCGAGTGCCGGGATGTGCCTGTGACGTCCCAGGAATGCTGAGAGGGTGCTTGGTCCCTCCGCTCTGCACACAATAGGAACGAGGCTGAGAAGCGCCAAGGACGGTGAAGCGAAGTGACAGTGGGAGCCAAGCAATTCCGGGCGAAAGCCTTGCCATCCCTCTTAATTCTCCTTAGTGTTTGGAAAGGAAAACGGGAATAAACAGGCAAGGTTTCTCTGGTTTCATGGGCTTCAGGCTTCAGCTCAGTTTTGCTAGCCTTTGTCCAACATACACGCACATTTACACACATTCTAAATACACATACTTATTTAGAACATATATATATTTAGAATATATATTTAGATTATATTTAGAATATGTATATATTTCATATTTATATTTAGTATATGCATATTTAGAATACATATTTAGAATATATATATTTAGATTACATATATTTAGAATATGTATATATTCATATTTATATTTAGAATATATATATTTAGAATATATATTTAGAATATATTTAAAATATATATTTAGTGTGTGTGTGTATTTATATATATATATATATATATATAAAAATACACACACACACAGACACACACACACATATGGATTCTGTTTTAACTAATTTTAACTACCCTGGAATCCAGATGGATGGAAAGGTGTGAAGATTCTGCTGCTTTTCCTGGGGCGCTTCTGAAGCCTTGGCTGCTGAGGTTTATTTCTGTTGGCTGTGACCAAGTGGATCACCTAGCATTTCAGATGCGAATTCAGAAACCCAGGTGCCAGCTTGGGGTGTCAGGAATTGCTGTTTTCTTTTTTTTTTTTTTTTCCCCTGGAAAAATACAAGCATGAAACAAACATAGACTTTATTTTTTCTTATCCCCCCCCCACTCCAGGGGGTAGGGATGTGGGTGCGGTGTGGGGCATTAAGTTCAACTCCAGTCTGTCATCTATAAATATTTTGGAATATTCTAGAAGAATCTCGATCTAGAAAAATGAAGTTAGGTTAAAAAAAAATCAGCAGTTTTACAGTTTTAAAAGGGAAGCAAGATTTCTGAAGGACGTGTGCCCGTTTTGGGGAATGTTATTAAGACTTAAGGATCCTTTTTTTCCCCCAAGTTGGTTAATTGTACGGCCTCTAAAACGGTTACTTTCTGAAGAAAATTGTAATGATGATCAATGAGAAAGCTCAGCACATCCAACAGAAAACACTCTCCACCATCGAGGCGTCGCCAGTAGTGGGTTTAGAAGGCAGTGTGGCCAGTCCCTACTTCGAGGTCATTGACCGAGTTTCTGCAGTGACAGCATCCCTCTTCTTTTCCCGTTTCCCTTCCTCTAGCCCTGAGGTCGGTCGTGGAACCGAAGGGACACAGAGGGACCTGGAGCGCGGTGCTGCTCTGGTCACGTTGCTGCCCCACTGTGTGCTCAGCCTTTGTGAGGCTGGGCTGGGAATTTTCTGTATTTTGCAGACACGTCGTTGTGGAGAACTGTGTTCCCAGCACCCAAACCCGGCCTTCCCGGGAGGGCCGGGAGCACATTAAGGTGGCTCTTGCGTGCGTTAGGACAACGCGGCCATCGTCCTGCTCCCTCCTCGTTTGACATCTGCACAAGAATGACCTTTTTTTAAAAAAAACCAAAGGAAACTATGATATGTTGCCTTTCCAGTACGCCTGAAAGTACCTCTGTGATCGTTTGTTGGTGACATTTGGAGCTCTGTCTTTTCCCTAACACGGAACTTATGATCGATCTTTTTTTTTTTCTTGTATCTTCGCTCCGTGATCTCAGCCGATCTGGAAGCACCTGTGGCAATCTCAACTGTAAATTTTTCCTCGATGGATCTCAAAATCTCAGCCTGTCTCCAGCTTGGTTTCGATCAGTTGACAAAATGAGCTTTCAGACAAACAGCTGGAGTATTATGGCAGCATTCAAAGTTCACGTCCAGTGTCTCAGACACATCTGCGCTGGTTACAAAGACTTGGAACAGGGGACAGCTTGGTCACATATATGCCTCTCACCTAAATATTATTAAATGAGCAATTACGAAGTACCCAGAGTTATGTACCTGACCTTCTTTGACAGCAGTGGGGGGATTAGCAGGGCTTGCATCTTATTTGATGTCACAAACTTTTCGTGTAGTTACAGTGAATTTTCTAATAGACGGAGGTGGGGGCATATGCCAGTGCCCGTAATAAATCAATATTTTCTTGGTACTGGGGTCTGTATTTTGGGGCACCTGAACAGTCGTTGGGAAGGGTTGGCTGTCGTCAGCCATCGAGTCTTAAGTATCTCAAATTTAATGTATCCAAAACCGAACTCTCGATTCCCATAATCCCCCAAGCCTTTCTCCCAGTATCGCACAGTTTAATAATTTGCACCGACCAGTTGTCCAGCCTAAAACCTCGGAGCTGTCGTCATTTATCGACTGATTTAGTTAGCTCTGCTTCATGATACATCCAGGGTCTGACTCCGGCTTTCTGGTAAGAACCAGAAACAGCCTCCTGCTTCAACCTCCCTACGTCCACCCTACCCTGGTCAGCGTGTTCCTTTAGAGGGTGGCCGGTCACCTCACTCCCCCTGGCCCCAACTTAGCCATCCTGCTGAGAACCCCGACTTGTCACCCCTCCACCTGCCTCCTCGCTGTCTTTGCCCGGCTTCCTCCTGCCTCAGGGCATCGCCTTTGCAGGGGCCTCTTCTGGCATTTTCTTCCCTCTGTTGTCCTTTGCCTGGCTCAGCCCCTCACCTCCTTCAGGCCTCTCTGCTCATGTCACTCCCGAGAGTTCCCTGACCAGGCTCTCTGTCATCGCGTGTCCTACTCCGCTTTGTTCCGTGTCCCTCTCCTCTGCCGGCCACGACACGTTTGCCTGCCTCTGCCTAGCAGAATCCTCCGAAGGGCCGGGCCTTTGTTCTGTTGCCTGTCGTTTCCCCAGCTGCTGGGACAGCCTCGGATGCCGAGTAGGTACTTGACACCTGTCATTCCCTAAAACCTGGGCTCACCATGTTGACCCTTAGTAAATTCTTTTTCACTCTGTACTTTTTCCTAAAATGTTAGGCCCTGTTTAACCAGGACTGTTTTGGGGGTCATTTTTATTTCGCACCAGACGTAGTCCCCCCTCCCAAACCATACACCAAAACATCTTTAACGTTAAAACAATACGCACGGAGAGGACAGAGGATGCACGAGCGTGTCCCGCTTTAAGCATTTACGCCGAGAAGATTTAGCAATCACTGGCAAATAACTTATGCAAATAGGAAAACCTTTTGTTTTTTATTTTTTAATGAGAAACATAAGCAAGTCATTATTTTCCCTGAGTAGCTGTGCTGCTAAAACTTAGAGTAGTGGCGGTTTGTCTCGTTCGTTGGTGTCCTTCCGATTTTGGATGTCCCTGTTCTTGCAAAACGTAGTAGAGTAAAATTGTCATAAAATTAAATGCGTTTTCCGACGAACCTTGGACTTGCAGTGCTAATTTCCGCAGTTCCATAGGGACAGCGACGTGTCCTGGACAGGTTTCGGGCACAGAACGGGGGAAATCTCCGAGGAGTCAACAGCCTTCCGCTAGACAAGCTGAACACTGATTAAAATATTTATCATCCTTTGGGTATGCAAGAGCTTTTGATGATGGAAGGCATATTAATATTCATCCTTGCTGCTTGTCTCCACTTCAGACAGACCCCAGGAAAGGATGCTCAGATGACCGACCAGCTTTCTCTCCTCACCAGGAGTCCTCGAGACCCAGCACTGCTCGGAGCCGAGAAACGCCTTGTGATGTGACTGAGCTTCTCCCCCGGGGGATGGGGATGGGGCAGTGCGAACCGGGAGAGACTCCGGGGCTGGGAGGCTTTAAAGGATTCCTGCTTTCTCACAGGAAGTCTTTTGCTGGAACAAAGGGAGAAGTTGGGTCGTGATTTGATGAGCAGCGGAGCTGCCTTTGCCGTCTGAGTCCACGAGGAGCAGGAGGCAGACTGGCCTCCTCGGGTGGATGGGAGGAGGGCTCTAAGCCTCGCACGGGGTTGTGGTGTGAATGCCACCGGAGGCCCAAGAGTCCCCTCTCTTCCTCCCTTCTTTGTTGAGGAAGGAAGAGAGAAGTCCGTTGTATTTGCTGCTGACTTGTTCTGGAGTGTTCCATCTCTGTTTTGTCTCAAGACAGGGTGAATGGATGTGGTGTCCACATAGCCAGGCCTAAGTAGCACCCGGTGGCCTGCTGGGGTTCTCAGGATCTTAAAACATACATATATTTTCCCTTTCATTAAGAGAAGGGATCTGGCTTCATTAGTTTCCTTGTGGTTGGGCGGAAACGACATCGCCACTGCCCCTTGCAGAGGGGACAGTCTCGAGGACTCTCAGTGGTTGCAGAAAAGTGCGCAGCCGGAGCCTGACTCACGAGTTGTCTGATTTGGTTCGGCTGGCGGGGGAGGTCATCTGGTCGTGTCCTCTGTTTCTTTCCCACGCCTGTCACCCCGTTCGCTGGCTGTGCCTGGCGTCCCGTATTTGCCATTGCACTTGGACGTGTCAGGCACACGCTCGAAGGACCGAGTCCGTGTCCAGGCTGTCAGTGCTGGTGGTTCACCCAGGCCCCTCCCAGCTTCGTATAGAGATTCCTGCCAGACTCTCATTTTTTCCTGTTTCTGTGATGTTCCTGTGTCTAGCGACTGGTCTTGGTTACGTCTAAGGCCCAAGGTGTTGATTCTTGCGTGGCTGATAACGCGCGCGCGTGCGTTCTTCAGACCCGGGCCTCTGGAGGATGGCCTTTACTCTGATGCTGTCCAGGAACCGCAGGTCCCGAGTTAAATTAGAGGCCACCTCATGGATAGGCGACACAGAGAAATGACTTTCTGGGCTACCGTTTCCTGCTACCCGCCAACCCGATGGGACAGTCGCACCCGTGGGGCGCTTCCCTGGAGAACACATGGCCTTTGTGCCTTTTCGTGTGGCTTCTCTTCTCAGATCTCCTTGTTGCTCACACTGCCAGGGGAACCGGTAGCAGAGACATAGCCATGTTTGTCATTATGTAATTTCTTTCAAGGCCCGGAACATTCATCCTGGGGTCTTTATTGACTGCCCCACTGCTAGGCCCTGACAAGCTGAGGCCCAGCTGCCAGGGAGCCCTAGAATGTCAGGGTTGGAAGGGGCCTGAGGCGATCCCCCGTCCTCTTTGTTTTGGAAAAGGAAGGGCTCAGGGGCGGAGACGCTTGTCTGGGGGCATCAGAGCCAGATCTCGGTGGGCTCAGAACCCAGATGTCCCACGTCTCCTGAGGCCTGTGCCTCCTCGGATGCTTCTACCAACTTTCGGCTGGATGCTCGTAGCAAAATATGGTCACACGGACGTCTGCCTCCAGAGCCCGCTCTCTCGACCACAGCGATCACCAAAAGCTCCTTTCTGTTGCTCGTGGCCCAGGAGTTTTGATGGGTGGACGGACAGCTAAGCAAGGAACCCTCCTGTCTTCCTGGCCGTGTTCAAAGGCAGACCTAACCGTGCGCCTCCCCGTGTAAAGTCATTAATGGCTTCCAGTTGCTCTCTCAGGCTAAAGACTAACATATTTCAGTCTTCTCCACCTCACCCTCCCTCCAGGCTTTTCACTCCGGGCCTTCCTGCTGCACTGGTTCTTCAAGGCCTCTGCACATGTCGTTTCCTCTTCCTGGGCTGTCTCCTCCCACCACAGCTTAGATAGAGATTCTTTCTACTTACTTTTCAGGTGGGAGCTCCATTGATCTCTTCCTTGGGACAAAGACGCCCTTGACCTATGTGACGGGGTCAGGTCCCCATGCCCTGTGTCCCTGTCGCCCCCAGGGAAGCCGTGCTGGGGAGCCCAGGCTTTATCCTGGAGGCACCGAGTAGTTGTGGTTGACACATCCCGGGACCCCGTGCTGCTAGAGACGTGAAAGTGATTTCGGTAGTTAATTGGCAAATCTCATGAACTCTCCCTTGACAAATAGCTGGGGGTTATTGATCCTATTGCAAAATGGAATGTGGATAGCCACGCAGTTTCTTCGATTCTATTCCTCCAAACTGTGGATTACAAGCCAGTTCCGCAGAGTCAGTTCGGGCACCGTTATCTGCAGGGGGACAGCCCTCAGCAGACACGTAAGAGGCAAGTCCAGAACACGCAGCCGTCCCACGCAGACCCGTGGCGAGGCCATGGTCCATTTCCTCACAGACGATGAGTGGATCGATGAAGATCAGCTGCCTCTGGGGAAGGGAGCTCGGTTAGACCCTTCGTGATGTTCCTTTTCTATTTTCAGTATCTTCCAGACGTCACTCATCGTGGACTTTAAGGAAGGCCGGGGTTCCTGGGAGGGCTCTAGCTACAAGCAACCCCAGGAACCTGGGCCACCAGCCTTTTCCTGCCGGAAAGGTCATCAGCCATTGCCTTTGGTAGTGCACCATGTTGGGAGTCAGTGCGACAAGTAGGGAAATGTCAAGGGCCCACTCAGGATCTGGGCGGTGGTTTCAGGAGTGTCATTTGGATGCCATTCGCTCTTCTTCTTCTTGTGTCGGCGTCCAGAATCGCCATCCAGGGCGAGGGGACCCGGAGGCTTCCTGGCCCAGGCCTCGCTTGGCACGTGCACCAGAACCCCTCATGCTCACCGAGTTGGCGTCTCCTGGTGAGAAGTGATTTGTTGTCCTGATTCGAATGTAAACACTTGCCGCGGTTGAGTTTTGTCTCTCACGTGAGTTTTATTAGGGCCTTCTGTGTTTATAAACATGTCTCGGGCAGGAGGGAGAAATGTGATAACCTCGGGGCCCCCGGGGGAGTATCCGCTTGTTCTCTCCGTGGCCTGAAGTGAGCCATAACTCAGCATCCTCCTCTGAGAGTCCTGTATCCTTCTCCCTTGTGCGAGCCGCTCTGGGACGGTGCCCAGAATGCCGCTTCCAGATTGTTCTATCCTCTTCTCATAGCCTCCCTAAAGTCTTTTGCCAAAGCACGTTTCCTATTCTGCTGGAATCTACTAGAAGGACACAAAGTCCAGGTAAGGCTTCCGTTCAATCCAGCAAACAGTTATTGATTAAAAAAATTTTTTTTTGATGTGTCGGGCGTTGGTAAAGCGAAGGGTCACTGGCATTGGTGGAGCTCGTGTGCAGGTTAAAGAAGCAGACGCACGCAGGAGCAAGGCACGATGTGGAATGTCACACGAGAGAAACAAAACACGAGAGTGTCCCAGGGACCCTAAGTCGGGTTGAGGAAACTGGGGACGGCTTCGTGGAAGAGGAGGTGCTTTGGAACTGAACCTTGCAGAGTGACCTGGCTTTTAGATGGCCGAGTTTTCCCAGGGGTGGGAGAGAGGGCGCAGGGGCTCAGCTCTGGAGGATGCTCAGGCGCGTGCACAGAGGTGACGTGGTTCCCGGACCCAGAGCTTCGGGGACCTGTTCAGGGTGGAGTGGCAGAGAAGGGGGCAGGCGCCTGGGGCCTAGAGAACGAGCGAAAAGAGGGGAACGTGCCAGCTTGTGAGGGTCCTCGAATGGCGTGCTTAGAGGTTTGGTCTTCATTCTGGAGGTGATGGTGGTGGGAGTTGGTTTCAGTGATTTTTAAGTCGGGAAGTGGTACAGTCAGATTCATGTTTCAAAATCGTGGTTGGCAGCAACATAGTGGATAGAGAGATGGCAGAGAGGAGAGGCTGGGGGCGTGGAGACCTGCTGCAGATATTCTGGTCAGAAATAATAAGGGGCAGTGACGGAGGGAAGAAAAAAGGGGGTTGAGCTGTGTTTTTAAAATGGTACGTAAGGGGGGAGGCAGATGGGGGAGAAGGGGTCAAATATGTGGTGACGGAAAGAAATCTGGCCATGGGAGGAGAACACACAGCGTAAACATGTATATGCCTCCCTGTTAGGACGTGCAGCTGCAGCTTACCGGATTTGGTTATGCAACGTCACCATAAACAAATAAAAATAAAGAACAATAAAATGAAAAATAAATAAATAAGATGAAATGGCACAGAGAACTTCCCCACGAGTTGGACGTTAGGGCATGGAGGTGAGGAAGAGTCACGAGCAAGTTTACTAGATTTTTAGTCCCAACTACTGGGTGGATGGTGACATGGACCAAGCCACAGAGCAGGAGAGGAGGCAGTCGGGGTGCTTATCGCGTTTGAGGAGCCAGCAGAGCATCTCAGGAGGCCTGGAAACAGCGGTCTGGAGCTCGCTGGAGTTGGGAGTTTCGTACAGGTCTTCAGGAGGCCTGCCCTAGGTGCCTGGCGCGTGCCCGGCACTGTTCTCCCAGATGTCGACCCAGGGCAGTCATCTGCATGGCGACAAGAGCTGGAGTGGGAGGGAATGCAGACGAAAGAGTAAAGGGCACCGAAGGGGCACCGTGGGGTGACCCAGCATAGCAGACGAGCACAGGAGAGCCAGCGGGACATGCCGAGATGGCAGGACAGAGAGGTTCGAAGCAAACCCAGAGAAGATGATGGAATCGGGGAGGCGAGTCATGTCAAACCCCGCAGAGAAGTCAGTAGGGTCCGGAGCGAGCCCGCTGTCGGTTCGCACAGAAGGGGTTTCCCCGGAACGTACGGGCAGAGGATAAGGGGGAGAAGGCGGGCGAGGCTGTCCCTGCTCTCCTGGGATCTGATCGGAGCAATTTCTCAGAACAGCTCGGTCTGCTGGGTGTGTCCGCCGGTCAGCCCCGGTGCCCGAGGGGGCGTCGCAGTCCTCTCCCTTCCAGTTCCTCCAGAAGGTCACACCTGTGGACGTCCAGCGACTAAGTAAAGGCGACCTAAAGCGGTCAACACTTCACGTTGCAAAAACCGTCCTCGTAAATCACCGAATGGGAGGCGACCTGGCCGTGCAGCTCCACAATGGCACCCGGCCCCGGCTGTGGTTTTGCAATTCCTGTCGAAAACCCAAATTGCACTCCGTGGCGTGAAAACAGATGGGCGATTTTTTGCGATGAATCGGGCCTTCTGTGGCCGAGGAAACTGCTCGTGGTGTAGGCCAGCTACACAGGTGCAAAAGGAAAACTCAACACTGTGACCACAGGACAGCTCTCCCCAAAACCGAGGTGCGCGGTGTTGCAGATTGCGTGGAAGCCGCCGACCCCCGGAGGGACAGACATAGCTTCGTCATGGCACAAGGCGTGTCTCTTTGTGGAAAAGCCGCGGAAACGGGTTGGGTCTGATCATAAGGTAGCTGGGGGTCCTAGGATAAGGATCAGGTGGTTGCAGCTCTGCGTCCAGCTTCACTTACAGTTATGCGTGGCCTAAGGCAGCCTCAGCCAGGCATCTCTAGCAGGGTTGCGGGGTCAGAAGCCAGGATCTCCGGGCGATGCTTCAGTCTCTGCTAATCCCATGCTGGTGTCAGACAGGTCTCCTCGCGCCCTCTCCCCCTCCACCCCGCCCACGTGTGTTTTGAGGTTTTCTGTGTGAGTACCCCGGAGATTCCTGGGCACCCTTGAGTGAAGAGGTGTGCCTGACGCCTGCCTTTAGCATCGTTAGGAAGAAGGCACACAGGGGGCCCGTTGACGTTTCTTCCGTCCCTAGAAGTGGGGAGTACACTTCTTCTAAGCCTGTGCGCGTCGAGGGGCGCGTGGGGGACTTCCCTTCTTGTTTTGTCCTTGGTTTTGGCAAAAGCGGGTGATTCCTGCTCGCCGTGGCGGGAGAATGATCATAACAGACCGCGTCAGACACGGGATGTCCAGCCCAGATGGAATCTGGGAACCGGGACGTGACTCGCTCATGGTCCCTTTGAGTGGGCCCCAGCGCCAAGGTGGGAGAAGCAGGCCTCTCCACATCCAGGCAGAGTCACACTGTGACCCTCTCTGCCATTTTCCTAAGTCGAGTTGGCATCAGTTACGATCCACGATCCAGATGAAATTTATCACCAGCCTCTTAGCCTGGGACCTTCTGAAGTTCTGTCCTCTCAGGCCAGGCCTCACGCTGGGGTCAGGAGAATAAGGTCCGGCTTCCAGAGGGGAGTGGCAGTGGACACGCTATGAGCTCTTTCCAGTGGACTGTGCCTCAAGTGGCCCCTTGAAAGCGCTTCTGGGCGACCTAAAGCCACTGGAGTGCTAGGCTTTGCGGTGGGTGGGGCGGGATGGCTGGGCCGAGGTGGCGACTCGTCCCTGTCTGTCCCCATCTATTTCTCTTCTCGTTGCAATGGAAGAAATGAATCGCGGGGTCTTTTGTAACTTGGAGGTTAGTGCGGCCGTTTTCAAGTCCCTTTTCCCGTGCTCTCTCTCAGGAGCAGACTCTCTGCGAAAGGAACACCCCCGTCTTGTCAGAGTGACAGGGAGAACCCCCCGGGTTGGACCCCCTCCAGCAGCTTTGTCCCCTGAAAAGCGAACGAGGCCTGATGAATAGAAGTTGGGAGTATCTGATGTGTCCCAGGGCAGGAAAACGTCCTTGTCCCCGACGAGGCGCTTACAGCCAGGCACATTGAATATCAGGGGTGAAATCAGCCTTAATCTCCAAAGGGGACACCCCAGAGCATGCAACCGTGCCCACCATAAATGCCGTAAACCTTGCAAACCCTGTAGGTTTTCTGTTTGGGGGCGACATCAAAGCCCAGCGACGCGGGAGATGAAAGCGTGTCCGACAAGCCAGACTTTCCCCGTGCCCGCTCTTTACGAGATCCGGCCTGTCTTTTGCCTTTGTCTCACCCCCCCGTGACTTCCCTTCTTCCCGAGAAGTGGGGAGTCTCACCTTCTCAAGTCTGGAGCCGGCTGCGATGGTTTCTTTTCTTTTGTTTTTAAAAAGCGGGTCCCTCATCCTTCCAGCATCATCCTGCCCCCACGGGGGACAGCACCTTCTCACGGTCCCTTCCCAGGGACCCTTTTATTTATGGGGGCGGTTCAGGGCCTTGAGCTGATGTAAGATCACACGGCAGGAAGCCAGTGGTCCCCTTCCGCTGAGACAGAGGAGCTAGTTTTGCACCTCAGAGTTTCCCTTTTTTTAAAAAAAAACATCTTTTCTGCTGTTCCGGAAGAGATGCTTGATTTTGTGTGTGTTTGTTTGTTTTTGTTTGGGGGGCCTCAGCGCTTTCCTTTTAGCAGATCGGAAATAAGCGACCGTATTTCCGTTCTAATAAGGAAAAACGCTTTTCAGATAAACCACATTAGGGTTTCACAGAGTAAAAACTTTTCTTAAGTAAAAGTTTTCTTTTGTTGTTTTTGGAAAGTAGGATGAGGTAAGATGTCGCTGTGAAATAAAACCCAACTGTTCGAAAGGAATTGTATCCTCTAAAGTCAGACATTCCTGCCTCCTGCTGAGTCCCTGGCAGGCCCGAGTCCGGCTGCCCCTCGGGGTGGTCACACAGCAAGTGGACGACAGACAGCCGGGGTGGGGAACGGCTTTTAGGGTAAAGCCCACCGCGTAAAGTCTCATTACTGGAAAAACACTTGGGGTCTGAGGAGGATAGGTACCCCCGAGCGGAAGGCCGGCGGTGGGGCCTGGGGCCGGGCTCACTAAAACACCTTAAATCGTCTCCGTGGAACAGGGAGCCTCGTTCGAGGTCAGACAGAGCCGCAACTGGAACAGCTGTACGACAAGCCTCCGAGATTGTTTTTAATTGTGTCCCCTTTCTCTAACAGCAGTAATTCTTGTTTATATTGTCAAGAACCTTTCCACCGAGCACAAGCGCACCATACTTGAAGGTCAGATGCTTAACCCTTCTGCGCGGTTACAATGAGAACGGGCCCTTTTGTTTTCACTGATGTATACCCCAGCCTCCTGGACGGGGCGAACGGGGGGCCTCAGGCTGAAGTAACTTATTGTCACCGCGCCACAAAGAGAGCATATTCTCGTTTCCATACAACAGTTGCTTGGCTTTTGCCTGTGCACCCAACCACAAGGCGGCCTGGCCATTTATCAACAGGCGGACGCTGTGGGGACCGTTCTGTGCCTTTGACCTGTGTTACTTTTAACTGACCCGACCAAATTGCTTAAAAATTTTTCCCTTTTCTGCTGTCAGTGTTTAAAGCTGCTTAATGTCTCTGCGGTGACCCTCCTCCCCCCCGACCCCCGTCCCCTTTAACACTTTATATCCCTGTGTGTCCCAGCACCTGTTACTGTAGCGAAGCATGAAATCACAAACGCTGGGAGGCTCCTGGGGCCGGGGATGCTTTGTTCAACACACACGGAGCCTCTCCTGGCTCTGGGCCGGTCCGTGCAGGTAAGCGAGCGGGCCCCCGCGTGTGTGTTTTGGGGGGCCCATCAGGAACGGGCCTTGGCCTGATGTGGATTCGTCAGATCGGAGGTGTCTCTCCTCCTGCTCCGTAAGAGTTAACGAAAGGGGCCGGTTCGGCAAACGTTAAATATGAGCCTCCAACTCGCCAAGGCTTCTTTGTGGCCGAAACAAAAATGCCGCAGCAGGTGGTGGACTCCAACCCAGGAGGGAGGAGGAGGAGGAGGAGGAGGAGGCTCAGTTGTTGCCCATTTTTTCTCATCCTTTCAACATAGCCATTGTCTAACCCCGAAGTTAAAGTGCGGCCGCTCGGTCTCAGGGACACGGTTCCCGCCTGCAAGGGCTGTGCCTGTCCCTGTCGCCGCTTTCCTCCCGCCGTTTCATCTCCGAGTCGGAATGTCCGGCCACGAAACAAGGCTGGAGAGAGGCAGGTCTCTCGATGAGACGAGCCACTCATCAGCTCATCAAAGCCCCAAAAGGGTCCTGACCGTGGCAGGCCGAGTTGAGTGGGAGTTCGTGCCGGCAGCAGCTGAGTTCTGCAGGTTTTAGGTCGTGGTGTGCGAGACAGAAACGGGGCTTTTGTCGTCCTTGGGGCTCTCCGAGCCACTTTGTGGTGACCAAGCTGAGGTGGGACTCCACCGTCTGTACCTGTTTACACCAAGGTGTTTCTTTGGGGGCGGGGGTGTAGCTTTTAAAGGGAATTGCTAATCGGAGTTGGAATCATTGCTCCCTTTCCCTCAAAATGAAGGAAATGTAGTTTATAAATGTAGTTAGAACTTAGGGCACCGGGAGTGGGAGGGATTAGAAGGTGGGTCACAGGGCCGGGGGACTACTGGGCAGATTCCCATACGGACGCGGGTGCCACCGGGTGGCCCTTTCCTGCCAGTCCCTCTGTGCGCCCGCTGAGTTCTCCTAATCGTTCTGTTTATTCCGAATCACGGTTGAGATGGTTTGAGACAAGGAATACAGTGTCGTGATCGTCCTCATTTATGAATTCCTGAGAAGTCTGGGGTGGAAAACCTTATATCCAGAAGCTTTGGACATTGTTCATTGTAGTCGGTGTACAGACGCTCCTTCGATCTCGTTCTTTCTCATGCTGAGCGCTGGCTGTGTTCCTAACCGGGGAGAAACCGCGTTTCTGTGGCCGAAGACACACGTGTGATCTCAGGACAGCTGCCCTCGGTGGCGCTAAACGGAGGGATAAACAGGACGGCGTCTGCCGAACTCAGGGACTCTTGTGACTTCTGGGTGACACCAGCATTCGGAAGTTGGCGATTCCATGCGACACTCAGAGCCCTTTCGTGTGTAATGTCCACACGCGTGAGAAAGGGTGAAAAAAACCCTAAACGATGATGGCTCTTTCAGCCTTGATTTGGGCACTGTGGCTTCGAGGGGTCTGAGGGGCCTGGAGTGGATCTGGGGGGAAGGATGGTTGGGAAGGTGGGAGGCTCGGCAGCCCTCTGGTTGTTGTCCTGTGTTTTCAAAGGATGATGCTCTTCCCTGTGACCTCAGGGCCGCTGACCGCGTGTCCAGGGGGGGACTCTGGACAGTCAGGGAGTGAGCCACTGTCTCTTCCACTTAGAGACTTACCTCCGAGCCCTCGTCTATCCCTGGGTTCATGGTCAAGAACTTAGCATCCTTCTTCCAGTTCCGCTAACCACCTTACTCTGTCACGCAGAGGAAGGCCGTGAGGCCCCGGGCCGGTTGTTAAACACTCAGAAAACGGGTTTGCAAATGACACCACCAACCTTGTCGGGTGGTCAGGAGGATTAAATGAGATGCCAAAGCCCCCCGCCCCCCGTCTCAGAAAGAGCGCTCCCTACGTTGTCAGTCCTTTCATAGCCCGGTGGGTAAGAGAGTCAACTCTGCCACCAGACCGCCTGGGTCCAAGGCCTGCCCTACCACGTACCAGCTGTGCGGTCAGAGGCAAGTTACTCATTAGCTATAAATTAGTAATAAACCTGATTTCATTGAATTGTTACGAAGATTTAACGAGGAACACACGAGAAGTGGTCAGGACAGGCCTTGGCATAGGATAAACAGTCAGCAGGTGAGAGTTTGATCCTGTTTGGTTGTTGACGCCTTCCTGACGTAGCTTACGTAGCTGCTGACAAGTGCTTTTTCGTAGTCGCCGCTAATGCACCAGCAACGTGTCCGTACACGGCTGACTTAACAGTCACTTAGGTGGGTCCTGAATTCCTGTTCGAGAACTGTATGCCCAGGTTGTGTGTGTGTGTGTGTCTCCTCTGAATAGACGGGCGCCCAGTAGCAAGTGATAATGCCACAGAGGACTTTGTAGACCCTGGTGTTCACGGAGAGTGGCCTGGGCAGGGACAGCGTCGGTCTCAGGTGGGCATTACCTGAGGACAAGTGCAGCGACTGCTCATGCGACCTGCACGGAGTTATCTTTCCCTGCCAGATCGTTACTCCATCCAGACTTTTAATAGTCACATTGTCAGGAGCACGAGCTGTTCATTATGGTGGGACATGGCTCTGGCCTCAAGAATCTTAAGAAAAATAAGATTTCTTTTCTAAAGGGTGGGCAGATGTATGCCGTGGAATGTATTAGTTATGTCTTTGTTCTTCCAGGTCCACATGTTCGTTTCCATTGCCTCGAAATGAAAAGGGGGAAGAGCGCTTCGCAGATCAGAGCGAAACGAGCACGTTAAGGTTGTACCAGGCAGTGAGCGGGGCCTTCTGGTGGAGTCACTGTTTTAGACGTGATTTTTAAAAATCAAAGTCAGTTCTCAGAGCTTTCTGGAATTCAGCAGTTACTTTACGTGGCCCCCTCGGTCACCCTCCACCCTGTGTATGTATTTTCTTGCCTACGTCATCCACCCCTGGTGGCCAGGTACTGCGACTTGATGGGCGTCCCCCGTGGAGCAGAGACTCAAATCGGCCGATGCGTGGCGTGCGCATCTGCCTTCAGGGCACTCCGCTCTGTGCGTCCAGGTCGAACGTGCCGGGCCCGCAGGCAGAGCAGCAGGCTTCTGGCCGTGGCCCGGCCCCCGTGCTAGTTCTGATGTCGCCCGAACTGTTCGGTTTCGCCGAGCCTCAGGTTCCCGTGCCGCAATGCCGTGGTTAGTAACCCCCGCTCTCCCTGACCCCTGGGAAAACTCGGCCATCTGAAAGTCAGTTCACTCTGCAAGGTTCTTTACGAGGAGGAAACGCGATGGCGTTCACGGAAGCGCTTTGTGAAGCGAACCTCATCTCACACGTAGGTTAGCTCCGGCGACTGGCTGCGATTCGCCTCTGTTCACTCGCGGTGTAAAGCGGGGCACATGGCTCAACCTCTCTGCGTCTCTGTTTTTTTATTTTTTTCCATCTGCAAAAGGTGGAGATGGTGATGGTGCTTTATCCCAGGAGTCGGCGAGCAGCGCCTGGCACGTAGTCAGCGCTCGGTGCCGTTCGCTGCCGCATCCTCAGCATCAGCATCCAGGTGGCAGCCGGGTGGCCCTGAACAGGGGCTTCCGTCGTATAAAAATGAGCATCGATTTTAGTAGCTTTGCTGGGGCTCTGTGTGACGAGTACTCGAAAGTAGCTGACGCTTTTTGGCTGCTGATCATGTGTCAGGCTCCATTCTGTTCTAGGGGCCTTATGTGCAAAAGGCTGAGTCCTGTCCACCCTCCGAAGTGGGTGCCATAGACATCTTCACGTCACAGGCGAGGAAACTGAGGTCCAGGGAGGGTGAGTCACTTGCCCATGGCCTCAGCCACTCAGTCATGTCCCCGAGCCCGCCCTGCTAGAATCCACGAGGACCAGGGACCCCCGGACTCACCAGCCATACACAGTTTTCTCCTCACGGCAGCCAGGACGCGAGTCCTGCCCCAGCAGCTTGCCTTACATTTCAGTTCTGTGCCTTCTGGTCCCCAGCCCAGGCACAGTGACATCTATCGAGTTTGTGGGTGTAATTCTCCCTCCAAGCCCTGTGTAGACATTTCCTCATACGTCATGACCCCCCACCCCCCGACTGCCGAATGTCCCTCAGGTGTTCTGAACTCCTCATGTCAAAACCTGAACTCCACCCTGGTGGCTTTGGGGAGTCACTGACTCTCGCTGGGCCTCAGTCTCTTCTTCTTTATACAAGGGACACCTTGTGTATGGCTATTGCTGGGTTAGATGGGATGGGGCTAGCTCAGTGCCCTTTGACACCTGGCACGTAGTAAGCACTAACTAAATGTCTCTCCTGCTGCTTTGGCCGCCGTGGGGGCAGCCGTTCTCTGGGCCCGGGGACAGCCGAAGGGTGTCGTCGCCTAGCCCTTCTGGCCTCACCCTCCGGAGCAGTTAAAATTTCCACTGATGCTACTGAAAGAGAGGGTGGGCAGGAGGGGGGTGGGGAGCAGAGAGGTACAAAGGAGCGCCTTCTAACAAAGGGCCCTTTCTGCTTCGGTTCCCGTGTAGAAAACATATGTTCAGTGATGCAGGCAGCAGTTGGGTTCAAGACACACTGTAGGGCCGCAGACAAAAGGCGCGTACTCTTCCTGCATTCACAATGCTTTTAAGCATATTCACTTGTCTCACTTGTTAGGGACTGAGCTGTCAGCTGGATCCTCTTGCAAGTGTGATTTCTTTTTCTCGTTCCCTTTCAAAGGCCTGCCCGCCTTCCCCTCTCCCCCAGTGTTTTACACTTCATATAATCTAGTGTGCATGACGGGCCACTTCGGCCTGGGGCCGCTGATGCGTGGGGGTGGGGGGGACCTGGCCTGGTGGCGCGTTAGGGTGACTTTTCACTGGCCCGCGGGAACCGAAGGCGCCGAGCCAGTTTTAGGCCAAACGTCGTCACTGGCTCAGATGTTTGGGGCTTGGGGTAGCTAACAGGTTTCGCCTTCAGTTAACAGGTTTGCAAACAGATGAGTACAGTGGGATTCTTAGAAGTGATGGCGGGGAGCGGGGGTGGGGGTAGGTGGGGGCACCTGTGTGTTGTGGGGCTGGCGCAGTTCTCGCTCTTCTTCGCAGGGCAGAAAGGTTTTGATGAAAAGGCAGAGATGAGGCAGGGCACTGCTGCGTTATTCGGAGGGGAGGCGGCTGTCATTCCGTCTTCATCCCCTGAAACATGCACGTGCGCCCGGACGTGACTCCTAGGACCAGGCCGTGTTGCTCCGCGCCGTGTCTGCACTCGCAGACCGTTTTGTTTTCTCAGTCCAAGGCTCTGCGGCTGTGGAAGGTTTATTTTCACGACGGAGACTTAAGGAGGTCATTTGGTATGTGTAACTTGTGAATTATGTATCTGTACACACTCTAAAAGAGTCACACAGTCCTTTCACGTGTCCTCGGTTGGAGCTTCCACGGCCATAAAGAGTCAGCGAGAAATGAAAAAAAAATCCTCAGGCTCGTGCTGCTTCTGCCAGGGACGTGGCTTGCTTTGTGGCATTTCGCCCTGACCCCACCCCCCATCTCAGTTTTTCCATCTACAAAACGGGAATTCCATGATCGCTGTACCTTGGAGAGCGCAGCAGAATAAAACAGAAATACCCACCTGTAAGACGACGGTCAACGGAAACTTCCAGCATCTTTGTTGAAATCTCGCGTTGTGTCTCCATCATCGCGTCCATTTTGGTGTTTTCGTTTCTTCTTTCTCGTCTCTTACTCATGCTCCCGGTTTGATGATATCGTTAATTAGTTGAATCGCTCCTTCTGGAAGGCTCCGGCATGTTCCAGGGAAGGCGAGGCCGCAGGGGGCAGGAAACCTCCCACTGGCTTAGAGCTCATCCCAGCCGTTGGGGCCACATCACCATCCTGCTAACGAACAGGCCGTCAGGTGGGGCTCCCCTACGTAGCACCTTCCGGTGTGAGGACAGTTTCAGCACCTGAAACCCCTCAGACGTGAAACACCGTGTGAATGTTTCCTAACGGGCGGTGCCAGCGCACGTCAGAATGACAGAGGAAGCCGCCGATGGCATCGCAGGTGCTAGCGCTGTCATTTGAAAGTCCTTGGGAGGAGAACATCGCGGGACTGGATACACGTTCCCCTCAGACTGAAAAGCAGCCGCAGAGATTTCAGTAACGGACAGAGCCCAAGAGACCGCAGCAAGCTGGGGTAGGATGGCACCTGGTGGCACCTTCTTCCGTGCCCGGACTGCAGCGTCACCCAAAGCCAGCGAGAGAGAGTGTGTCGGTGAGGTTCTTCCCCTTAGTGTGTCGGGTTTTTCGTTTGTTTGTTTGTTTGTTTTTTCTTGATTTTAAAGAAAGCTGGTGCTTCAGAAGTTAGAATGCCCCCTGGGCTTCTTTCCCCCTCTCTGTGAGTCAGCTCTATGAATTACAGAGGCCGCAGGTGACCCCAAGAGGAGACGGTCCCAGAACAAACAGACCTGTCTCACCGGGCTCCTGGGAACACAGAGGGAAGGGAAAAGAGAACAACGATTCGTAAACCCCGGAAAGGCCGAGAAAGAGGCTTTCAGTGAGTCTGCAGAGCCCCCAGGATCAGATCCCATTTCCTCTCCTAGGAAGCCCGTCGTTTGAGCCCCCGAGTTCATGCGCTGTACGGGGAAGATTTAAGACTCGCTGCGAGCTCGGCTTCTGTTTTATGAGGCTGCTCCTGACAAGCCGGCAGCCGAACTCGGACGAGGTGCTTTGAGACTTCTTAATGGGCTGTCAGGGCCAAGACACCGGGGCTGGGCTACCCTGGGCCTTTCCCGTGCATTAAAACAGCAGGGGCCGGGCGATCGCAGGCCGAAGCCTGAATTCCTCGATGCTTTCTCTGTCCCTGTGGCCGGCCGCGCCTTTGGCAGTCAGTCACGCGTGGACCCAGTCCTGGGCTTTCCGCAGCACTGAAGCCAGCATCTCGCTGTACCTGGGCTGGGGGGTGAGGGGGGCCGCGGGGCTGCAGGCGTAAAAGGGCAGGACGAGGGGCCGCTGGCGCCAGCGCCCAAGCAGCCGGCTTCTATAAACAACACTTTTTTTCCCCCTTTTCACCTTTTTCCCCCCTTCCTTTCCTCCTCCCTCCCCCCTTCTCCTCCTCCTCCTCCTTCTCCTCTTTTTCCTCCTCCTCCTCCTCCTCCTCCTTCTCTCTCCCCTTCTCTCTTTCTCTCTCTCCCTCCCACCCCCTTGGCAAACACACGGACTGTTCTAACCACCTGGAGCTCTCAGAGCTAGCATCCCTCCATTCCCTGCCCCGACCCCCCAGGTTAAGCCAGCGCATTGGGACAGGCCACCTTCCCCTCCGCAGCCCGGGCATGCCAGCCGTCACCCACAGGACTGTCCCGAGCCAGCCGTCACCCACACGAGAGTCCTGGGAGTCCATCCAACAGCAGGCGGGCTGCCGTGCAGCCGCAGCGTTTACTGAGGCACGCGGGGTGTCGCGATTTCTGTACCGCCACAGGAGGAGCATGGGAGGAACCATGAAAGTAGCGACCATTCGCATTCATGGCTGGGGGCTTTTAGGATCAAAAAAAAAAAAAAAAATCAGTGGCCGTGTCATCTTCTGTGGTCCTTTCCCCCCCAATGCTTTTGCCCACAGTACTGCTGATGCTAGTGATAGTAACAGTTTGTCACACTCATCGGGCGTTTTGGACACGCTGAGCCTGGGTTATCTCCTCTCGGCATCACGGGAGCCTCGGGCGCTGTTGCCCAAACCCCAGGTGTGGAAACTGATCAGCGAGACATTTTCCCTGGATCCGTCCCCCACTTTCTCGATTCTTCTTAGCTCACTAGTGCACAATGGGAAAAACTCTGAGATACATCATTTGGTAAACTTCTGAGATGGCCGTTGAAGAAGAGTGGGTCTTAGAGGCGACCCCCACCACGCGCGCTTTTAGGGACAAGAAGAGGCCGCTTTGTCGGCAGCCTCTGTGCCTTCTTTCAAGGCAGTCTAGTTTGTCTCTGGCTTCCCTCGGCAAGGAGACTTGGGGAGGGGTGGGGGAGGTGAAGACAGCAGCCTTAAGTAGTGCCGTGGACATGGCCCCCGGGGGTGACTTGGTGTTATCTCCCAGCCGAGGTCATCCACGAGGTGTTTTCTCAAATTCCGGAAACAGGGGACAGAAAGTTTCAACGTTGTGTAAACACGAGCACCCCCCAAACCTCCCGGCTCTCGGAAAAGGAGATAAAGTCGGCAAGAAGGCGGAGAGGCATGTTTATTTGTTCTGCCGGGCCGTGGGTCCAGGCCCGCTGGAAATCTGTCGTGGGGCCCCGTCCCGTTCAGAAGACGGGAGGCATCACTCAGCCCAGAGCCCCATCCAGGCGGCCTCACAAAAGAGCCATCTTCAGCTGACAATCAGTAAATGAAGGAAGACCCGAGATCGACCTTTCTTTGATGGCACTCAGGCTATCTCAGTGGGCTCTGCGCCTTTCTTCTTTTAAAAAAATAAAAAAAGGAAAGAAAGGGGGGAAAGAAAGAAGTGCTCCTGGACTTTTGAAGAGGGGTGCCCTGGCTGGGGTTTTGACAGCCCGTGGCCTTGCCAACGTGAGGAAATAGCTTTCCCAGCTGATAACATCTCAGGCCGAGTTTCTTCACAAGGCGAACCTTTCGCCCTCATTATCAGTCCCAGCCTATCTGTGTAATTTGTGTGTGCAGAGGGGAACTGCCGCCCTACCAGGAGGCAGATGCAGGACGAAGAGGGTTGGGGTCGGCATTTCTCTTTTGGGGGCGGTGAGGGCCTGGGGGTGATGGGAAGGCGGGAGAGGTCTGCACAACCACCCTGATGTCTGTTCGCCTTTTACAACCGGGAAACCAGCAGCAGACGTGTTTGTGTAATTTATTTTACTTATTTTAATGAACTAAGCAGAGGGGTCGCCCACCATACTTGTGGGATGCCTCCTGTTTCCGTGCATTTCCTTAGAGTCCACTGATTCGTAGGGAGGATGGGCGAAATCTGAGTTTCGGAGTTGGAGGCCCGTGAGAAGCTGTTATCCCACATCAGAAAGAAACCAGCAGAATTAAACACTGACATAGAATTATTAGTTAGGAATAAATGCTGTGATTCTTTTTTAATCCTTTTAAGATCTCAAGCGTCTGAAAACCTTAGGTGCCACAAATTCTCCCCATCGCACACACGTCCCGGTGTGCTTGCTTTACGACACCCTTTATGACATACTGCAAGTTACTGAACGTAGAAATGTCTCCATCAAGAGACAGGTCAAAAGCTCAGTGTTAGTTGAATAAACTCAGAATTTTCCAAGAGGGATGTGAGAGTTGAGCTCAAAATTCAAGGCTTCTTGGAGCTTTGGCTTTTCCTTTCTCATTCTCGATGATCTCTCCCCTCCCACTCCTCTTTGCTTGTGAATTTTCTACTTAGCTTTTATGCATAAAGCTTGGAACTCAAAACTAAAAACACTGGGGAGGTCCTTCGCATGCCGTGGGTTGCCAGAGCCTGATGCAGGTTTTCGCTCCTGAAAGGGAGAGCCCCTTCCTTCTTTGGCTCGCTCGTAGGGGAGGCCTGCGTAGATTAAGTGAGATCACAGTCTAGCAAAACTCCGTGTTTTTAGACACGTCCAGCCAAGTGGGTATTGTTCTTCTAAGTGGCCCCCTAAGGACGGCATGCATTTTCCTTAATGCCCTTGCTTAAAAATCCGTTTACAGCTCTTTCTCCTCGCATTAGCGTTAAGGAGAGGGTGGCTCAAACCCAGAACCCGTTTCGCGTGTTGCTTGATCGTGAGCAGGCGCCCTCTGGCTCGGCTGCTCCGCCGGCCATGCCCTGGCACGCCACCGGGCTCCGTGGATTCGGCAGGCATGTGTCAGGAGCCCCTTTCTTGACGTGGTGCCGTCCTGGGCACCTCGGAGGGATTATAAGAAGCGGGTCTGGACCCCGAATGTCCTAACAGAGCTCAGACTCTGGAGGAGGAAGTGTCCCCTGAAGAAATGGGTGCGATGGAGGGTGACACCATCTGTGCGATGCTCGGGGCTGGCCCACGAGAAGGGGTGACCAGCTCTCCTTAATCGGTGCAAGGGTGTGGTTAGTGGAAGACTCGCCAGAGGAGGGAGTATTTTAGACATTTCTGAAAGAATCAGGAGTTGGTA
Source organism: Cynopterus sphinx (assembly GCA_030015415.1). Classification (NCBI taxonomy): domain Eukaryota; kingdom Metazoa; phylum Chordata; class Mammalia; order Chiroptera; family Pteropodidae; genus Cynopterus; species Cynopterus sphinx. Next base: position 4,738,737 of record CM057386.1, read on the forward strand.
AGCTACACAGCTAGGGGCACGTCCGTATGTAGCATAGAACAGCCATGTCTTTTCAGGGAACTGCGTTTAGTTTTATATGAAATAGAAGATGGTAGGAGATAGATACATTTTGAGAGGTAAGCAGGGACCTTTATTAAGAAGAGTTTTTTTTTAATTTAATTTTTTTGTATTTTTTGTATTTTTTTTTTGGTCAGGTGAAGGAATTTGGGCTTTTAACAAAGTTATCATTATTCTTCAGATCCCTCAGTGTCAAGAACTGGAGCGTACGTGAACAGCCGCTCTGGTGTAGGTGGGTTTTGGCGGCTGAGGCCCCTTGTCCGCTCTGATCCCGACATACCCCCTAGAAACCCCAGGCCCTCGTGAAGACAGCTCTGAAACCCCTGCTGCACGTCATGCCAGATGTGAATTGGGCAGGAATTAACAGGCTCCGACTTGCACTTTAACTAGATCATTCCTTCTAGAGAAGAATTTCATGAAAGGGGCGGGATTGACGCAGACTAGTCTGGATGACAGTTCTGGTCCGGATGAGAGGCGGCCTGCCTGAAGGACGAGCTGAGTTTCAGTCCTATGGCACGGCGCAGGATGGCCCGATTTCGTGTCCAGGTATGGGGGGAGCAGGGGTCTCGGTGTCCAGTCTGGAAGGCTGCATGGACACGTTGATAGTGGCCTCATTCACCGCTCTGGGGGAACGCAGGACATGGAACAAGAAGCACAGGTTGGAGAACAGACGTCATCAGTTCAAATGTGGGCAAGTCGAGGCTGAAATGCCACGTGTGAGGTGAAGGTTCCAGGAGAGACAGCCAGTCGCTGGCCCCGGGGGGTGCTAGAGCTCAGTGGGGTTCCCTTTGAAGGGAGGAGTATAGATGGCACTGGTCTCCAGGGGACCCCGAAGCCAGCGGAGGGCGATCACACACAGGGAGACAGCAGGGCGGAAGGGAGAGAGGAGAAACCAAGGGTGTATGCAGCTTTGAGCGAACAGCAGGTGGGAGGGAGTGTCCTGTGAGGCGCTCACACAGGAGACTAGGGAGGACAGGTGGGCTGGTGGCCTGAGAGAGCGAGGTGTCTGCTGATGGAGAAACGTCAAGTGAGATCGGGACTCGTTCTGAAAATGAGACCTGCCCTCCGAAAATACACATTTTCGGCCGCGCGGGATGTGCCCAGGGTTCCTCCTGCTTTCCTTTTGGAGTTTGTCACTGAAACTCATAGACACTTCGAGGAATCTTTTCGTTAAAATAGCACAACCTAGCACAAGGTCGACGCGCGAGTTTAAGAGGAAACCGAACGATAATAGTAATCATGGTGGGGTAAGGACTGGGAAGGCGTCCCCCCCAGAACCTGTGGAGGGGCCCTCTCGTCATCCCCATTTCGCAGCTGTGGAAAAGGCCCCCAAGTGGGGGTGACAGCTGGGGTTTCGACAGCCAGTGCCCTTTGTAACAGTCTTTTGATCGGAGAGTGTTTCCATAGGTTTCTGCTGAAAAAAGAATTCCTAATGAGGTGAAATCCAACCTCCAGTGCGTGATTCCTGGACGCCGTGGCTTCCTTCCCCTGCGTTTTGAGGGGAGAGAAGGAGAATGTGCTCTGGGTAATAGGAGACTGTTTAAAATTGGTGCTTGTTTGAAGACAGTTCTGCGTTCCCACTGATGGGAAAATGGGCCATTTGCATTTCCCTCATCTGGTCAGCCCTCTCGCAAGGAGAAAACTCTCACTGTCCCTGCTGCTGTAGGAATACTCTCGGACGCTCTGAAATTTCCTTGTGTGCAGTAACTTCTTTTCCCCTCTAAATTTTATGAAATACTGTCATTTAGGGTCTGAAGGCTCAATCTAAGTTCACCCATCTTTGTTACAAAAAAGTTTTTTGTAACAATTTTTTTATTCAAATACATTTCTCTATATTTTTACTACTTATTCATTAGGTGTATTTCTATGGAAATGTGTTCTGTGCATTCTTTCTTGCCCTAAAAATGAATTTTAAATGAATTAAAAAAAATAAATTTAGTAAAATTTTCATCTGATCAAACGGTACAGTTCTGTGAGTTTTCACATGTGTGTAAACTCAGGTAAGCACCACCACGGTCGGTCACCTAACAATCCCCTTCTAGTGCCCACCTGCCCTGGTCCAGGGCGACCACTGACTCGCTCTCCATCCCTCTAGTTTGCCTCTCAGAATGTCAAAGAGATAGGACCGTTCAGCGTTTGACCTCCTGCTCCTGGCCCCGTGCACACAGCGTGATGCCTCTGAGATTCATCCAGCTGGGCGCACACACCAGTTGCTCACCCCTGGTTATTTCTGTGCAGAATCGGATTGTGCGTGGAGGTACCACGGGGTGTTTATCCATTGACCCGCTGAAGGACATTCCGGTTGTTTCCAGTTGGGGGCAGTTATGACTAACGCCGTTGTCAACGTGTGTGTCCATGTTTCTGGATGAACACGAGTTTTTATTCCTTTAGAGGAATCCCTAGAAACCGGATTCCGGGTCATGTGTAAACTGTGTGTGTGCAACTATAGGAAACCGCCGACCTGTTGACCAGAATGGCCTGGTTTTTGCATTCCCACCAGCAGGGTAGAAACTTTCAAAAACGTGAATGGTCTTTTAAATGCTCTTGGGTCGGGGTTGGCAAATGGTGTTTCACAGTCAGTCCCTCAGTATTTCGCAGAGATGGCCCGGGACCAGGGGACAGCCCCTGGGTCCCGGAGAGGTTTCAGGGAACCAGTCTAGTGTTTGTCGTTGTTATGTTGAGTTCCGTGTGAGACCACATTTGAGGAGAAATGAGCTTCCTTTGTGGAGTGTTTGAGGTCCCCTGCAGCGGGGCAGCGTGTCCAGAGCGTGGTATGGACCGTGGGTGTCACCCAGGCAGGTGCTAGGTGGGCTCCAGGGCTGTCCACACTGGGAGGAAGCGGCTCCCTCTTCTGCATCTTTTCCATCCACGTGACCATGTCAAGGGAGCCTTCGTTCAGACTGATCTGCCCTTAAGGGTCCCCAGCGCTTGAAATGTCCACTTTCGTGAAGAGGGAGCAGGCTTCTTCAGGCTCGGCCTTCAGCCGGCAGAAACACCTGTCTGGAGTGAAATAAACTTACAGCTTGGTATTTAATATGTCCTTTTTATGGCCACCTTCTTTCGTGTGACACGTGCCACCGATGTTCCATTTTTCTTTTGAAATAAACTCAAAACATGCGTCAATTTGTAGAAAAACATGAACTATTATATACCTTATACACAAACCTGGCAAGAATTCTGAGAACGTGCTAGAATGACTGAAGTTTGGGAAGCTCTAAACCATGGGATCTAGTCATTGAGGTGGACTTTGAAGTGAATCCTTTTGTGACCAGAGCTCCTTATATAATAGTACTTTCTTAAAAAGTAGCAGCCGTCCATTGCTTTTTGCTTTTATTTTTTTATTAATTATTATTTTTTTTAAGTTCCTTCTTTAGTCACTGATTTGACAAATATTTACTAAAATTCATTAGGCACATAGGGATGAACAGTCACAGTTCCCTTCCCTCGTGAAACTCCCTCCCTTAAGTCCTTCCTCCTTCCTGTCTGTTCAGGATCCAGGGAGAATAAGGGCCTCTGGATAAAGTGTAAATGATGGGAAAGGCAAAGAAGAGATTAATAACTTCTTTTTTTTTTAAAGAAAAGTTTTTTAAAGACAGTTGAGGAATAAGTTTATTTCCGTCCTGTCTTTGGAGCCATCTAGCTGTGTCCTTCGTCTTCTGTTTGAAGCGTTTTTGCATTTGGGGAAAATAGTGTGCGCCTGCAGGCCTGGTGACAGACCACATGGCTTTCTGAAGTCCTGACCAGCTCTACGTGCGTGAGGTCGGACATCGGAGACGAGGAGCAGCGCAGTGCTGTGAGAAGAGCCTCTGAGGTCCGGACCTCTCTGGGACTGGACGTCTTTTACGCTGGAGGCCACAGATGGGCAGCTGTCTGAGTGCTGGCGTTTCTTGTGTAGCCCGCAGGATATTTAAATTTTTTTTTTAAAAAAAGAATTAGTTTCCAGTATTTAAAAATCAGGAATTTTCAAAAACAAAAACAACCTACACAGATCTCATATTTATTTTGAAAATTCACGAATCCAGCACCGCCAAACCAGCTTTTCTGAAGGGCGGGGTCGGCTGCTGCTTGTAGTGGCTGCCCTTTCAGACAGAGCTTATGCTGTCTTCGGGTCACCTCTACGTGACCCGTTCACGTTGCCTTCTTGGCCCTGGTGGGTATTTGAATTTGCACCCCGTGCTTTAGGGTATTTGAATTTGCACCCCATGCTTTAGGCCTTCGGAGCCTGGGCTTCTTGCAGTAGAATTGCCTGGAGAAACTGAGCATCCTCCCCGGTGCAGGAGGGCTGAAACGCTGTTGCCCTGGAGACTCATTGAGCATCCAACTGGGTATATCGCCCGGTGCAGGAGGCATAATTCTGGACCTAGGAGACGGGGGACAGGCTCCTTTTCCTGGATAGTGCCAGTCAGCTTATCTTGGATCCTTCACAGTGGAGATACTATTTCCTGTTCTGCTCTCTTTGTCTTGATTTCTTTGTATCCTCTCTTAATCCCTTTGTAGGGTTTTTTGATTGTAAGCAACAGAAACAGATTCTGGTGGATTTGAACAAAATGAGACTTTATTGAAGGATGATAACTCAAGGTATCAAAAGAAAAGAAAATGACCTGGACTCGTAAACTTCAGCCTCCAAATATTTTCCCCATTTTTTTTTTTTTTTTTTTGTCATTCTTCCTAAGTGTCTAAAGCCCTGGAAAAGAGAATCAGGTTGGCCTGGCTCACATCCTCGACGGGGGAGAGCGGGACGTTTGGGTTGACAGTCCCTTAAGGCTACATACAATAAGAGACTTCCTCAGCAGGAGCTCTGGGTGCTGTAACAGGACGGGGGGACTGGGTGTGGGTGGAAGGCAACCAGAACAACCGATGGTCACTGCACCTCTTCTCGAGGTCGTCGTGAAGATACTAAATGTGCACGGTAAGGTGCCACAGAGGAACAAGGACGTGGGATTTCATGTTACGTGAGAACCAGATTGTGAGCGCAGCCTGAGCGGAAGGTGTTGGCACCGGTTAGATAAGGAGAACGCTGAGTACCTAGGACAAAGGGGGTGACAGGTCCATTCCTTTTAGCCGTTGCTTTGGTCATGCCATCCCCAGAGAAGCCACACTGACTGTGGATGGAAAACAGCACCGATCAGTTCCAAAGGTGGCTACTCCGGTTACGTGGAGATAAACGCGCGGGAGGAGAAGTGCCACGATGAAAGCTCGAAGGACCTCTGCTCATTCCGATGTCCGACCTCCGTAGGATGCTGTTCGTGGTTTGCTTTCTCGTTCTTACAGCGTGGCATGCACGTGCATGCTCGAAATCCGTGCGCGCACAGAGAGCTGTAGGTAAAATTGAGGCGACAGTTCCAAACTCGAGTTCTGACGTGGTGCCGCTTGCTGGGTGAGCAGGGTGCGACGGGCTTGGGTTTCAGCTGCTTCTCAGAGCAGCGTCTGACATGTCCCAGTGCTGGGAGGAGGTCTGGGTGCTTTATACTCACTCACCTGTGAGTTGTTTCTTATTTTTTAAATTTTTTTTTTTTTAAAATAAGGGCCGTGGTCATGGCCATAGTATAAGTGATTCTTCCCCAAATCACAAGTCTGTGTGCAGGAGAAGCCTTGTGCATATTATTTGAAATACGCAGTGGATTTTCAAAGCTGGACCGCTATTCATTGAGCTATGGTGCCTTTTAATTTAATTTTTGTGCTCTTATTCTTTTCTTTCTTTGCAAGATCTCGATTCGCAACCAGCAATGAAAGTGAGGGGGCCAAAAAAACAAACAAATAATAATAACAAAAAAACCCAAAAAGCAGATTGCCGGCATGGCTGGAAAAGGAAGTGAACGATTCAAATGCGAAAGACAGTGCAGAAAGCCTCAGCTGGGTGGCGGGCCCCAGAGAGAGTGCAAGTCAGAGGCTGCTCTTTCTTAAAAGGCAAAACAAACAACTTGGCAGTGAAGGGTACGTGAAAATCATTTCTAATAACAGCTCCTGGCAGGCCGTTCCCAGGGAAAGAAAATCATTGGTGTGCTGAGAAAATTAGAGCGAGGACGCACAGGATCTTGATGTGTTACTTAAGGCAGTGGGGCTTTAGAGTTTACCTCGGTGCCATGTACATTGATTAAATACAAAATATATGCCGGCCATTTTTGACCATCATTTACTGTATTGATTTGTTAGCAGGGGGACTGTAATAAAAAAGCCATTGATTTACTGTCCTGATTTGCTTATGGGCTTTTTTTTTTTTATTATTAATTTTTCACCTTTTTCTTTCTCCTTCTTTTGGATCATTTCTCCTAGACAAATGCAGTGCTTCGCGAAGTCAGAAGAGAGGGGGTCCCCGCGGAACAAAGGAATGCGATCGTGACCGCCATCCTCGCCTTGCTCACGGCACGCCAGAACCTGAGGAGCGAGTGGCAGGCCAGGTCAGTGCCCTCACCACGTGGGGTCTGTTGACCCAGGAGAACAGGAGCTGTGTCTGGCGAAGGCCTTCCTCGTGGCTGGTCTTGTCCTTCCCCAGGTTCCAGATGATTTCGGCAACGTTGTCCCTCCCACACCCAGGGCCTCCATTAGCTGGGGAGATGCACGGTGCCGTCTGTGTGTGGATATGATTTCTCCCCGAGTCTAACATTTAGCCTAAACGTTGGCACCTCGAGCATAACGTGACATCAGCACCTGAGGCTCGAGAGCCCTTTTCATCCTCAATCTGAAAGGCGACCTTTGCCATTCGGTGAAGGTGATGTCAGGGAAACCCACGCAGCGCCTTGATGCCAGGGGCGAGAGGCGCCTCGCTTGGGTACCCACCTCGTTTGTAGAATTTACCAAGCAGCAGTTCCTCCGGCCTCCGCATAATTTCTTTGCACACGGACTCCCGTGCAGTTAGAAAGCTGAGGTCGGTAGAAAGTCTTCGCCGGGAAATCATCCGCTTTTACAGGGGGGATGCTCACATACTAAACATCACGTCGTCCTGCTCTCGTTTGAACAATAATTGATGGGCAGAAGGCTGGGAGTGGTTCTTCCACGTGTTAGGGTGACCCTTTAGATCTGTGGCCTGGACAAATCGTGGGACTATCGTCTGTCTCTAAGCAAGAGGGAGAGGAGTTGGGAGGACCACGCTGTGTTCTGTCTCCGAGTCTTATCTGATGCTTAAAAGTTCTGTGCGCCGGGAGTCAGGAGCACTTGTCATTAACCATGAGACTGTCCACGTGAGTTCACGCACCAGAATTTACAGCAATCGACGGCTTTACTCGTAACGGTTACCATAAAAGTAGGTTTGTCCCGATAAGGCTGAAGATGAGCACCTTCCCGGAGAGGAGACAGGGAAGAGCCTGGGCCCTGCGTTCTGACTGGGTACCAGAACGCGGCGTGTTCAGACACGTGCGTGCCCTCTGCATTCAGGCTTGCGTCGAAGCAGCGATTTAAAAATTCCCAGCTGGTGGTCTCCCTGCCCCTCCTGTTTCGTCACGCGGTCAGAGTAAGTGACAGTGGCCACTACAGCCATCAGACGATGCCCGGGGTAAGCTGCAGGAATTCATTTTAAAACTCTCTTTGTGCCGCAGTGTGAGCGTGTCTGGGCAGCGAAGTGCGCATGTTTGCGAAAGAATGAAATGTTGGTGTGGGGACGTCTAAGAGGTTTCCGTCTCTCTGCGTTTATCTGTGTGTTTATCTGGTGATTCTTATTAAATAGGAAAGGGAGAAGGGAGGGGGGAGAGAAAGAGAGAGAGAGACAGAGAGAAAAGCGGGAAAGGAGGAATCCCCCTCTCATCTCTCTCCCATCACCCCGCTTCCCCTGAAGACAGCACAGCCCAGAGACCAAATGTCGGGAACGGACGGCTTCTGCTGAGTGCGTTTGGTTTGTCAACAGAAGTTCCCTAATTCCCCCTCATCATCCGACAACGCGGCCGAAACGGAGTCTGGTTTCAGCACTCCTGGCCCTCACCGCGAGCAGCTTAATCAGGGGCTGGAGCCGGCGCTGAAGCTGATGTCGTCTAGCATCAGAAGCAAAGCCTCTCAGGCCCTCTGTGGCGGGCGGGGCGGGGGCGCCTAGCCGCTGACACTGCGCAGGCCTCCTTAAACCCAAACGCCTGAGAGAACATTCCAGGAGGGTGCTGTCTTGAGAGCTCCGAGGGAAAGAGTGTCCCGAGTATTAAATAACCCTAGCCCTCCCCCTCCTGCCCCCACTCCACCCCCATTTGATGTTTTCCATCCTGGGGACCTGCCTGAAAGTCTCATCCACGTGATCCAGACACACAGACCGTCACCACGCACCTTCCTTTCCCTCAGTCGAAGCTTCCTCTGGCCGCCTGGGGTCGGCTGTTGCCTGGCGTAGCTGCCATGTGTGTGGAGGTAGAGGTTGTGCCCCATCCATGTGGCACTCAGCCCGCCGCCCATGCCCGAGAGGGTCCCACGTCGGTAAATGTGCCCCGACGGGAGATCATTAGTGCTCGCCCAAGGCCAAGCGATAGGTTACAGCATCTTCCTTTCGTCAGAGCCATCAGGGGCATCAGCTAGGTTAGAGAATAGAAAATTTTCCCTCTGGAAGTTAAATACAGGTGACAGTCATCGCCTTATGTCGCTCGTTAGAGGCTGTGCCACCGACAGCCCAGCTTCAAGAGCTCCGGGCCAGCCGGGACCCCGAAGTGGCCACAGCTCCAAGGCCGCTGTCACCGAGGTCCCCCATCCCCGCCTTTGGCAGGTTCATCCGTGGGAACGATACCGGGGGGGAATTTCTAGCGAAATCTGTAACTCGGTTTGAAAATATTTTGACTCTCTCCGGGCAGGAGCCAAGCCATTGTTTGGGGCTCACTGCCGTCTCTCAAACCGAAAGCATATGTTCCCCGCAAGTGAGCTTTTGCAGGAGAGTGACTCGGGGTAACCGGGTTTGTCACAGCGTCACACAGCCCCCGATGCCAGAGGCCCATGTGAGCGCGCTGTGGGTTTCCTGGCCCAAGCTCCGTAATCCCATAAACAACCCTCTCCAAAGAGGCTTATTAGGGCTGTCTGCTCACTTCCCCGGAGTTGAATGATCCCAGAGTACGCGGGGAGAAGCCGTGTGAATGCGGGGTAAGTGTTAACAGAAGTGGTACAGAATTTCTGCAGATTCGGCTTTGTTTACGCAGCCCCCTCTGCCTGATGGACAGCTTGTTATAGCTTTTAAAGAACTGGCCAAGCCCTCTGCTCCGACCCCTTCTTGACCCCTGCAGCCCAGAGGTCAGTCTGCAGCTAATAAACCGCGAGGTTCTTAGGCTCTACTGTAGGAACAGGCAGCAAAAGAGCAGCTGCGAGGACTGGCGAGCCCCGGATAGGCTGCTTTAAGGTCACTCTCCGATAATGAAAATGATTACCAAATTATATGGAAGTTTAACCGCAATGGTGAGTGAGAGGAGGGTGGAGCCCAGCGTATTAGGTTTGATAAATGAACTGTGAAGAGGCCCATCTGGCTCTCAGCATCTCTTCTCCCCTGCTCTCCCGACCAAGGGGAAACACTTTAAAATAACAGCAGTACACATAGGCTCAATGACCCATGCAGGGAGCTGGAATGGATTAAGATTTAATGGTGACAGTGGAAGAAATTATCCTCGGAAAAGTGTGCCGCGGAAAGGTGCAGTTCAGCGTCCGCAAAACAGAGTCGAACTCGGGCGCCTTGGTTTACCTTCCGCGGATCCCCGGCGTCTTTCCGAGGTGGCCGACGGTTCTGAGGGCGGGTTTATTAACGGGATGATGGTTGGGAGTCAGCTGGAGGGAGGGAATGGGCCTCCTTCGCCTCGAATGTACCAGAGTGAGAGCCTCCCGTTTTCTTTCCGTCTGCTGGCGCAGTTGGGAGAATTTGGGTAAAGCAAGTGTTAGAGGAGCTGCTTTCCCAGAATAAGTGGTGACCCATTTCGAAGTCTGGCCACCGGACGTGATGCCTTTCTTGATACTGAGTACGTGTGCGACTCTTGCACACGGTCTGATCCTTACGACCTGGCACGTTTCCCGTGAGAATGCGACGGGAGCACGTCGTCGAGTTAGATGTGTTTGTTCCCGTCTTTACTCCTTTTTCAAAGAGCCACCCTCGTGCCGCTCATTAGTGCCAGCGATGGGCAGGTCACAAGCTATGCGTGTGCTCACTTACCGCTCACTGGTGAGCGGGGTCTCTGGAAAGCCCTCGCCCTGCTTCCCGGGAACCGAGCATCCTGGCCTGTGACCGGTGACACTGGAGCCCACAGAGGTCTCTGCTCCTCCTCAGGCACCGCTGGCACCTCCCACGACTCTGCTCTCTCAAGCAGGAATGATTTAATGAGCGTTTCGGATAGTGCGTGTCCCTACCACTTGCCAAAGGCCGCGGTAGACGCCGGGCATGAGGGCATCACTCAGCGGCCAAAGTGAGAACCTTTTCGGGGAAGGGGATGTAGCAGGATCCTGGGAGGAGGCGGCGGCAGGCCGTGTTCAAAGGCAGGTAGTGGTGGCGCCGTCGTCAGCGTGGCAGGTCGCGCTGACACACCCAGGGAAGTGGTTAATGGCAGACGGCGTCGAAGACGGCCGTGCTGTTGCAGTCCTCAGCGTGAACTGCGTTGCGTCTGTGATGCAAGCCTCACCCAGGCAAAATTATATTTAAGATAGAAAAAAAAAAAAACCAAAAAACCCCTCTAAATATCATCCGAAGTCGGCGTCTCTCTCGTCTCCGGTTTTGACTTGACTGTGCGTGTCCCTGGGCGTTGACAAGTGAGCGGGAAGTTACGGGGTGGGTGACCCGGAGTGATGCGGACCTCGTTTAGGGTAAACTGTGCTTTTTAACTTCAAATCGTCGCCTTTAATTCTATGCCAAGTCAGGTGTGAATATGAGAAAGACGACAAAAGTCAGGCCGTCGCGGTTTTTAAAACTTGAGATTTAGCTCCCAGAACATACCGTCTCCCATGACGTAAACTAGTGGGGATTTTTTTTTTTTTGGTGTATTCACAGGGTCGTGGGACCCACCAGCATTCGCAGTTCCAGCGGCTACCAGCCTCTCCCTATTTCCCCCTTCTCTCTCCTCCCATTTTCAAAGGACATCCATGTGGTAGCACGTAAGCACCCATTCCCTTTTGTTTGCCTAGTAATATTCCGCTGCGTGGATATACCGCACTTCCATTCATCGTCGTTCGTTCATCAGTTGGTGGACATCTGGGCTGTTTTCCCTTTTTGGCAGTGACGAAGAAGGATGCTCTGAGCCTTCACGAGCAGGTTTCCGTCCCTTTGAGCGTTTACCCAGGAACGGAGCTTCGCAGAGTCACGTGGTAGCGATGTGTTCAACCTTGGAGGAGCTGCCAGGCCGTTCTCTGCATCGGCCGCACCACTTCGCATTCCCGCCGGCAGTGCACAGGGATCCCGCTCTTCCTTGGCAGCACTCACCGCTTTTTTATATCGTGTGCGTCCCCGTGGTCCCATCGTGGTGTTGATTTGCATCCCTCTGATGGCTCGCGGAGCTGAGCATCTTTTCATGTGCGTAGTTTTCTGTTAGGAGATTTCCGAACACGGCGGGCCTGTGCTTGGCCTGTGGGACCGACGGGGTTCCACACGGCTTTGCCATGAGGGCGCAGCTGCGTCCTTCATTTCTCCGCGTGTGGCCCCGCCGATTTGTTTCCGGAGGTCTTCTGCTTTCGTCTTCTCCTTTCCCTTGCATTCCCCCCGTTACAGCAGCTCCAGGCCTTGCACGCGAGCCAGGAACGTGGCCCATGAGACGGAAAGACTGGCCACTTCCAGCTCCTCGATTTCCAGGCTCCAACGGGACTTACTCCGATGGATTCCCCCAGCGGACAACTTCATCCGGGTCTAGTGAACCTTAAAAGGGTGCTGAGAACCGTGTAAAGACATGTTGACGGCAGCTTCTCCGAGAAGCGTTTAGAACTACCTCCTTCCAGTTGTAAGTAGCTGTCTAGGCCCGGATGGTGTCACATACGTTTCTTCCCCGTAGTGAGCTTTGGTGGCTCAAAAACCTGCCAAGTCAGCACTTTTTCTGGACCAGGGACACAGCCAGCTTACTGTCGACCTCCCTTCCATCCCCCACATCCCCGGCCATCACCACTCACCTCCAGGATGGGTCCCCTTTGCACGTCTTTGTTACAAAGTGGCAGGCCTGAATTATGTGCCAAACTGACACGTTGGCCCAGAATTAACTCAGTTTTGGAGAACTTGTACATACAAGGAACTGAGCGAGGTGTGTTGGGAAACGTCAAGGCGAGCCGGGGGAAGGTCAGCGACACAACCACCAGCGTGTGCCCCTTCACTCAGTTTTGTCTGAGGCACCATCAGGGGCGGAAAGATGACTCGGCAATGGAGTCATCATAGAGTTTGGCCAAGTTACGGAAAGGAGTAGCTGCCACGTGTGATACGTGTCCTCGACTTCGTGTTTACATGGTCTCATCCTCGAGCCTGTCGCTCCTGATCCCCTGCCCTTCTTGGAAGTGACATGGAACTGGAAGAGAAAAGGAAGACCGGGGGAGGAGAAAGCCCTCCTTAGCGTCCTTCCTCTGGACAAGGGGATGGGTTTCAGGCCGGGAGGGGCAACGCTGGGCCCCAGTGTGGCTTCAGGTCCCTGTTTAGCCTTGCTCCAGGCACCTCCTCTTTGCCGGTTTCCTGCTCGTGTCCCGACGTGGCTTTAATGATATCCGTGCGGCGATGAGCATCCTTCAGCCGTGGTGACTCGGCGTTTGGGCCCACATTTGATTTCCATCCCGGGGAATTGTGATCACAAAAAAGTGGAATCACTGGCCTTAAGAATGGGTCGTGGGGTGATGAGGCTGATGTCGTTATCTTCTGAGACGACGACCTGTGACTGAGTCACCTGACCACGTCAGCTGCCGTCACTGAGGCTGGAGAGAGTGGGGAGCTGGGACTCGTGGCCCACTGCTCCCGGCTGGGTTTGTTTGCAGCTTTGGGGTGAGCAAGAGGGAGAAGCAAAGGCGGGTCTGGGGAGATGCGAGGAGGCACTGGCCTGTGGTCGCCACCGATGCCTCTGGTCTTTAACGCATCTGGTCCCTCTCCTCTAACAGTCGTCGTCTCTGCTCCCTCCTGCCCTTAGCAGAAGGGTACCCTCCGTGTCTCTGACCCGGATTACTCCATAAAACCCGGTAACTCCCTCAAACCTCCTCATAAACGTGTAGGCATCGAAACACTGTGGAAATTTAGAGCACAGATTAAAGGGGTCTCGAGATGGGGTTGCCCTTTTTCCCCCGAGATGCAGCCACTGTATCCTAAGGAGTCAAGTGCTCGTAACGTGTTATCACCATTGTCACTGTCGTGGGTTGGACGGTTTTATGGGGGACAAAAGCCCCTGGGCTTGTGCGCATCTTATTTGTAAAATCCGCACACGGACTTGAGAGCGAGCTCTGCCCCTCGCAGGTTGCTGGCTGTTTCTGGCCGGCAGGGCTTCTTCAGCTTTTCGAGAAAACGTCGAGTCATTCAGTGAATCCTCAGGAAGTGCCTGCCATTTGCCACGCACTGTGCCAGGCACCGGGGACACAGAAAATGGAAGAAAATGCCTCTTTCATGGACCTCATGCGCCAGTAGGATGCCAGGCCGGAGCTCCTTTTTCTAACTGGACCTCCAAAGAGTTACTTTTTTTAAAAAGAAACGTGTGTCGTTGCCATGTCCTGCATCTCCACGGTACTCAGCGGAGCCAAAATGCAGTCGCCCGGTGGAGATAAAGACACACGATTTTCTCCTCCGACCTTTGTCATAGAGCGGCCACTTGTTAGGACACTCGCGGTTGCAGTCGCCCGTGTTCGTGAGTCGCTTGTGAGTTGTTTGTGGGGACACTGCCACCCCGGGGGACACCACCCCTGGGAGTTCACACCGTCAGTTTCTGCTGCGGTGATCTGCGCCCTGGTTCCCGGCAACTTTAAAAAAAAAGAAAAAAGTGTCACCTGAAAGGCCTTCGCTTTAAGGAAAGCTTAAATCCAGGCCTCGTAATGGTCACAAATATCCCTGAGGAGGGAGCCGGGGAAGCCGTGCCTGTCTCGTGGGTGCTGTGGTGTCATCACGTGTATCTCATGTGATAACGTGCCCCAGCCTTCAGTAAATGAGGCTCATGGTTAGCAGGGGCGAGCAGTCAGCCATGTGATGGTTCGGCAAGCACTCATGAGGGCCTACCCGGTACCAGGCTCGACTGTGGTCCATGGGTTTACAGAAATGAGTGGCACTTGACTAGGGGACATACAGGATATAGGACAACAGATGCTGTGCACCAGATGACGTCGGGACTCCCTGCAAGCCCTCATTCTGGGGAAGAATGGGCGGGTTCATTGAAGTGTTCTTGTGTGAGTCTCGTTACGTGTGCCCCGGCGTTTGAGGGGGACCCTGCTGCATGGGGAGAGTGTGTCGGCTGCACGTGGACGGGTGCCATTCGCCTCTGACTATGAGTGATAAATAGGGGAGAGATCTATATGATGCGGTCGTGGGTTATAGGGTAAGATCTGGGCTGCCCTCTCTCCAGGGGCCCAGTTCTCATTGATAAACGGTGGGAGGGAGGTTTTTCCTTTAGGATTTTCTTCAAAGCAGTTTCGTTACGATGGTGTAGAGGTTGGGAGCCTGAGTCAGGTCTGAATCTCGGACCCACGTCGGTAACTTCAAGCAAGTTACGGTTACAGGTTGTCACGAGAGAAGCTACCGAACCCCTCTGATCCTCAGCTTTCTCATTCGGAGCTTGCCCAGGGATAGTAATGGAACCGAGCCCATAGGGCCGATCAAGGGGTTGCACATCGAACACCTATAGAGCAAGTACCTGTAACCTACTAGATGTTCCATGAAAACAATTCTCTGTCTTCAGATCAGAACAAAGCAGTCGGGAGTACAGCCGGCCTGGTCCCAGACTGGCCTCTCTTTTGAGTGCCCCACGCTCAGTCCCAGCCTCACGCAGGGGCACGATGTTACTGCACTGGGGAGGCACTCGAAGGAGCTGGATTTCATCCTCTGCCAGGGCCTGCGCTAGGCACTGTCACGCAGGAGTGACAGACAGGGCCCCGGACTCCAGTCCTGTCGCCCGCTGGCCGTAGATGCGGGGCCTGTCGCAGACGCCGGGTCTCACACAGGGCCGGCTTCATCCAGGTGACCTGGCAGTGCCTCCTGGCTCTGACAAGGTGCGTTCCCCTGGGTTAGGCCCCACGTTGCCGCCGAAGGCAGGGTCGGTGCTCCTCCTGCGGCTTCTGCCTCCACTGCCCGGGTCCTGATTTTCGTGACACGAGCTGCCAGCGTTTATGGAGAACTCACCTAAGCGCCCGAGTTGTAAACACTTCACGAGATAAGGGGAGCTCGCTCAAAGCCACACGACCAGTAAGGAGTGGAGACGGGACGTGAGGGGGGCTGGCCCCGCTCAGGCCTCCACGGCGTGGCCTCCACCCGACCGGTGACAGGGCACATGTTGCACTGGGTGCTGTGCCTCGGTCTCACGATCTCGGGCTCGGAGACCTCCCGGGGTCCCTCCCCGGTGCAGACAGGCGGGCGTGGCCCTCGAAAGATGGATCTCCTCTGCTACCTACCCACGTTTCCCACTGGGTGGTCGTGGGCCATCTCTCTCTCAAGGAGAGCATTTCCAGGTCCTGCTTTATAAATAAATTCCCCTCCCGTGCATCTCGTAACGGAGATGTGCCGTTTCTTTTAGGCTGGTCATAGTCTTTTAGAAGATGGGAGAGTGGGGGTCACAGTCTTTTAGAAGGAGGGAGGGTGGGGGTCACAGTCTTTTAGAAGGAGGGAGAGTGGGGGTCACAGTCTTTTAGAAGGAGGGAGGGTGGGGGAGCAGGGGAGAGCACCAGGGTTGAGCCTCCAAGAATCTGTAAATCCTCCCGACGGAGTCATCCGGGGCCTGGGTCCGTCAGGGCTGATGTGAGCAGAAGAAGGGGCGGCGTTGGTCTCCTCCGCGCTGGGTTCCTCCCCGGCCGTTTATCTCCCTAGGAAACAGTCCAGCGCACGTGAACAGGAGGCCTTTTATTCTATCTGGGGTGGCCCAGGTGTATTTTGCACGTTTACTCTGTCATGTGTGTTCCAGATTCCACAGCGGAGTCTGACTTTGGCTTTCAGTTGAGGACGTAGTGGGGGGCGGGGCGTGGCGTGGGGATGGATGAGGGGCTAAGGAACAGCTCTCCTGGCCTGTAGGGGACACTGTTGCATCATTTATCAGGACCATCTTCAGTCTCTTGTCCCAGGACAAAAAACAAAACAAAACAAATCAAAAAACAAAAACGGGTCCATCACCTTAACATGGCTTACTAGGATTATTGGAGTGAGTCCCGTGTGATTAGAATATTTGGATTTTTTTGGGGTGGCGGCGGGTGGGTATCGTTCAAACTGTTTGGTATCCGTGCACGAAAGGGATAGTTGAGTATTTTAAGGTGGGAGCGGTCGGCACGACGGTCCAGATGTTTCCTCCCCACACTCGCCCCTGGACGGGATGCCCAGATGGACGCTGTGTCGTTTAATCCGCCTTGAGGTTTAGGGGACCCTCTTAAGCTTTAGGTACCCGGTTTAGGCCGAGAGATGCTCGCATCCTGCTGTGCTCTCGGTGAACGTCATGACCCTTCGAAGGGCGTTTTGGAAGCCCCGGTTGTCTTTCTTCAATGACTTTTCCTCCCTGAGACGGATGCTGCTTTCCGAGAAGATGAAGCCACATCTAGAGGCAGGCTTGCGGGGGGCTGGGCGTGAACGGCGGGGAGCACGGCGCCAGATGCTCAGCTAGCTCTTGGGCCCTCCAGCATGCCTTTCTTTCCAGACCGGTGACAGAACCTGGATCCCTCCAGGTGCCCCGTGGCCTTGCCGGCGAAACCCCCACCGCCCCCCAGTCCCACCCAGCTCTGGGACGCGGGCGCTGGAAGGCGCTGGTGTAACTCGCCCTCGGAAAGCGTCGGTTTCGCTAAGGCATCGTGCACAGCGGTGCTGGTGTTAGCTCGCTCCTTTTCCAGTTTCCCCATCAATTATACCCCGTGTTTCATCTAGTTGGTGCTACCCTCCCAGTGTTAATTATAACCTACAAGACTGTTGCAGTTAATTTTATGGCAAGCATATTGTCTCTTCAAGGCTCCGGAGCAGCTCATAAATTATCCTGAAGGTAACAGGGAACTTGGGGAACTAGTTACGAAAATTCCATCCATCTCGCTTAGGAGCTGCAGCTGCTGCTGTCAGCTGCCTCGCGGCCGCACCGTGGAGGAATGACGGCGGGTCGGGTTTAAGAGGGGAGGCCCAGGCTGTCACCGAGGAGGAAGTCTGTCCCGGCCCTGTCAGACAGGTAGCTTCTGCCAGTCCCTGGTGGCTTCGCTTTGCGGGCGGGAAGAGGCAGGCAGCGCAGGTGGACGGTCCCCAAGCTGTCTGTATTCATTACTTTACAGAGACTTGCTGTGGCTAGGCAGATCCGGAGACCTTCCGTCCGCCCGTTGGCGTGACGTCTGGCAGCGTCTGCGGGGTGTGGGGGAGATGACTCTATAGCTGGTCCCAGAGGCCACGAGAGTGCAGGGCCCAGGGTGGCGCGTGGCGCTGGTTCCTGTCATCCGGGACGCCTGGCTCAAACAGGCCCGTCATCTGTGGTCATTTTCCACGTAATCCCGCCAGGTGAGGGATTTCACTGCGAACCAGTGCACTCTGAAACCGCCCCCTGGATAAATGAGCAGGTTATCGTCTGTCCTCCTGGGGTGACGAGCACGCTCCTCTGCTGTTTCTGCACGTGGGGTCGGAGCTTTCCATCCCCACCCTCGGGCCCCGGGCCTTAATATTTTTAATGACTGAACACAACGAGCCTTCCATTGAGCTTGTTCGTACAGTGACCGTAAAGGCTCTTGTCTGCCGTTGGTTCTTCATCTGAAATTCTGCGCGTTGGGCTCGTTTGAAAGCTCTGAGGGGGGTGGGGGGCCTCTGAGAATTGGGAGCCGTGCTAAGCGCGGCGTCTTCTAGAAGCATCGGAAACAGGCGGTGGCAGGAAAGTCAGAGAGGGTGCCTCGAGGAGTGGGCCTGCACGCGTGAGTCCCGGACGGTGCCGGCCAAGGTGGGAGGCTGAGCATCCCCCGAGCTGGCCATCTCTCCCCGTACTTCTCAGAGCATCTTGGTGTGTGTTTACGCACACAGTAGGCTCTTTACCACGGGCACCCAGGACCATCCCACCTGCCTGCGAAACGGAGGGAGGATGAGACTTGGTTCTGAGGGGTCAGCAGGCACCTGCGGCCGTGAAATGTTGCACAAAGACACTGGGCTTCCTCAAGGAGGAGCTTTCGATGATAACAGCGTGTGCTGCTGGGGTCTTTTCGAGTTTCCTGGTGAACTCAGACGGGGGGTTACAAACTCAGGTGTCCGCAGATGACCTAGATGGACGAAGCCAGAGGTGGGACGGAGGTGAACGGGCAGGTCCACGCCCTGTGCGAAGCGGGCAGCAGCCGTCGGCCTTGCCAGGAGGCCGGCTCTCCATCTTCCACGAAGCGGAATTGTGTGTGTCTGAAGTCTCTGAACTAGTTAATCGTCGGCAAAAATTCAAATGTGTTACCAGCTATTCAGGCTGAGCAGCACAGGTCTGGAGCCCGGGTGGTGTGGATGGGAAGCCGGGGTAGAAGGGAAGTCCTGTCCGCTTTGAACGGAAAATCTCCGCCGCCTCGCGCTGCGCAGGAGTAGAAGGCAGTGACCTTGGGCGAGGGACCAGAATGCGGTCGGGGCGCGGCCCTCGGTGACCTGGTAGCACTGTTCTGCTCGGGGTGGCTTCTTGCGAGGGGGAAATGTTTTTGTGTTTTTTTTTTTTTAAGTTTTTGCCTTTCACGGGGCAGTTTTTCGTTTTCCTTTTACAGAGAAAACACGGGAGAGTGTGCGGTACTCATCGTCACCGTGAAAAGGGTGTCTGCGAAAATGTCGGCGGTTTTGAACCTGAGGACGGGCTTGATTCTCGGGAGAGTGAAGCAGGGACAGCACTGACAGGGGTCCCCAGTTCTCGTCCCACGCCCCTGAGTCTGTGGCTCGTTCCCAGGCCCTCTGTGGGGGAGCCCGGCTGTCCTCCCACGGCAGAGACGTGTCGTCATGCGATCAGGACGAGGTTGTCATCTTCCTGCCCCAGAGCAGTGGCCTCACGGGGGTGCGGTCGGGGAGGTTGTGAAACACACACGTGAGTTTGCCCTTCCAGCGAAGAGGAAACCGTTAACAACGATTTCTTTAATAAAAAGAGAAAGGTGAGCCTGGACGTTGGCTGCCACCAAGGCCCGCTCTTAGGCACGCGCGGTTAAATTTCGTTGTAAATATTTCAGAAGGATAACTAGAGGGGACCCAGGTTGCCATCGCAGGCCCAACGGTACCAAAGGAAGCGTTTCACCAGAATAAGCCCCA
This sequence comes from Cynopterus sphinx, assembly GCA_030015415.1. Taxonomy (NCBI): domain Eukaryota; kingdom Metazoa; phylum Chordata; class Mammalia; order Chiroptera; family Pteropodidae; genus Cynopterus; species Cynopterus sphinx. Next base: position 4,758,067 of record CM057386.1, read on the forward strand.
GCATTTCGGAAGAAACGTGAGTTTCTGATGCAAAGTTAACGTCGGGTCAGAAAGACCCTCTGGAAGAAAAGTCTGTATCAGCGTCGATAATCTCTGCGTTTGTGGATTTGCAGTTTGTGCAAAGGACTCCCAAAGAGACTTTATTTTGGTTAAAAAAAAAGAAAGACTCGCTCGTGAAATAGTCTGTGTACCCAAATCCATCCTAACGCAGCGCGCTGGCAGCCTTGTGTACAAATGATTCTTTTCCAAACTGTGCGTGTTCGAAAGAGGAAGAGGAAAATGAAGTGGCAAACTGTGTCTCTGGGCTGCCACAAACTGACCGAATCCTGGAAACAGAGCGAAGACAGACAGTTCGTTCATACCTTAATTTGATGACTTAATCGACGCGTGGAAGGTCGCAGTGAAGAGCAAATGTTCACCCCACCTTGATTTCCTTGTTTGAGAGGGGTGTAAAGTTTATTTAAGGGTTTTTTTTGGGGGGGGGGTATGTCATGCAAAATATGTATGAGGTTCAGAAGCATTTGACAGGAAGGAAAAAAAGAGGAGGGATATTCACATTTTGTAAAGACTTCATCCCCGCTCACAGATGGTCCTGTTCAGGTGCGATTTTAATTACGAGGTGGAGAACAGCCCCACGCAGTGGGGAGTCGTCTGAAAAGATGGAGAGGGCCTTTTGTCTCCTAGCCTCCCAAAGCCTCGTGACCGAGCACCGTGGACACCTGACGTTCCAGGGGAGAGCCTCCCAAGGACCAAGACACGATGGCCCCCTCCCAAGATCACATGAGGCCCGTGGAAAGGGTTTTACAAGTGTGCGGCTGGCTCTGAGCATCCCTGAGACTGGCCGTTCCGGCGGCGTCTTTTCCAGTGACAAACGTCCGCCGTAGATAACGTCCGTGTGACCAGAGGGACGACACACGGAACAAAGTGCAAATAACGTTTTTAAAACCTTGATCCCCAATGGAAGTCATCCTCTCCGGCTCCTCAGCTCAGAGGCCTGCTTCGCCCTTCGAGTGAGGACGTGCTCGCTCGCGAGGTCGTCAGCACTCAGAGGCCGCTGCATCTCACCGCTCGCGTTCATAACACAAACAGAGCATCTTTTGTTAAATATTAGCGATGCGTTATCATAACGTTTTACTGTCTTTCCCTGCGTGGGGAATTACGAGGACCTCATGTGAGGACCTCCGCGTCCTGACACAGTTAATTATCCACGGATAATGGTCTCCAGCCATCTCCGAGCCGAGGGACGCGGCTTTGTTGTGGGGGGTTGTGACGTGCCTGCAGGCGCAGGTGCAGTGCACCTCGGCACTTGCCCACGGAAGCAGACAGCTGTGTTTTCTTTACCCAACTATACATCATGCGGAGGGTCTCATTCATTACAGCTGAGCTGACGGTGCAGGCGCACACCTTTATGTCCTGCTCCACATAGCGATAATAGATTTGCTGTAGGGATGTGAGCTGGTTTTTCATAAGTAATTAATCTTTCCTCGCACCAACTGCAGCACATGACAGTGGGTTAGCGCAGGGGTCGGGATTCGTTTAATCCGGTCTGCACAGACTGGACGGCGGGGTCTTTTTTCCCTTTCACGAAGGCCTCAGCCCCGTCTGCGGTCTCCCCACCATCAGCAGCGCTCGCGTTACGGGGAACTTAGCCCCTGAGAGGGAGTGATTTCCAGCCCTTCAGCCCTGAGACAGGCTTCAGACCCGAAGACGTGCTCAGAGAGCTCAGCTTCATCCCAGTCCCCCGTGTTCAGGCCTCTGACGAGGCTGTGTGTGTGTTGGCCACGCAGGTGCGCGTGCTGATGGGTCACTGTCCAGGCATAGCTAGGTCCTTCGGAAATGTGCCAAGGCCTAGCTCGGGGACTCCCAAGGTCTTACACGCACATGCTCCCGGGGACACCTGAGAGGACTTTGTTAATACACTGATGGGTACTTTCTCTTTCAGGAGTTACATATTTTTTGCTGCAGATTAGAAAAGCATAATAATAATGCGTTTGGATCCGTGGTTCTCAAATCATCTTGAGAACAAGCGACTCAGAGTCAGCCTGTAAACTTTTAAAAAGAAATTTTAAATCGATTTAAAGAAAAGTGTTGGCAATATAACAATGTGGCGGTTCCGTGGATAGCACTAAAAATCACATCATCAGAGTTCAGGACGCTCAGGCCTCACACGCCGAAGGGGTCAAGAACCTGAATCACGATCATCGTTACGTTGATTATGAAGGTGATCGCCATCGTAATCGACAACAGCAGCTGACTGTTCAGGAATCTTCCCTGTGCACCACGCACTGTTCTAAGCGTCCCGCTCCTGTTTCCTTATTTACTCTCCGTGCTGACCCACCGAAGGAAACGCCGCTTTTATCTTCATTTTACAGTCATGGCCCAGAAAGGGATGAAACTAAGGAATCTATCTAAGACAACACGGGTCGTAAGGGGCCAGACCAGCACTTGAGCCCAGGCGTGAGGTCCTGGTACCTTCCTTTTAATCACTGCGTTTTCCCTCGTTCTGATGAGTTAAGGAATGTCACCATCTGTCCGTCTCCTAGAGAAGAAGAAAGGTAGAGAAACACGAGAAAATGCAACCCTGCACATGATGCTGTACATTATCTGAGTAACGTAGAGTCTGTGTGTCTCAGTTACATGTATTGTCACATGGAATAGAATCACGCAGCCGTCATGCATGCCAGGTGCGGGCTCCAACCCACCTGCTGACTGGCCCTTGCTATGTCTGTATCGCGAGCCCTTGGCTTCCTGAGAGAGCATCCTGGGTGTAGACCAGAACCGGTATGCCTTAGAACTGGAAATTCTTTATTTGAACAAGTTTTTTAAAAAGGGAGTGTGGAGGAGGACTTATTCTTTTTCAGTTGCTGCCGTAGAATTTTCCCAAGTGTCTCTTCCTGTTTAAGGGTCTGCAGAGCAAAAAAAATCGGGGGCACGCTCTCGTATTTTAGTACCGAGAAAAGCATCCTAGTTCTTTTCCCCGTTCACGTCACGTATCCATAAACAACACCCCATCTGGCCTGGAATTTAGCGGGAAACCCTTCAGCAAATAGCATGCTCACTTTCCCAGGAGGAAAAGACAGAGTTAACCTGCGAGAATCAATCGCGACTCTTAACAAACGCGCCGGAATGACCAGAGCAGCGCAGCCCACAGGACCAAGGTGCAGGTGGGAGTTGGGTCTCCCGGCGCCCAGGCCCAGCCCGGATGCACACATCAGCAGTTCTTCTGCGACTCTTGGTTGATCTTGCTGGGAAGCCCCAGGAAAATGCTCGAACGGGCAAGACATCTCATCTCTCTCTCTCACCTGATACTTTCCTGAGCCCCGGTGCTCAGTGTGTCGCAGCGGTGTGTGTTTGTGGCTAGTTTCACCGCCCCTGGCAACTTCACACGGCCAAGGAGTGAAGATGGGGAGAAATGGGGACAGGGGCCACGCAGACACCCTGTCCCACGAGCTTTTCCCAGCCGGCCTCCGCATGGGCCGGGGGGGATCACGAACAGCTACTTGAGAACCGTGAGGAGCCTGAAGAGGAAAACGGGAGAGCAGAACGGGCGGAAAGAATTTGTACTTTTGTCATTTCAGCTTGAAGCCAGGGCCTGAAACTCATGTCTCGTGCCCGTGTAATCTACAACCATTTAATTTGCTAACAAGACTTAACTGATCGGGGCCTACAGCCTCCTCCTCCAGGATAATCAAAACAAGAAGCTTTTGGCTCTGGAAAGTGGATGTTGTCGATCGTTTCATTGTCCAGCCCTCCCCGGTTTCTTCCCGGCTGTCTGAGATGAAACAGAAAGCTGATATTTGGAGCCACTGGAATTGCAGGCCTTGTAATTTAGAAATATCCATTTTATCCCGTGTAATTTCTTCCCTAGGATTCCTCCGTCTAAATCTGATACAGGTAGGAGCCAAGACAAACAGTAACCGTTTATAGTCACCCAGACCAGTTTGAATTTCACTCTAATGCAAAGCAAAGAGCGTTCTTGGCTTCGTTTCAGGTGTGTAACAGGGGTAGAAAATGCATTTTAAAATTGAGCAGCAAATGTTACCATATGTTTCCATAACAACCGCAAACTTTTATGTTGGAAAAGCAATAACATAAACACGTAGGGAACTTGGAACCGTAAACTATTAATTTACCAAATATAAAAAAATCCAGCACGAAAGGGGCTTTTATAGCCACAGAAGCCGTGAGGGGGCCCGGGATCCTGTGAATTTCTCCACTCTGTGGCCGAAAACGCTGCCGGTTGGTCTAAATGAGCAAATCTTTTAAAATTATAGGTACAGTGTCAGTTCTCCACAGTGCATTTTTTTTTTTTCCTGAAACAATGTGTGGTGGTGCCAGCCATGGCTGCTTTCTTTTCCCATCTTGAACTAGTAAAACGTCCTTCAGTAGCCGTCCCCGGTGCACATCTGTAAAATAGTTGCTTTTTTTTTTTTAATTTTCATTCATAGCTTCAGACTTAATCACGAAGGCCGAGGCCCGCCGAGCAGTCCTGTGCCCAGGAGCTGGCTTCCCTGCTTGTCAAGGAAGAGAGGTGTTCGTAGGTTGTTGATCCATGTGAAGAAGGTTCAGTTCCCTCTCCTACCCGTTTTGCAACATAAAAGAGACAGGGACAAGGGAGAAAAATGGCCCTACCTGACCATATCTTAAGAATGAGGGTTTAGTAACCAGAGGCGTTGAAATCACCGCCCAGGGAAATTCAGGGCTCTCTGATTTCTCTGTGGTGCAAAGAAGCCATCTCCTTTTAAGGGACGTATCGGCAACATGACAACCCCGCGGATGGGTCTTTCATTTGAAAAGAAGGATGGCTTTTATTCCTAAGCCGACCTCAGGGTTTGGAACCTTTGCCTAGAGCAAAGCAGCGTTAACTTGTCGTTGAAGGTAATAGTGATGCACCTTGACCAGGCCTGAGATAGTTGTCACTGAACCTGCTGATCAGTGAAGGTTCGAGTCAGATGGGTGAGAAGGTCAGAGGGAGGCCGGCCGCCCTACAACGTCAGCGCAGGACTGCAGAGAGGGTGTGCATTCAGCAAGGGCCCTGGGGCGGTCACAGGTTCGAGGAGGGGCTGGAACTCTCAGAACTTCAGACGGTGGGAGAAAGGGGCCTCCCTGAGCCGTCGCGGCAGCGCTTACAGGATACGGAGCCCAAGAGGTCCAGCCAGGGGCGTTGGTCACAGCAGGGCCCGGAGGGTCCATGGGCGAGGAGAAGGTGGAGGCTAAGGTGTGGGGAGCTGGCCAAGCAGGGGTGAGAGAGAGAGAGAGAGAGAGGCACGTCTGAGGGTCAGGGGGATGTTCTGTGAAGACCCGATTCGTTCCCGAGTCCTCGGTGGGTTTCCTTTTAGGCCAGAAGCCTCATCTCCCCAGGTCATCACCGTCTCCGATAGGGTCAGTGAGAAGGCCTTTCATGTTTCTCTCGGCGCTTGGCCAGTTCTGGGGGGTCTTATGCCCCAGAGCATTTCTTCAAGCGTGAGATGGGAGTCTGGCATCAATCTCATGGGTCCTTCGTTTGTGACCGTAGCATGAAGATGGGTGGTTGAGGAGAGAGCGCAGTGCCGTTCGTTCATTCAGCGAGTATTTAGTGAACCCTTACTCTGTGCCTGGCCCTGGGGGTACAGGATGGACAGGACATACGTGGCCTCTTGCTTGTGCTGGTGGAGTTTACAGTCCAGTGGCAGGAGAGAGACCGAAACCAAACACGTCTAAGATGATGCTGGAAATAAGTGCCGCGGAGAGGAGGGACAGGTGGGCCGTCGTGGTGGAGGGGCACAAAACCTCTTAGGGATTGCCGAGGGAACCCCCTTTGAGCTGAGCCGAGAAGGGAGGGAGTGAACCAGCCAGCCTGACCGGAGCCCAGTGGCTGAAGGGGAGGAGGGGGGCGGTGTGGAGAGGCAGGAGGGCTCAGACCTCAGGGCGGGGGCGAAGGTTTCATCCCATCGTGGCGTTTGTCGACCCCGGTTAAAAATGAACCCAGCCTCCATCTACAGGCTCTTTTGACAGTTTCCCCCCTGTGTCCAGTGCTGCGACTGGTCTTCTAATCAAGGTGTCAGTGCGGTTGTCAGAAAAACAGACTCATCCCCGACGGTGAGGGATGCCGCGTTAAGTGGCCTCACCCGTAAGTAAATCGTCAGCTCTTTGCCATACATGACCTGTATAAGTTGGGGAAGTTTTCATGGAAAGCAGGAATCAGAATGGAGCCCGACAGGTATGGAGCGTCTACCATGTGTGGACACTTTATCTCTATTTTCGTGTTTATTCCTCATAGAAATCCTACGAGGGTCGGGCACCGTTCCCTCCGTTTTACAGATGAAGAAGTGGCATTCAGAGAAAGTTAAACAGTTCAGCAATTAAAAAGCTGAACTCGAAGCGCTTCAGCATGGTAGGAGAGAATCAAAACGTCAGAAGCGCTGGCCACTCAGCTAAAAATGGCATAATACAGCCGTGAAACCCCAACAGTTTCCTCTTTGGCCTTAGAACCTCTGAACGATCCTATTTAACGTTTCTTTCTCTGCCATTTAGATGTTGGTTCCAGGGCTTCCTTAGGTTATCCTCTGGGGGGGTGGCCCTGGGTGCAGGTAGGTCGGCTTTAAAGGTGACCTTTTTCCCACCGAGGCCACATCCCAATCAAAGTTTTCTTCTCCCCTGACTTTGGCGGGGCCTGCACTTCTGACAGACGTGTGAACAGGTGCAGGCCTCGTCGCTAATGACAGGTGATTACACGAGGCGTGGGGGCCAAGGTAATTAAGCCGGGGTTTGACGGGAACCGTTGGCACCGTCCTGTTTCAGCATCAGAAGAACCGTCGCAGCGCGCTTTCCTCCCTCGGTCGGGTGGCTAGAGCTCCCTTTCGTTCTCTGGAGCGCGGGGCTTGGAGATCTGGAGCTGTGCTGTCCGGGTCCTTCACGGCCTGTCGCGGGGCTCCAGGTTACCCCGGACTCTGTGGGGGTGTCGCCTGTGTCGCAGACTCCCCGCGGTCTGCTCTCGAGGATCCCTGGGAGTGCGTCTGTGTGTGACCCTCCCCCCGGGGTTGTATTTGCCGTGGGGTCATGTCCAATCTGGTAGTGACGATGCCTTTGGGGAGAAACACGAGTAATTTCCGTACCACCACAATTTCCGCTTCTCGCCTTGTTGTACCTGGATTTACCTGATTTGCTCCCGTGGGTCAAAAGATAACTCATTCAGTTCTCTCGCCCCCTAAGTTCCCAGTACGAGTAGTGGTTTGGGGAGGGGGGGACCTCAGATCGCCAGTAACCTGTTGTTACAGTCATCGAGATATGGAATCTGTTCATTTAATTTCTAGATTTCAATGTAATAAGAATAATTAAATAAAAAACCCTACATCCTTTTTGCGATTGGGACGGTGACAGGGCCGCCGGCCTTGCTGTCAGCGGTGGCCAGCTCATGCTTATGTGTTCGGGGGAGCCCTGTCTGCTGCTGTTGGACAAAACGAAGACCTTCATAGACTTCACATGCACGGTTTTGACTGTTGGACTAGCTGCGTGCCTCTCATTTGTCGTAAACGTAGGAGCCTGGCCTCTGCCAATAAGTAAAGGAACCGGTGACATTCAGTCCCGATGATGGTCCTGGGAGCTTTTCTCAGGCGGGTTAGTTCGTTGCTTTGCTGCAGACCCCAGCTTTTTCAGCCTCGTGGTCTAGTGTAGGCCTGGCTCTTTGGAGGGCTCCGTGTGAGGCGGAGCTCCCAGGGGAGGCCCGGTGCCGGCAGGATGGGTGTTCCTTTTCCTCCTCCAGGTCTCGTTTTCTCCAGGGTGGGGATAGAAGAAAATGAGCCCGCGGATCCAGGCTGGCGTGTCGCAGAGGAGGCCGAGCCCCTGTGGCTGGTTGTGGGGCTGCCCCCTCCAGCGAGCCGAGCTCTCAGCCAGCCCTCCCGTTCTGCTCCAGGCCCAGTCGGTTTCTACGCGGAGGCTTTTATTTTATTTTTTCTTAAAGCTTTGTCAGGTGGGTTAAAAGGTGTCCCACCCCCAGTGTATTAGAAGAGAGCGACAGATTAAACTCACTAAGCCTGCCATGTTCTCTGTGAAATATCAAGTCAAAACGATTTTTAAATCCGAAGTTCCCAGGCTGAGGGGCCGTGACCTTTCACGAAAGCAGCCTCAGCCTGCGGAGGACAGATCTGCGCGCCAGACAAGTGGCCCGCAGGCCGGCGGCGGCCTCGGGAAAGCCGCTGGAGCCAGAGCGGGTCGGCTTGGGTCGTGTCGCTGCACAGTGGCAGGCAGCAGACCTCCTTGTCGTGCCTGCGGGATGCAAAGCCCGGGCTGAGCTCCAGGGGGGTCGCCGACACCCATAAGGCAGGGCCTCTGCCCTCAGGAGGCTTCAGATCAAATGAAGGGGTAGCCACCCTTACGGAGCACCTGCCGGTGCAGCCGGGTGGCTCATCGTCAGCTCGTTTAATCCTCGACGAGGACAGTCCTGGCTGGTGGTGACCGCAGGCCTCCCTGTGCCAGGGACGTTTTCACGTGCCGAGTCCTGGTTGTGCTCGGCTGCTACAACGGCAAGTTTATTTTCATTTTTAGTTTTGAAATCCCTTAATCGTAATAGGGGACCACCAAGGCAAAGAAGAGGTCAAATAACGTTTCTGAGGATGCAGGGCTTGGAGGCCGAGGAGCTGGGGTTTCAGAGCTGGAGGTCAGGTCGCCAGGCGGCGTCCTCAGAATCGGTGTGTGGGCCCGGGAGCCGCCCCTGCCGCGTGGGGCTGGGAGTCTGCCTTTCTCCCGCATCCCCGGGGTGTGCTCGTGCCCACAGCGGGCTCTGCGCCAAGTGGAAACCAGTCACTGTAAAGCAGGGCAGCCTGGGATGCTGATACCGGGTGCCGCTCATGGAAGCAGAGCGCTTTGAGAATGCCGGCAGCGGCGACGCGATGTCATCCGCGTCGTGGTCGCCGCAGCAGGTGCTGATGGAGTGGTGGTCCCGCGCGGGACACTGCTTTGTAACCACGTGACCTACGTACCTGTTACCGCGGGCTGGCTCATCTGATCCTCGCGACAGGGCTCTGAGGCAGACGCTCCCGTTCGCCCCATTTGACAGCTGGGGAAACTGAGGCACCGCGTGCACACCTGCGTGCACGCCAGAGCGAGGGTTCAGACTCCCGGGTGGAGCGCCAGAGCCCGAGTTCTCAGCCACGAGGAGAGTGGGGAGCACCTGAGGGGAGTCAGAGCCACACCCCCAGCGCTGGCCGTGTCTGAGCCAGGCCCTGAGGGTGGAGGAGAGGCCCCCAATGGGATGGAGAAGTGCAAAGGCCCAGGGGCCCAGCCTGCATAGGGGTGAGTACCAGGGAGACCCCCGTGCACACTGCATGGGAGACCTGAGGGGCACAGAGCAGGTCGAAGGCCTTGAAGACAAGGAGCTGGGCTCAGAGCGGGCCTGCCAGGGGCGCCCCCACCCTTCCTCAGAAGCCCTCTCGGGACCCCAGACAGAGCAGCGGCGTCATCCTCTGTCAGAGATGCCGCCAGCCCGCCTCTCTGCCTTTGGGTTTGACCGTGAAGCTGTCGGCCTGTGTGGGGAGAGGAGTTCGGTTGCTAAGGTTAGTGACACCGGGACAGCGACTCGCGCCCCGCCAGGGGAAAAGCCACATGGGGAGCGCGTGTGTGCATCCGTGAGCGTGTCCGCGTGCAAGTGCACGTGCCCACCGCGGCCCTGCCAGCCTGCCTCCCTTCTGATGGTGCCGGCAGCGCCCGATGGGGGGAGGAACGAAGTGCTAGCCCCGTTCACTGGATTTCTTACGTTGCACCCCCATCCTCTTGCCTCCGGTGCTGGGGGGAGCGAGCTGCGGCGGTTCTGCCACTGTAACGTGACCTGGAGCATCATCTCAGTCGTGACAGACTCTGAGTGCGAGTGACGGGAACTCCGACCGCGAGGAGTGGGTTCAGTTACCAGAGCCAGAGCCAGGGGACCCGGCTGGGCTTTGTTTCAACCCCTCGACTCCCCGATCTAGAGCAGCGAAGGCGAACGGCTGATGCGCTGGCCCCAACCCCTCTTTACCTGCGGATGTCCCCGTCTGAAATAAAAAAATAAAAAAAATCGAGGGGTGGCGTGTCCCTAAGGGCCATACGGTCAGAACACAGCAGAGCCGGGGCTGGTCGTGCTTGTCTCTTGCCGGCACAAAACCGAAAACTGCCGTCCTATCTCGCAGCGGATCTAGGACACAGTGTCTAGAAAGCGATACAAGATCACCGATCGCCCCCGTGACCCCGCCTTTCTCCTGCTGCGGCCGCCGCACCGCTCCCTCCGGTCACCTGCAGCCAGCCCGACGCCAGTGTCACTGAGAGATCCTGCCATCAGGGGCGCTCCCTTTCCAGGGCTGCTTTGTGCTCGTGCGGAGGCCACCGCTTAGCGCCCCAGATAGGGTTCTAGCGAGCAGCCCAATTAAACTGTCGCGGGCCGGGCCCCCTCCTCGCCGGGCTCTGCAGAGTCGTCGAGCCAGACACACATTCCTGAGCACTGAAGCCAGAGCGGCCTGTCTCCCGAGCTGGAGGTAAAGTGAGTGCAATTTGGCCTTCCGGGCCGACACTTGATCCCGGCTGTCGAGCTAATGCCGCCGCACCTGAAGTTTTTCCTTCTGGTCGTTGCCGCCCGAGTTGTCATCGCACATGCGAAATGGGAGAAAACGGCCACGGGTACTGAACTCTTTGCGCTGACTCGCGGGGGTTCTGCTGTGCATTCTCCCCAGGTCGACGCCAGCTTCTGTTCGAGGCCGGGAAGGCGGATTTTGCTCGCCAGATGCGCCGGCTTGGGTTTCGTCGTCGTTCCAGTTTGGGGGTCTGGTCAGGCGTGTATCAGCTTTACCGAAAATCTGCTTAAAATCTGCTTCTGCTGCCAGCTCAGCCGGCGTATGCTGGGACCGGCCCCGGGGAGTTTGGTGACGATGACCCACGTTGCCCGTGATCTGTACTAGCCGGGTCGACCCGCGATGGCAGCCCCTTGGGAATCTGCCACCCTAAGTGCCAGGAGGTGCCACTTCAGTGAGCGCTCCTTGGAACAGGTGCGCTGAGGTGGGACGCCTCCCGGCCTCCCAGAGCCGCCGAATCACCGGTCCTCCCTGCCAGTCCACGGTCACTGTCCCCTAAGTTTTGTGACCCTCTTCCTTTCGCCAGACCGCCCCCCAGAATTAGGGGAGACCATTTGTAGACTCCCCACAGTGGCGTGCGACGCACATTCAGAGTCCAGGGCCCTTCCAGAGGCCCACAGGGGCCATTTCTCCTCCAGCAGCCACTTGTTTACCTGGCTGGTGGCGAAGGCCCCAGGCAGGACCCGACATGGGAACTGAGACCCGGAGAGCGGTGGAAGCACTGGGCCTGCCTTCCAGTGAGTGCCCGGTGATGCTGTCGCCTTACCTTCCACCCGAAGGTCACACCTGGCAGACATAACAGAGCTCTGTCCGTCTCAGGGAACATTCCTACATGGTTAGAACCCAAAAGCTTTGTCCCTGTGCCCACTAGGAAGCAGGAGACGGGCCACACTCCTCATGTGGATTAGAGGCCAACGCGAGAAGCTTGAACCTCGACGTAACGGAAGGCAGACACGCGGCTGCGTGAGTGGTCGATGATGGTTGCTTCGTCATCTGTAGACGCTCTGTAGACGCCCGTGCAGGGATACCCGGGAAGCCGTCGGGGCATCTCAAGGCCCTTCTCGGAGGCTTTTCCCCAGCATGGTGAACGCTGATGGCTCGTCGCAGGCTGTCGAAGGCGCAGGCTGACGCTGCACGCTGGAAGTCCGTACAGTCCGGGGATCGCAGACACACCGAGCGGGTGGCGCTCGCCTCACTTCACCAGCTTCGTTCAAATGAGCCGTTGTGAAAACTCACACCCGCTCGGGTGGAATTGCCGTAATCGGCAGCGAAGTTCAGCGTGAGAAACATGTATTTTCTTTCCCAACTGGGCAGAGGAAAGAGACGTAGCCTTTGTGTGCGAGACGTAGGGAGTTGTGTGGAGTATCGAGTATGGAATCTATTTTAAAGTCCTCGGGGGTTCATTTTCTCCCCCCTCAGATCCGGTAGGAAAACTCTTCTTTTCACCCAAACTAAGAGAAATCGTGGTTTTATTTTTTCTTTAAATGACCAAACGTGCAACAGTGTTAGGTGTTTTCAAACAAAATACATCCACAGGCAGACGTTGACCTGCTCCCTCAAGTGCCCATCCGTCCTTCTCGTTGGTATTCGAGGACCCTCACCTCGCGGTCCCACATGACACGAGGAAAAGTCGTCACGTGACGGCCGCACGCGTGCGTTTCTGCCTCTGTAGCTCTCCAGCGTGAACAGTCAGCTCCTCTCTCCAGATCTTGCTGTTCTGGGTCTTTTGAGTTACTCTTGGACGAGCCGTCTGACTCCTCCCACCTTCAGCTTTCTCTCGTGGGAAAGGAGAATAATGCCAACCCCGTGTCATGATTTCCGGAACGTGACGAGGATGTGGAAATTGAGCCTGGCCTGCTGTGGGCTGCTCTGACTGTCGAGCTGGGTGCGGGCCCTGCCTCGTTCATGAGGCTCCTCAGCCATCGCTAACGGGACGAAGGCCGTAGCCCCCTTCGCGGTTGCTGTGCGACAATGCCAGGGGGCACTGTTCCCGTCGCGCTGACTCTGGCACCCCCAGAAACACAGCTCCACTACTCAAATCAACGAGTAACACTCCGGGCGCCTGCCTCCGTCACTCCGGACTCGGGGCTCCCCTGCGAAACCGCTGTTTGTTTCCTGCGCCCACGACGTTCCAGCACACAGGGCGCACGCTGTCAGGATGCCCCGTCCGCCTAGGTTTCCATCGCTCTGGCATACAGCTACCTCCCGGAGCTCCCGAAGGTGAGTTTCCTACGTGCCTTAGCCTCTGAGTTCGGGGACCACCTCCGCTTGTCCCTTACTTACCGTGGCACAGGCTCCCAAACAGAAAGAAACGTCGCTTTCGAGGGGCCGGTGGATAGGACTGGAAAAGGTTCTGGTACCTTCTGCCCGTGTCGGATGAGACACACCCTTCCCAGAAAGCCAGCCAGGACGACATATGACAGCGTTTGGGGCGATAGACGGCCGCGTGCTGTTCTGTAACACAACGGCCCGCGCCGGCCGGGGTGGCCGATCCTGCCTCGCAGGCGTTCGTCTGCAGGGTCTCGCCACCAGCGCCCCATCTTGCGGAGCAGCAGTCCTCGGCCGGGGGAGGCGGGCTTTGATGTCATTGTAACGAGGACAGCTTTGTTAAGACTCTGCCGCTCAGTACCTAGGCGTCCCGGGAGGAGAAGGCCGCTCCCCCTGCTTCTGCCCCTCCGCAGGGTGGGGGGCGGCATTGTTCCTGTCTCCGCCATCCCCTAGGTTACTCCTCAGGCTCGCCCTTGATCTCCTGCTTGTCCCTTTATTTCTCCACGTCGTGTCCGTTCCTTTCTGCGTGACCAGGAGCCTGTTTAGCAGACCATATTGTGCGTGCAGGGCCAGCGTTTGTTGCCTGGTTTTGGCAGTGCCGGGCGGTCAGCTGGGATGTAATTAAGACTCGGGGAACAGCCTGTCTTCTCCACGGGAAGAGCGTGTTAGATGGCGCTGGGATCTGGGGCTGTCAGTTTGGCCGAGGCTGGAGACGGGAAAGCGAGGGACAGAGATGCTTCCTTTCATTTCTAATCCCTTTATGTACAGGGTGTGCACTTGGCGGAGTTTGCGTGGGACCCAGCTTACACGCCAGCGCAGCGGAATTAGCATATGTTACATGTATATTTTAGTGATATTCGGGAGCGGGTGCACGTTTCCAAAGTGAATTATGCATGGACGACAGCGGTCGGGTTGTGTTGCCCTGGGTGTCAAATCCCACAACTTTTTGTCGAGACTGTGGGTTTTACACTAAAAAGGCAGAGAGACTAAACGAAGTAAAACAGTTTTAATTTTTAACCGTTTGGTTCGGCCCAAGGAGCCAGGCTGTGACAGACATAACTGACATTTGAATAATTGGATTAATTTAGAGAAGGGCAAATCCGGTTTTGGCGGTTGTGCTTGTGTGTGTGTGTGTGTGTGTGTCTTTTTCTCTTTTTTTTTTCTTTTTTTGAATTTCCAGGCGTGGAGTTGTGTGGCTTCGATAGGCGCGCTCTGCGATGCCCAACGGAGCTTGAGGAGACTGCACGAGATTTGTAAAATTGCCATTTTAATTAGTTTGCTTTAAGATGTACGTGCGTGTATGGATGGGCCTGTGCGTTCCCGTAATATTAGGGGTTCTTCGTATTTTGTGTGAAATGTGGCCACCGTGTGTACTTTGCGCAGCTCTGTGAGTGCCACACGTTTATTTATACATAAATGAGCACGTCGCAGGCGTCGATGACAACTTAGTACACGCAGTTTGAGGAAAATGCACACCACTTCCCAGAAAATGTGCGGACGGGGAGGCAGGCAGAGGGCCTGATGTGGTGTCTGAGGCGTCAGTAGCCAGATGCCACGTGGCGAAATCCCCAACCCTGAACTCTTTCAGATCATCGTGGCTGTTAAGCTGCTTTACATGCGGGTCATCTCAGCAACTTACAACCCAGCGCAGCACCGTCGCAGCCCGTCCTCCAGAAACTCTGTTCCCAAAACTCGCCGTCTGCCGTCGGCCCGCCCAGGCGCGGACACGTGGCGCAGGCGGCCTTGACCTTGTGGCTCCGGGCCGGCTCGCAGGGCCTCCCCCCCCAGCAGGCCTTTGATCGACGTTAACACTCAGGCGAGAAGCGTTGTGGTTTACAACGTCGGCGCCCAGCGAGGCGGGCCCGACACGTGCTGTCGGGATCTCGTACCAACACGTGTGTGTGTGTCGCGTCAGGTTAAGGAGGACGGTGACAGGAGGGATGTTTCCCTGGAGCTGGGGACATCGCTCTCTTCCCCTCCGCCGAGCGTTCTGGGCGGAGATGCCTCGCTCGGTCCTGGCACAACGCGGACGTGGGCAGGTTCGATTTGCTGTCGTTCTGTCACTGTGGGGCCCGGCGTCCTAGTCAGTAGCGCGTCACACTTACCCTCCTCCCGGTCCAGAGGGGGCAGGTGGCATCCACGACGCCCACGCGTCAACCGCCTGGCACGCACCGCTGTTCCCCTCCGTCGGCGTTACACGGCCCTTCTTCAGGTGCTTCTGGATGGTTCTGGGACACTTTCTGGTTTACCTCGTAGCTGGGGCCGCGAAGCGTTCTCGTCGCCTGTCCGGCTCTCCTGAGAGGGTGCTCAAAGCCTTTCAAATTCGTGTTTCTTTCTAGGGCGGCCTGGAAGGTCCCGGGCGTGAAGTTGCCATCTGTCCTTTATGTTACGAGAATCTTCTGTGTTGTGTACCTGATGCGCTCGGCCCAGAGATGGATGTTGTTAATTAAAGGACCGCATTTGTCCTTTCCCTGAAATACCTCTCTCCCCGGCCTGAGGAGCAGTTTTCTGAGCTTTAGGAAACAGTTAGAGACATCCTGCCCGGAGTTCTGTGGTGTGCGCCAGGCCCTCTGTCCTGCGTCGGTCCCTCAGCTTCTCTTTGATCAGACGTGCAGGATAGTAGTCTTTTCTTTCTTTTTTTTTCCTTTTCCTTGATTTCTAGTTCATTTATCTACCAAGATTATAGCTTTCGTGGAGGCTTATGTAAATGAGTATAACATATGGTATTAGTGGTAATCGGTGACTTTTTTTGTGGGATTTCCAAATAGCGGGCTCCCAGGCGTTCTGATCACATGGTATCTTTATGTAGGAGATACAGTGGCACCTCTGCCCTCCGGTGCCACCTCTCCCTCTGCGACCCGGTCCCCGTCTCTGTACCTCCTGCCCCTGGGGAAAGCAAGACGCAGACACCTGTCCACGACCGGCAGAGCCGGAGTTCTGTCTGCTCTTAGCTGGAAGACGCACGGGCGGAAGGAAGGCGCCTTCCCTCGTGTGCTGGGTCTGGGTCTCAGGAAGCTCAGAAAATAATTTGAATTTGGAGTGTGGCAAAGCAGCTCGGAGAACGTGGCCATAAACTGCCGAATACACGTGCGTTCACCTCTGCGGTCCTTTTACACACGGAGGAGGAGGAGGGTGGCCAGGGCCTGGCCAGGGACGAGCTCCGAGGAAGGAGAGAGACGGTCGCACGGGCAGAGACGACCGACTGAGGCTCACGCCCCGGGGGTGGAGACGAGGCGGGTCCAGCTGTCCTCTCCCGCGGGGGACAGACAGCCTCCAGAGTCACCTGTGCCGCGGAGGGAGTAGCGGGGTCGTCCTGGAGGGATGCAAACTGAAGCTCAGGCTTCATAGGCAACGACTCACCTTGAAGAGGGGATTCGGATCTTCTAGAATTCTCCATCATCTTTTTTTCCCTCCTCTCTCTCAATCATACTGACTTGGAATCGGGCAGGTGACATGAAGGCATGACACGGGCTTGGCCGGAAGGACAGCAGGGGTGGTGGCAGCCCTGACACATAGGCCAGACTGACACTGTCTGCAAGGGGCGGTGGCTTCCTAACTCCGGCCAGTCACCACCCGGTGGGGGCGCGGAAAATCCCCAGGGTTTGCAGCAGAAGCTGCGGATGTGCAACTTTTTGAGTTTTCCGCGTTAGCAGAGAATTCACCGTTTTCAAATCGGACAGGCCAGAGGACCCTCATCTGTAGTGAGACGTGCTCTGTGGGCAGCGAGACACACAGTCGTGACACACGTGTGCGCTTGGACCGATAGTCACAATAAGATAACATCATCGAAGTGGGAGATTCGAAGAAATAAACTGATGACGTGGAAACAATTTTTAAAAAAATGGTTTAAAAAAATAGAAGGAAACTCGGCCCCAAACACCAGTGAATATTTGGGCACGTTCCCCTTTGACTCTTTGTCTGCTTCATGTGCATTTTAGATGCGCGTGTGAAAATAGCTTTATTTTAAGGAGCCTGCGTTTTTGACCTAAACCCTTTAGGCGGTTTCCGTATGTAGTTTCTATGGCTGTGGGATATTCGTCAGGGAAATGCAGCCCAGTGTGCACAGTCATTCCCCACATCTTGGACATTTACGTTGCTTCTGACTCGATACGGTCATGCGTAATGCTGCAGTGACAAATTTACGCATCCGCTTTTGCCTCATTTGGGATGATTTCTTTAGGATCTGGAGGGAGGATTGCGTGATCAGAAGATAGGGCTGTTTTCATGCCTCTCGGTACACATCGCCGAATTGCTCCCTAAAAGTGTGACACCAGCGTGTGCTTCAACCAGCAAATTATGAATAGATGCGTTTTCTACATATTCCTGCCACCGCTATTCCATTTCAGAGATTCTGCCTCCCCTCCACACCCCCCAAGATTGGTAGGGGATGTTTGCATTGGCGTTGGTTTGAGATTTCCCCACCAACCTGTTGACTGATGCTATTTGCTTTTGTAACGTCTGTGTTTCCGGAGGCTGCCTTCCGTGACGCTTTTGCCGCTTTTTTTTTTTGTCCTTTTAAAGTTCTCTCTGTCAGCAGTTGATAAGTGATCGGGGAAGAGCCTTCCTGGCCCGGCCCTCCTCCAGGGGACCCCGGCTCTCAGCACTGGTCCAGGGCCCAGGCAGGATCCCCGTTCCGAAGTGGGGGCTCCGGTGTGTCTGGGGAACCACAAGCTCAGGGCCGCATCCGCCAACGTGTTGTTGGCCGAGCCACCCAATAAAATCCCATCCGCCCCGTCCTATGGAATGAGGTCACAGATTTGGATGACGCTTCCCTGATGCCATTTTGGGGTACCAGCGGACCTCCACGTCTCAGATGGCCTTTGTCCATCGCCTCCGCTTGGTGCCCGTTCCCACTACTATGTAGAGGACACGCGATCCGAGGTTTTGTTGCCGGTCTTCATGACCATCCTGTTGGGTAGGAAATATTATCATCCTTCTGTAGGGGAGGAACTGGGGTTCGGAGAGATGGAGCCTTTGTCTGATGCCTTCCTTCGTTTTTCGCTTCTCAAGTTCTCTGGGCCTCGGCATCTGCACAGCGGGATCGCTTTTCTCTCTGCCTCAGAGCAATGGCCTGGGGCCTCAGTGATGTCTCACGTGTCGTGTTGAGATTGAAATCCAGCACGTGTGATGGATTGCGGTTACTAAGTCGTGCCCCTCCCTCCCCGGCCGTCTTCGTTCATCACATGCAGCCGCCGAACTGGGTTCTTCTCATTGTCACCTGCATCTGTGACAGGTCGTCGTGGGCTGCAGATTCGACTCTTGGCGAGAAGAGTCCATGTGGCTCGTAGGGGACACGCGTGCTGCGTGCAGTCAGCTCGGCCTGCCCGGTGTGGCCATCTCTCCACGCTGTTCCTCTGGGGAGGGGGATAACAGACTTTCAGGGGGGATGAGTTTCACGCTTTGGTGAGCCTGAAGAGTGGAGGGAGATCCTCATCGTGGGGTAGATGAGGTACCAGTGTCCACTGGCCACGTTGGCTCTCAGAACACTGCGATCTCTTAAATTAAAAAAAAAAAAATAATAATAAAAGGGAATAGACCTTATTTCTGTGTTTCCTCCAAACTGACCCTCAGGTGGGAACTTCGTTAACCAAGGTGGTTGGTGGAGAAAGTCAGGCACGGAGTCAGCTCCACACAAATACATTCAGGCTGGATTTTCACACAGACCCTTTTAAAAAAAAATAGGTTTCAGGACCTCGAATGGCACTTCGCCTCCTAAACAAAGATCGTCAGCCCTGGAGGAGAAGCAGGTGGCCTGGCTCAGAGGGCGGAGGTCATCTTTGCCGCTGGGCTCCTGCCATTTCAGAGTGTGACAGTGGAAGGCTGCACGGCGGGGGGGACCGACCCCAGAGTCTGCCCCTCTGGTGGGGACTGAACGGTCCCACCTCTGCTGCCAGGAGCAAACTCGATCAGACCTAGGTCTCAGTTACCTTCCCGGAAAGGTCTCCGTCCACACTTACTCCCGCTTGCTCCTTAATTGCTGCTTCCAGGTCTGATTCATCTGGAGCGAAGTAACAGCCTGAGCTGTTCACCCACCCGGGGCATCTCTGTAGAGCCTGTCATGGCGATGGTATCGCAGCATCTTCTCGGAGGTCGGCCCTCGGGCAGGAGGTTTCAGACTTTGTTTTGTGGCTTGCGTTATCCATCAGAAGTTCTGTGCTACCTCTGACTCAGCCTGGCCCCGGGGTCAGTTTTCCTGTTTGTAATCTGAAGAGATGTGGACCAGGTCAGTCATTTCAAATTCCGTGCTGATGGGCAGGTAGCAAAAATGGGTGAGAAGGACAGAAACAGGAAGAGGGGGAGTCATTGGAAAGGACCACAAGGGAACGTTGGGGGAGCGGGGGCAAATGTCTCTTGATTGGGTGATGGTTTTATGGGGGCACAGACATGTTTCAGAGCTCGTTGAACTAATTATACTTAAGATCTATGCGTTTTGCTGTATGTAAATAAGCGCAAAATGAGGGAAACGGACGGGGTTGTGAATTGGGGAGCACACGCTTTAAATAAAGGGGCTCAGTGGTGAGCTCTCCCTGATTGCTTCTCTGCAGAATGTGGGCCTGGCGTTGCTTCCTTTTCAAGAAATCCAGAAATTCCGATTTTTAAAAAATAAAATCTCAAGATATGGAGATTTCTGGGCCCTCTTTGGTCAAACAGAGCTCCATTTTGTGATCTCTGATCTGGGGGGGATACTTAACTGTACCCCGAGGATCCTTTTAGCGCTGACCTGGAGGGATCCTGGCTTCCTGTGAGCCCTTGAACAAAAAAAATTTAAATTTGCCTGCACCTCACATTTCCTCAGCTATAAAATATCGATAATCAGTGACGAATCTCACAGGGATCTGGTGACGAGCACAGGAGGCCCCTCGCACAAAACCGCTTTGGAACACGAATCGGTAGCACGTAAACCCAAGTCCCTGCGACCTTTATGATTGCCATAAAGAATTAGTTCACGTTTCAGACTTTTAACGTCCAGAAGGGAAGCACTGGGCTTTGCAAAGCTGGCTCGTAAAAGCATCAAGAGTCCGCCGTGAGTCAGCGGCCGGCCTGCAAACGAGCACGCAGACTCTTCATCCTCCTTGGAGGGATGTGTTCCTGTGACGCGTGGCAAAGAGGGAAGGCGTCGCATTGGTACCGCTGCTCACACGAATTGCAGAAGCTCCGGGAGCTGGAGCCCAAGGTACGGCAGCAGCACGCGAGGAAATGGAGCTGATGCCACATTCAAGAGTCCCTGTCACTTCCACTCACTGCCTGGAAGTCGAGTGCCCCAGCCTTGTCACTGACATTTTGTGAACAAGCAGCCTGTACTGGGTGGTGATAAATGGATTATCCTAAATGTCATTCTGCGCTGCTGGAGAGTCGCAAGGAGGGTTTTGATATTGAGTTGTTGGTTAGTATATTCTCTCCCAATCCTTTATGATGAAATAATCTCCTCGAGTTACATCTGGAAATGTCAAACTTGCTTATTTCTTCAGTCACCCGTAGCAGTGTTTCTATTACGAGATATTCAGAGAAGATTGTGTAATAATGTCCAACTATTTATAGAAATATTTCCGAGGAGTCTCTGCTCTCCTTGAGTTGTGTGAGTATTCCATGTTAGGGGTTTTTTAAAAAAATATTTACGTACGTTTTTCTACTTCTAAATTGACTTCAGCTGAGGACGTTTCGCTAGTTTTTGGATTGAGCGCATCGAAAAGTTGATATTAGCATTAAAAAAAGAACGCTCGTCCTGTCTAACCTTTTTTAAATATAAAGACTCACTCAATTTGGTTCCACATATTGGAGTGTGTGTGTTTGATTTATTTAGGGTAAAGTAGTATGCAATACTTTGGCAAAAGACGTTTTGTTATTTTATGCTAATTGATACATTATTTTATTTTTAAGATTTCTTTGAAATTCCAGGTTTAATAAAATTATTACTATTACATGGACGATAGTCATTTGTACAAAGGTTTGAGCCGGTGGATTTATGTGGCAGTATTCACAAAGTAGGTTTTGAAAGTACGTCTCAAGTTTTACTTGGCAAAGCTATTCTAAACATTGCCTTTCTTCCCTAAGGAGGCAAGATCCTCCTAGACACCGAGGCTGGAATTATTTAACATGTCTGTGCTCAGTGACTCCCTCCCAGCCTTTCTATACTCATTTTACCCCATCCTTCCGACTCTGCAGTCCTTAAAAAAATGTAACATATATTATTTAAAGTTCAAAAGAATACAAATAATACCATTTAGTTGAACCGTACAAAATTAATATTTTTGTACATCAGACATTCACATACCACCATTTTATATGGCTCACCCTAACAGTCTGCTACGTCCCAGGCGTATGCCTGATGTGTATTAATTTACTGATTACAGCAACACTATGCGTGAGTGCTGTTATTACCCCAATTTACAGATGGAAATGCTGAGGCACGGTTTAAGTGGCTGCTAGACCCAGGCCGCCTCCCTCCAGCACCTGCGTATAATCGTTATCCCATGCTACTTCCCCATAAAGACAAACTCCCTTTGGCCCCCGCCGAATCTGTGGCTTTCCCCTGGGATCAGCCTGGTTTGCATCCTTTCGGACCTTGCTCCGGAGTGCTTGCTCACACTGACGGATGCAGACCGTATAGAGTACTGTTTTATCCTTTTTTATCCTTCTCGTTCAGTCTCTTTCTTTCCTTTGCAGCATCTTACCGTTTCTGCCTTGTGCGTCTCTTCTTTCCCTCTTTCTTCTCTTTATTTTTTACAAAGTGGTATCTTCCACATAGTTCTGCAACTTGTGTTTATTCACTGTAAACTAAGAGCAGTGTTTCTGTTAGGACAGAGAAATCGGATCCCTTTTTGACCGCTTCACAATATTGCATGGCATGGATGCTACGTCCTCGTGTATTCAGCTACCTTGCTATCGATGACATATGATTTTTTTCCTTTTTTTTTTCTATCACAAACCATATTGTTTGGATGCCCTTTTTCATGCCTCTGGGTGCAGATACGGAAAATTTCAGTAGCATAGACCCTCAGAAGTGATATTAAAAGGTTAAATAAAACGTGTTCCTATTAAACATTCAGCAACTATCAAATAGCTCTCTAAGAGAGCGGTTTCAATTCACATTTCCACACACCGTATAAAGAATCGATATCAATTTATCAAGCTTGTTTGCTTTATTTTTGCCACTTTGACAGGTAGAAAATTCCGTCTTGTGATTTTAATGTGCATTTTCCTGATTACGAATGAGCTTTCCCCATTATTATTGAATGTTTCGATTTTTTGTCTCATATTGCCTCTTCATATCCTTTATGCATTTTTCTCTTAAGTTGTTTATCTTTCTCCTATTGATTTGGGGTTCTTTATATGATCTAAATATTAATTCTCTTTTATATGTTTCAAGTAACGGTTGACCCTTGAATAGTGGGTTTGAACTACGTGGATTCACTTACATGGGTTTTTTCCCCCAGTAAATACTGTAAGTGTATTTTTTCTTGTGATTTTTATAATAACATTTTCTCTTCTCTAGCTTTATTGTAGGAATACATATATAATACACACGACACGCAGAAATCTGTATCCATCGACTTCATGTTATCGCTAAGGCTTGCAATCAGCAGTAGTCTATTTGTAGTTAAGTTTTGGGGGAGTCCAAAGTTCCACGTGGGTTTTCAGCTGTATGGGCGGGAGGGCCACCATTTCTCACTCGGACGTCATTCAAGGGCCAACTGTACGTTCTTTCAGTCTGTCGCTTGCTATTTCTCTTTTGAAACTTTTATTACATTTATCTTAGATGTATTTTAATATATTATTTTCAGATATTCTTGTCAAAACTATTATTCTTTTTCTTTATAGTCATTGCACATCTCTTTCTTAAGCCCATCTTCCTTATCCCATGGTTTTAAATAAAGTCACTTTTATTGTATTTTGGTACTTTCCTTTTCAGAATGTTAAACAGTAGCAGGGATGGTAGGCATCTTTATATTTTTTCCTGTCGTTAATTAGAATAGTTCTCATGTCTTACAAGTAAGTTTGAGATTCGTTGCCATTTCTGGTAAATACCCTTTATCAAGTAAAGGAATTTTACTTCTCTTTAATGAGTATTGCATTTAATCAGATCCTTTTTTTTAAGGGGGAGTTGTCTACTGAGGGGATCATGTTTTTTCCTTTAATTTGTAGATGTGATCTACGACGTTATTAGACTTTAAGCTGTTGAACCATCCTTGCACTCCCGGAATTGACCTCACTTAATCTTGATGTGTGTGGATGGACTTGATTGGCTGATGTATCATTTGCTATTTTCATAGGTAAGATTTCCCCGAGGAGGCAGGCTCCCCCTAGAGACACTAGTTAACAGGTCTCAGTAGAACTCATTCAATTCCTGACTTTTCTGTGAAGTTGACCCTTTTGAAGTTTGGCCGAGGCTTGATTAGCTTTTGGCTATTTTAGCATCAAGGCTTTTGCATGCCGCTTTCCTCACGTCTTTGAACTTTATTTCTATTTATAGCTTTCCAGAGGAAAGGCATGAGTTTGCTCTTTCAACTTTTGTTCCTGCCTTTCAGCTTCTTTATGGGGAGAGAATATAAATATTTCATTGAGGTATGATGCTGCACCTTTATGAAACCTATAACTGCCCCCTTTTCAGTTGGAAAGTATAAAATTTTTTTTTTCCTCTTTATTCTCTGCCCACTGAAGCTATAGTTTTACTCAGTCCTAATTTATATCAAATGTTTCCCTAGCCCTAGACATTCACTGTTTCACGGTGACACCTGGTTTGGAGAGGACAGCCTTGTGCAGTGTTTTGCGGGAATGCTCCATCCCAGGGCATGCCTACGCGCCCCTCCCCCTTCTCCTGCCCATGGCGGGCATCGCTCAGCTTAGGGCACCTTGTCCTCCTGGGTTCCGGTATGGGCTTCTCAACGCAGCAATCGATAGGCACTTATAATTTATAAAAACCTGTCTGCTGTCCTAGGATCACGGAAACGGCGTAGTTGGAAGCTGGGAGTCCTAGATTTGCAGTCACTGACCTGCAGGGCGCGATTGTGCCATCTCAGCCTTTGCTCTTAGTTCCCACAACTGAACAATGAAGAGATTACGCTGGGTGATGGCTAATATCTTCAGCGTTTGTAAATCTCCGCTAAACTGTACCTTTGTTGTTCTGATGTCCCCATTGTGCTGTCTTCTTGCTCAATTATTTATTATTTTTTTTTTGAGATTCTAAATACATCCGCTCTTCAGCTAATTCCTTTTTCTGTCGTCAGTGCTTCCTCTTACCTTTAAAATGAACATCGTAGAAAGTTTAAAAAACACAGAAAAGCACAAGAAAAAAATAAACTTTACCCATCTCCTACTATTCAGAACTATTAACATTTGATGTACAATCAGAAATATTTCTGTTTTTAAAACTTTTGTATCCTTTTTTACAGAACACTATCATTTGCTCATTATTATAATCCATTCCAGAATAATTTGCCTCAAAATATACAATAATTTATTTAGCCATACGTCTTTACTTTTTCACTTTTAAATATGAAAGACATCCTTTTGTAATATTATTTAACCTTTTTTTTTTTTTTTTAACGGATTCTTACATATGGAACTACGGGGTGGCAGGGAATGTGCATTTTTCATTTCCTAAAAAAAAATCGCAGGTACTTGATAAATATGTGTGTAATGAGTGTTTGAATAAAACATTATCAATGTGATTTTCAGGAAGTCATACCAATTTACATTTTTATCAGCCACCTTGGAGAATACCTCTCCTTTCTCATATTTCTCATATTGGCAGCAAAGAATATTACCATTAAAAAATACATTTGCCAATTGTGTGGGGAAAAGTCACAGCTCATTTCATTTCTTTGTCACTGCTGTGGTCGGACACTGCACGTTTATGGGCTGTGTTATGTGTGTGTGTGAAGTCCTTGTACCTTCTGCACGTCTCCTCCTTTTGAGGCCTGCGTGGCAGTTGCTAACAGCTACGGTGCCTGGGAACTCATTATCGAGGGGCTGCTAGATGGTTTGCAGCTAACCTTTGGGGGGGAACCCCAGCGTGGTGTAAAGGAGGGGACTCCCACGTCTCAGCTCATCCGGCGTGACGCTACTGTCGCTGAGTCTGCTCTCCTGGTGGCATTCTGTGATGAGGACGTGCTGGCCTCCTAGATGACTCTTCTTGGTGATTTTCGAAGCTGCTTTGGCACTCACTCTCTCCGTGGGAGCTTATTTGCTTCTGCAGGAAGCTTTAAGCCAGAGTCTGATCCCTGGCCCTTAAAACCTGGCCTCCCCATTCCTGGTGGCCATCAGCAGAACTCCCCTCCTGGCCCTTCATGCCGCTCCCCATGCCCATCCCAGCCTTGTGTGTGTCCTTCACAGGTCACAATGTGAAGATCGAACCAGTCCCACCCTTAAGTCAAGAAGAACTGGTTAGTCACGAGAGGCAGGCACATGGCTTTGTTCTTTTCCGTTGCATCTCTTCATCATTTCTGACCAGAACGCCTTGATTTATTCCTCATTCTTCTAACTGGAGGCTGTTGGGATCATTTTACCAAATGCTTGTGGAATTAGTCACTGACCTCTGCTTTCTGGCGAGGTTATTTGACAAGACTCTTGCTACCTGGAAACCGGAGGTAAAAAGAGAGCTGTTTGTGCATTTTTTCACGTTCAGTACTAGGCAAACCGGTTATGCCCCGCACATGGGCTCCAGCCGATGGGGACGGAATGAGGGGAGCGGGCTGAGATCTACCCTCTCTCCAAACTGGGCATCTTTGGGTGCCCGGAATGGGGCCTGTTTTCCTAATTTGCCCAAAGGTGACAAAAAGGCTTGCTGAGGCCCTACACGCGTCTCCTCACAGCAGGTTAAGATCCAGAAAGCTGTCCGTAAAGCCTTTTGTCAGTCTAGAGTGGCATTAAGCAGCCACCGGTGACACAGTCTGTAAGGGACATACTTTGCTTGAGTCTTCAGGTTTCTTCTGATCAATACGTATAAATTAAAAGTCATCAAGTA
Source organism: Cynopterus sphinx (assembly GCA_030015415.1). Lineage (NCBI taxonomy): Eukaryota > Metazoa > Chordata > Mammalia > Chiroptera > Pteropodidae > Cynopterus > Cynopterus sphinx. Next base: position 4,783,873 of record CM057386.1, read on the forward strand.
GAGAAACTTTTGTATTTAAATAGTTCAACATACAACGGGTTGATTTTATGATTGCAACACTTATTTTTCCCTGAAGTAACCATAACATACAGGATTAAGTGCAAAAGAAAAAAAAAAAAAAAAAGAAAAAGAATCTCCCCAAAACAACAAAAAAACACTTTCTGGAAGAGCTTGGAATTAAAAAAGTCCAGATTCTCACAGATTCACGGCGTACACAAGTCTAAGTCTAGGCAGAGCGTGGCCAGTTGTCCTCCCAGGGAGGGAGCATGGCTTCGCCGCAGTGTTTCGGCCTAGCCAGCTGCTGGGACCTTTGCAAGTCAAGTTCTCACGGCACCTGCAGGTCAAAGCCCGAATCCCTCTATGTTCCCCAAGAAGCAAAGCCGTTTCCCCTCTCACATCAGGAGACGTGCAGGAAAACCCGAAGGCTTTTTGGTTTACAGAGCCATCCGGAGCTCAATTCCAGTGTCTCCATCCTGGGCCTCAGAGGGAAACGAAGCGACGCCTCGCCCACCACACTTGCTAGGCAGCCTCACGGAGGAGGTGTCGGGGTCCACCTCAGCCTTACTGCTGGCGAAGGGTCACGGTCACGCTCATGAAAGGGCGTGGCGCACCCCAGGTGTCCCCACTCCCATCGCCTCCCCAAATTCGTGACCATGATGTCGCAGAAAGCTTCAGGGTGGGATTCAGATTTCTATTTTTCAGGTTGGGAATTAAGTGGTGAGGATTTTTTATGAGTCCTTTGACCCATCTCACATGCCCTGGCTAATGAACAGCTAAAGAAAAACTCACCTTGATGATGACATTCACGTGCCCTGGTGTTATAATCAGGCGTCTCGGCGGAAAGGCTCGTCTTTTGGGTCCGAAGAGGCTTCGTCTCCTCCCACACCGCATCCAGAAGTTGCCATTATAAAAATTTCTGCCTGCGAGGCCTCGTTCCCTCCTTGCTGGTACAAACGCACGTCTTCAGGTGACAGAACGCTCAGAATGATTGCACTCCTGCAAGCTGTCCCCCCAAAAAACGTAGTTTTCCAACTGGGCTTCGCAGCTGTCAAAACTTCACCACCTTTCACCGGGCATCTCTTCCATGCTTTGCAAATGAGCTGCTGAGGAAAACACGCCGCTGGAAGCTGGCTGAGTTTTAAGGGGGTGACGCTTGGAGCTCTGAGATCACAGCCCGAAATTACTTAAGGCTTTCTGCTAACGTGGAAATAAGAGTCTTTGCTGCGGAGAGACTGGACATTCAGATAGATTTTTGTATGAAGGAATAAATATTTCAACATGCAAACACTACCCAGGCGGGGAGTGATGCTTCAAAACAGGGCCGCGGGTCAGGATTTTTTTTTCTGTTTGTTTTTGGGGATGGCTCCAGGTTTAAAGGTTCCGCACATCGCTACCCACCCTGAGCCTCACGTGGTGCAGTAATGACTAGTGCAGATATCTACGTTCGTTTTTACTTCCCCAAATCCGGAGATTTCTCTCTCTCTGGGTTATTTATTTATTTATTCATTTTTTGTGGTCCTCATTATACAGAGCATCACGAGGAATGAGAGTTTTTCTCTGTCATGACTGTAAAAGGCTCAAGCTGAAATGCACGTCTGGTGGCTCGACTTTCCAGCTAACTTAATTTTGAAGAAATAAATAAGACGAGAACGTACTTTAGAGAACGGCGTGGTTCATTGGCATCCTTTGCCTCTAAAACGTGCACCAGACCCCTAGGGTATGGGGTGCTTTCTAGAGGAGGCGCTGACCTGCGAGTCCAGGGGCTCGGGGCCCAGGACGCTTTGGGCAGCAGAGCTACGTGGCATCCCTGGTTCCGAAGGCCCATCACCGGCCCGCTCGGTGGACTGGAATTTTGCTCACAAATGAGATTGCCGAACAGGACTGAGACCTGCTGACATCCTTTCCTCGCTACCTTCACGTCGGGAGAAGAAGGGTTTCCTGGGCAGTTGACGAGTTGATCGTCACACAGAGCAGCAGAGAGGCTGAGCTTGGATGCATAGAGGCTCCAGCAGGTAGGGCCAGCGAGCAGAGGGGGCTGGGCGCAGTGGGGTGGGGGCCCGTGGGGACAGGCTGGAACCAGACAGCGCAGCTTCGGTCTAGACTGCACGGGATTATGTTCCAGCCAGCCGGGGCCACGAGGGGAGTGGGTCCACTCATCCCAATGCTTTCTTTCCCAAAAGAAGCCAGATTTCGATGTGAAATGTGCCTGTCGAAAACTTCTGGCAACTAATTATTTTACATGTTTGAAAACGCATCGAAGGCCAGGTTTGGCCTCTAACCCCACCTCGTGGGTGTGACTTCAGCTTTCAAACACTGCCCAAGACGGAACTAGGCGCCTAACGGCCGGGCCTTCTCCTTTTCCAAGGAGGCGATGGTTATAGCCTGGACAGTTGCTGTTCTGTAGCTTAAAACCCTATTGCGAAGGACACACAGAGACGAAATCGAGGGCAGCCTGTCAGCTTATGTATCGTTTCTCTTTAATAACACAGATCCTCTGTCAAGGGCGACTTGAGTAAAGTTCCAGAAGGGTTTATAGGGCCGAGCTGCCCTCAGCGTGTTTTCTTTTTCTTGGTGACTTTTAACCCATTGCAAAGCGATTGCCAGCACCCCCACTCCCCCCACACCCCCTTCATCAGCCTGTGGAATGTGGTTATTCGTGAAAGTTCGTTCTGGGGCAAGACATCATTCGCATTGGCTTCCCCGAAGCTGCAGAGCATCCAGAGAAGCGCGTTCTCCTCCCGCAGCCAGACGGATAAACCGTCACTGAGCGTGCGCTTTTGAGTGACAGCTGGTGGCGCAGGGATCAGGGAGACCAGAAGGGATCTTGACCAACTCAGTGACATTGCGCTAGGACTGTTCGCGGTGTCCCTCTTGCTTTCCCTTGGATTGTCTAGCTGTCACCCTTTCTCCTGTCATTCGCGTTCCTTGGGCGGAGAGTGTAACCATGGGAATCTGCTTGGTTTTCAGGGCGGAGGGGAGTGGTGGTGAGTAGAGAAATTACAGTGTGTCCTCGCTGCCACTGATGTCCTTCCAAATAGGTGAAGTCGAGTTTAAAGCCTGCCATTAATTCTTGGCCTCTGGCAAGAGGTGGTGCCAGGTTGCCTGTTTGTTCCAGGGGGGGTGGGGAAGGGCAGTCATTAGTCAATGACATTTATGACCGATTTATAAAATACAAATGAAGTAATTGGTTACAAAACCTCGACAGGCCTGCACTCGCCTCTCGCAAACTCGTTCTCAGCACCCTGGGAGAAACCAGACGAACACGCTTGGCGGGGAGCACACACCAGTCCGTTGGAAAAGAGCAAGTCCCAGCCCTCGGCGGCCTAGGGAGTAGCTGTGGGACAAAAAAAGTTCTCAAAGTGTATTTCCCGCGCTCTTCAGACGTGAACCTCCTTGCAGAAACAGTGTCAGGCCGGGGATCCCCACCGTTTGGGTATGGAACGCCTAGATGTGACCAAGGAAGGTCTTCTCCGGCGACCTTGGAACGCCTGGGGGCCCTTTGAAGTGTGTGCTAAGGTTCAGGTACGGGGCGTTTGTGGGGGAGCGAGAGGCAGTGTGCATGGTGGCAGCCCTCTCTACTACTTCAGGAGTTCAGTTGTCTGCTTCGGCCGCTCTCAACGACCACTGTCACACAAAACACCCGAAATCCCCCCGAGTCCAACACACAGTTGAACTAGGAGAAGGAAAGCAGGGACTGGGCCTTGCCCAGCAAGTCTGGGTTAACCCAGTTTGAGTTTTGCAGAAGCATCTCGGCCCTTCAGCGTGCTCCCCAGCTGAACGTCGTCCCAGAGGCTCTGGATCCTTCCGAGAGCCTTTGTGGGGCGGCAGGCTGGACGGGATGGGTCGACCTGTACCGTCTTCCCCTGAAAATACGAACGGGGGGCCCTGATCTCAGGGTTGGGAGCTGATTTCCGATTTCAGCCTCGGCAGATCTGCTGAAAGCTATCATCAGGCTGATGGTAGTGCCCTGGAATTCTCATTTCCAATTTAGGGTTTTGCGATCTGATCTCTAGGAGAGTGTGTCTAATCTTCGCGAAACCCGGCGTCTTTATGTAGACTCGATGGATTTTCCTCCGTGTCTCTCGGCTGAGCTGCAGAGACACTAAATTACGGAGTAAATGAAGGCAGCGCTGTTATGTCACTCTGTCTTTTCTGAAAGACCGCCTCAGATTCTGTACGCTGTCGCTTTGATCCTTTTCATTTAATTCTAAGTACACTTGTTATTATAGTAACTGTTGTTTGTATGTTATTTCAGCTTTTTACTTAAGTAGCTATTTAGCAATTTAAATGAAAATGTAATTAGGTTACATCTGTTTTACATGCGTGTAATACCACGCAGATGTAAACTTCTATTAAAGCCATATTTTCTTTTTTGGCAAGAAAAGGCAAAACAGAATTGTACCAATCCCTGGAGTGCGTCTTGTTCTTAAAATTAAAAACCAAAAAAAAAAAAAATAGTATATACAAAGCGCGGTGCTAGTATTTATGTGGCGGTGAGGGTACATCCCTTCCTTTTATTTTTTTTTTGAAAAGTAAAAGGACGAACAAGCACCTTTCGAGGTATCGGGGGACAGAGTTTAAAATAACTGTGGGTTCCCCCGTTCTGGGGTCTGTGCAGACAGAGAGATACCCATATCGTGAACACGGCCTCGTCCAAGTCCACATGACCTAGCTGTGCTTTAGACTCACTTCCATGACCTTCTCTGTTATTTAAAAAAAAAAATCACCCCCAAGAGTAACAGTGCTCGCCCAACCTGGACTGCTTTTGAGGATCACGAGAGATGGGGAGTATGTAGGTCTTTGGAAAAGTTTCAAGTGCATTGGTTAGGGAGTTTTATTCGAATATTCGTCTGCAAACAGCCTGAACCAGCAAGCCTCACCCCCGCCCCCTCCAGCCCCCATTTCCCTCACAGTTTTGTGTGTTCAGGGGGGATTGAACTCAGAAATTAATTCTCCTGTTTTGGGACCGTTGCCTCCCTTATAGCCTGTTAATAGGATTTATAAAACATCCTTTCAGACAAAGTCATTTATCTTACTTGCTCACGAGACACGAAATTTGGACTGTCTGGAACCAGGTAGCATTTTAAGAGTCGCCCGTTTGCTGCATGCAACGCTCGGCTCTCCAGGGCCCGGCCGTTGTTAATGGTGGTTTTTACGGCACCAATAAAAATGTTTTCATATAATTCTTCCTTGTAAATATGGTTAAACTTTTAGCTTTCTGCTACTTGGTGACCTGTTACATAACTTAATGTACTTTCAAATTGATCGTGCGGTGCCAAGGCAAGAAGAAGGCGAGAGGAAGAAGCCAGTCGTCCGACGTGGCTCTGTGAGGCTGGCTGGGGCCTTGGGCCGAGCCACGAAGAGGAAACTTCTAGAAGAGGTTGCAGGTCCAGCTTTTTCCTTTTTCCATCTCCGATTCTGAAGGAGGGATCCTAGACTGTAATGCCAGCTTCTCCTTTATACCTGTTTTAAGATACTGGCATTTCAGGTGACAAGGAAGGGACATATTCAGGGCACGAACCCTATCTCTGGCACTCACAGAGCACACCCTACGTGCCGGTGTTCTTCTCGGTTCTTCACGGACCGTTTAATCCTACAGAGCAAGCTCTTGGGGTCGTTGCAATTATCCCTCCTTTCTGAGGCGAAGACACTGAAGCTGAGAAAAGTTCAGAATCTTTCCTAAGGTTATGTAGCTAGTGAGTGGTGGTGTGAGCATTTTAACCGGGGCGGCCTGGCACCAAGGCCCAGATTTTTATGCCCGCTCTGCTTCTCCGTACCTCGCGTGGCACTAAGGGGTTTGCTGTCGTCGTCGTCACTTCTTTGCTCTTATTGGTTGTACCCACTGAACCTCGCATCTGTGACCTGGAAAGAATCCTGAGATATTCTTTCTCCCCTTCCCCCTTGTTCCCAGCTCAGAAAACCATATTGGGAAGACCGAGGCGCCACTGAAATAAAAAATGCTTAAGACACGGTGCTCATGGTACCCACAGTTAGCTCACGAGGGGCTTGGGGAGGGGTCTGGATGAACAGAATGCTCAGGAGCACGAAGCACATGCTCAGTGGAGAAGAGGAGAGAGGAGTCAAGGTCAGGGGGAGCCTCGTTTGACCTGGGCGTGGGAGACGGTATGGGATCGCGATAAGCAAAGGAGGCAGGTGGCATTTCGAGCTGTAGGAATAGCAGGGGCAAAGCCAAGGCCAGCTGGCCCGGTGCAGGAGTCGAGGTAAGAGATGCTGAACCTCCACTTGGGCTCCGACAGGAAGGACACGAAGCAGGAAGGAGGACGACACGGCAAAGGGAGGTGGTGAGGTTTGGCCATTGACTGATTAGCAATGGGAGGGGGAGGGAGAATTCGAGGAGGGTAGTGGGGTCTCTAGCTCAGGCGGCTAATATTGATGTTAATCATAAAATGCAACTCAAATTCCAGGAACTCACGTCCTTAGGGCAGAATCGGGGGATGGGGAGGTAAGAACATGGACCCCAGGGTCAGAGTCCTGGCTCTGAATCTGTGCTCTACCCCTAACTGGTACAGTGACTTCGGGCCGGGTACTTGTTTAATTCCCAGTTCCCTCATCCCTAAGATGCAATAATCTTAATACTTATTATAGTGTCGTTGGAGAAAAGCCAGAGCTTGTAGGGTGCGTACCACGGTGCCTCGTACATGCCTATAACCCTTAGCTGCCTCTCACTCGGGTGAGTAGGCTTTTACCCCGCTTTTACCCCATTTTATAGGTGTGGGGTTTGCAGGGGTGAGTAGAGACCCATACTCTTGCCTCTCGGTGCAGTGCCCCATCCTGTGATGTCCTGGGCGCCTCACAGCCCTCCCGTGAGTCGAGTCAGGCTGTCTTCTGGTATCGTCACTCTGATTTTCCTCCCGTCGAGCTGGACCCAGCAGAAGCGGGCCCTGTCTCCCCTCTGACCTTCACGGCTAGTTGCCGAGCGTGTGTTTAGGGGTCTGGTGTGCCACGACATGTTACGCGTACGGTCCTAATAATGACCCAATGCAGGTGTTCGGTTTCTCCCTCGGTTTTCTTTCTGTGAACCAGACATTTGGGTGTGCCAGAGGCAGGTGTACCGCGTGCGTGCGTGCGCGCCCTGCGGGATCTTCGTGGCAGCCGTCTCATTTGTCTTTCTTGACGACTTGCTGCTGCAGGAAGGCCACCCAAAACGTGCTCTCTCCTGCCACCCCAATCTCAGCGTGTGTCCTCCTCTCCTCCTTTCCAGTGCGCCCAAGCTGAGCTATTAAGAAGTAGGTACCACCCCCCTGAAACCCAGATCAGGGTGCTTGGGAAGACAGTGGCCCAGGCTCTGAATAGCTCGCACTGTTAATTGTCCAGCGGCTGCTGCCGGGTGGCTGACCTCACAGCGTTTGTGTTGGGACAGCCCTTTTGCACGGATGAGCTAAATGAGAATCTGTGTGATGGCGGGAGTCGGGGACGAGTCTGGGAAACCCGGCCCCGGCCTCAGATCCCGTTCCCCCACCCCGAAAACGAGATGGATGGATTGTGCTCCATGAGGGCGAGGTGGCCCCGGCCCCACTGTACCACATGCTTTCGTATTCCCTCGCCGGCTCAGTCTGCAAGTACAAACAGCTTTAACACAGTTTTTACCTAGAAAGGAGCCCGGGGCTGCATCCAAGTACATTTAACATATGAAAATTGAGCTGCTTTGAACTTGTATGTTTTTGATAACTGCTTGGTATGCTTCCTGGAGGATCACCTGTAGGCTTTTCTTTCCAAATCCTAATCCCTTTGATTGAGTGCCAGGACAGATAGCTCTCATTGAATAACTCCAGCCTCATAATTCTTCCTTCATTCAGAGTTGAAAGGGAGCAGCTCCAGACTCAATAGGCAAATCCTCAGATTTAGCTAAAGTAATTCAAACACTTTAAAACTGAAATTGTTTTGTTCGCAAATTGGGTTCAGATGGGCTACCGAGTGTTTACACAAGCTAGTTGCCACCGCAAACAGGGGAACAGGGGATGGAGAAGGAAACCACACTCCTCTCCAGCTCCTCCCCCGCCCCGGCCCCCGGCCCCCGGCCCCCCGGCCCCCTGCCCCCTGCCTTGCTGTTCCCTTTGCTGCCTCTGTGACCAGGGATTAAAAGGACAACTTTGAACGGTCGGAGTTTCAAAGCAACCTGGCCTGGCTGTTTCACACGTGGGCACGAGGACACGCCCGACCCTTCCTGTTTTCTCTCCTCCATAAAACCGGGCCAGACGGTCCCGTTCTCTCCTCCCCGGTCCCCTGTGGGAGGAAGGAAAACCACCATGTTCTTTTTATCTTTACAAATGTGCCTGGTGGGGACTAACGTAAACCAGTTCAAGATGCTTTCATTTGAAACTGGTTGGAGGAACAGAAGGTGCTGCAGAATTAGAAAGAAAGTGGCATCTGGGCCTCTTTGGCCTCTTGCTCCTGAGCCTGCTGCCTGCCTCCCCCCACTCTCCTTCTTTCTCTCCCCCTCTCCCTCCACTACTCCTCCCCCACTCGCTCCCTCCCACCCCTCCGTCTCTCTCTCTTTCTCTCCCTTTGTTTTCAGCACCATCCTGGATTTCTGCTGAGATCTCCTGTTTCCAGTCTATTCAGAGATCGGGTTTACCAGAAGATGGCTCTTTTCTGCTGGACTTCCTGTGACCGTCCCATTTGGCCAGAGTGCGCCTCTGTCGGGAAGGGCCATCTCCGTTGTCCCCAGGGCCCCGTTTCAGAAGGAGGCCAGGAAAGTCATTTCTGTGATCTGTGGGTGACTGGGCCCCGCGCAGCCAATCAGGGCGGACGCTCGGCCCTGGATGAGCGGTCCTTACCCTCTTGGTCACCAGATGAGGAGCGGGACAGTAGCCCTAATCAGAGTATTGGGGATCTGAGCGCCCCACTTGGGCCGAACTTGAAGAAAGACGAGGAGATGTGTTCTCCCCGGCTCGTTGCCTAGTGACAAGGCAGGGCCGCTTCACTGGTCATCGGTACCAAACTTCGGAGAGAACGGAGTGTATCAGTGAAGCCAAAGGTGTCACGTGGCTACCAAAAAGGTCCGAGGCTGAAGTCCTCCCCATTGGAAGGAACGCCTCGACCGCGATCCACACAAATGCCATCTGATCACGCGACAGTCGCCGCTGCTCTGCCCACCTCGGTGCCAGGACTCGGCCCTGCTCAGCCTGTGCATCCTGCCCCATTGATGGTTCGTTTATTAGCGGCCTCGTCCACTAGACCCTTCCCCTGCTCCTCCTCTTCTGTTTCTCTCCCCGAAAGGTTTGGATGCCGTCGTAATCGTTTATAACTGTAAAGTGCCCGTAAAGGAGGCTTGAAAACGGGCCTGGGTTTTACGGGTTTCGCAGGCCGCTGCCGAAGGGTTGTGTCTACATTCCCGCCAGTTCTCACAGCACCACTCTGGAACGAAAGTAGAAAGTTCATGGCGCATTTTATTCTGTCCCTAAATGTGGAAGAGGATTCTAATTTAAAAATAAGTGGCCCCCTTGCTAATTCTCATTTAGCCTCGGTAGCTGTTTTAATGTCCCTTTGATGGTTGGCTGGCCGGGGTTTTAAAGCAGGTTCTTCGGGGGCCCCCTGCCCATTAGTCGTTGGCAATAAAACCTGAACTTCACTAAAATAAAACACGGTGCCGTGGAGCAATTAAGAGGAGAACTTTGAGAGATGACTGCGAATGTGAAATACAGTAATTTATTTTATTAATGGGTTCGGGGGAACCCAGCCCGCCTCTCTTAAGCTCCACTATGCGTATTCGGGGGGTTTTTATATTTTTAATTTATTTCTTGGTTTCTCTCAACGCAGCAGGGGGTTGGGCTCTTAGGGGACACCAACCCCCCTTTTGTGGCCTGCTTACTTCTCAATGGGAGCCGGCGGCTTTTCATTTTATATGGAAAACGGGGTGATGTCACTTAGGAAAGCGTTTTTTTCCCCAAAGTGGTTTTGGGAACCCAAATCCGGTGACGTGTTACTTAGCAGCGGCCGTGTCGTGAAGCTAGGCTTTGTGTTCTCTGTGATCGTGGGATTTATGGTACCCATCCCCGACCTGTTCAGTTTTATGGAAGGACAAAGCACAGATATTCGTTTCAGCGGTTCCCTAAAGCTTAGAAGCGCCCGCACTGCGGGAACTCCTGTGTGTTAATCGTGGTTTGTAGGGATTTAGGAGGCCTGCAGCGTAGGTGTCATCTTAATTTGCTAATGGGATCGGCCTCTCTCTCTAGCCTTTGAAGGGACAGCGACTCCGAAAGCTTTAAAACTTCCAGTGACTCCACCAATGGCCAACGCAAGGGTGAGGTTAAGGTTTTCCAAAGCCTCGCAAACTTTTCAGCTTCTTCTCTGCCTCGAGGTCCCCCGTGCCGGGGCTCAGGTTGTCTTCCCACTGAGGATGCCACTTCCCCCTGTCCCCACCACCCCCACCTCCCGCCGCCGGTGCACACGTCACCTCCTTCAAGAGGCCTTTTCCACTCAGTGTCGCTGTGTGTGTCAGCGTTTGTCGTGTCCACCGGACAGGGAGCCTCCCGAGGGCAGGGGCTGTCTTAACGGCCTTTGTGACCCAATGCCGCAGGGGAAGTGCTCAGTGACTGTGTCACACGAGCGCATGAGCAAACAGGTTGTCTTGCCTTACGAGGTGTCAGGGGATGCCTGGCGTAAGAAGGCGCACGAGCAGACGCTTGTCTTTCTGTTTTAACCGTTATTAGTCGCCCACACGATGCTCCCGCGGAAACCTCACGTCGTTGCTAAAGGACAATAAACTCAGAAGCCGTTAGGAGCCGGCCGAGCACCCATGTTTGGCTGCGGGGAAACCTTGACCTGGGAACCTGAGCCTTTCGTTTCACAACCAGAGAACCTGGCCACCATTCCAAGGCCATTCTGGCAGGCGCACTTGGTGGCCTCTCCAGCAGCCGAGGCCCCTGTTCCTGCCCCGTCTTCTTCACCCCTGCTCTCAGAGGACCCGAGTTCTGCTTAGCTGGTGGGTGCGGGTCTCTTGATTTTGGGGAAGGTCGGCCCCTCTGCCAGCCCCACGTGGTTAATCACGGGTGGGTTATTCCTAGTCCCGTCTGCTAGATGCCAACTTTCCCAGACTCCTTTGCAAGCAGGGGGCCCAAGGCCAAGTCTGCTAGGGACTTCTAGGAGGAAGGATTTACTTCTTGGTGAAAAGACAGGGCCCCATTTTATTAAAGGGAGGGGGTAGGGAGGGGGAAGAGGGAGAAGGAGAAGGAAAGAAGGAGGGAGGGAGAGAGGGAGGAAAAAGAAAGTCTGACTGGGAAAGAAGAGTATAGGATGGCAGCTAGGATGGGGTGTGAGCAGAGGGAGACGTTTCATAGGATCGAGAGTATATGCCGAGGGCAGAAAGCACGAGGTGGGGAGGGTCAAGACGCAGGGGTGTGCTCCGTGGGTGGGGCAAGCCAGGCGTTTGAGGTTACGGGCGGGATGGGGTGTTAAGGAAGGACTAAGGCCAGCATCTCTGTTCAGGATGCCGAGGTTGTTCTAGTGCTGCGTTTTCATGTCCTAGGGGAAGGTGGGACTCTAGATCCCAGACCCAATGGGACACTAAGTCCTGAACTGAGGTTGTCCGTATTCTTCCAGTTGCAAAACCCAAATCAGATCGACCTAAAAAGAGTTTATTGATTCCTGGAATTGAAAAGCACATGGTAACAAGCTTCAGCTATACCACCAGGACCGTCTCTCTGCGCTTGGGTTTCTCTTAGTTGGCCCTATTCCTTGGCTCCTTGTGGCCCCGGGCAGCTTTGGCCTCTTGTGGTGTGGGGTGGTTGCAGCTCCAGCCTTCACGTCTACCATCACACCTTGTCCTACCTTAGAAGAAACACTTCTCTTTCTCAGAAGCCCCAGCTTCTCGCCATGCCCCCTTAGTCTGAATGAAGTACGTGTCCATCCCTGAGTCAGTCTCCATACCCTGGAGATGCTGATGGGCTTAAATCCACCAAACTCCCGCACCCTCTTTCCCTCCAGGCGTGCCAGTTCCCAAGGGAAAACCATGCCTTTTATGTCAAGAACAGAATATCGTTAAGAAGGTAGCTCTCTCCGCTCTCCAGGAAAGGACACTCCCCCGAACAGAGCCCTTAGATTTTCCCCAGGATGACTTTAATGATGGATATTGGCATGCTCAGGGTCCCGGGCCTAACAGCAAGGATGAGAGCCCTCCATTGGGAGCATCCGAGTAAGTGAAGGGTGTTGACAGCCATCACAGGGAATGCCGATGCGATGCTCACCGAAGAGGTCCTGCAGTAAGTCCTCTTTGGAAATGAACAAAAGGCAATTCCTGAGAACCCAGCTTTCGGCAAAGACGAGAACCTGTCGGCCTCAGGCGGAGGAGGAGGGCCTTCGCAGGATTTATTCCAGCTCCTCGGCAGCCTTGAGTCAAAAGGGAGTTGCCCGCAGGGCTTTTCCTCTCTGGGAAACCCAACGGAGGGACGAGGAAGACTTTCCGGGTCAAGTTTCAGAGATCCTAGTGCACAAATCCCCTTAACAAACAACAGGATTTGGGTTGGTAACTCATCCCTCTCCGCGCACAGGTCCCAGGGAGACACAGGGCCGTGTCACAACACACCCCAGGAGAACGGGGTAGAATTTATGGTGAAAACACGGAAACTGCCCACAATGTTGGGGACCTCCCCGTGATGTGGCATTGCTGCTCATCGTCGCTGTCGGGACACTTGGCAGTCCTTGAGCTGTTGCTCAAGGCCCCAAGAAAGCAGCCGGTTGCTGGCTGGAGGGCCTTGTCCTCTCTGTGCCGTTTGCAGCCTCTGCCCCTTGTTTCTCTTCTCACACTTCGTGGCACGTCGGAATAGGGACGCCTGGATTGTCCCCAAGTCTGCATCGCAGGGGCTGTCATCCATTTGCTAAGCTTGGCAGGTTCTAACAGCCAGTGTGCACCCCTTTTCCCCTCGGCATTGGCAGAGAGAGACAGCAGGCCCTGAGCTCTCTCTGCCCGTGACTGCAGTGGCTACGGAGGCGCGGCCTGCTGAGGAAGAGTGGGGACAGCCTCACGGGGTGACGGACGCCCCGAGAGCCCCTCAGCCGTGGGGGTAGCCACCAGCCAGCAGCCTCCCCGGCCGGCTCTCTACGTGCTGCTGCTTTTCCTCCCCCCGTTGGGTTGCAGACTTATTTCGACTGAGGATTTACTCGTCACCTCGTGTTGACATTTCAAGTTATTGCATTTAAGGAAAACACCGGAGAAAGCAAACAAGCAAGTCTCCTCCAACAGGTCACCAGGCAGGGAAGCCTAGACTCCGATTTCAAAGGAAAGGGGGGGGGGGTTGGCGAATCGAGAACAGATCTATTTATAAGGGGGAAAGTCCTCCTAGCTTTGGGGGCCCAAATCAGACCCTGGATGGTGGCTGTTCATTTCAGCTGCCGGTGGTTCCTGGGGGGCTGCTCCGGGGGCGAGATTCTGGTCCGACTGAAGTCGCCACGGAGACCTGGGGAGTCACGCTGGCACGCTGGTTCCTCTGATTACAGGGCCCTGCACCCGCAAAGAGGCTCTGCTCTAGGAACGTCCCACAGCGGCTCCAGGGGACAGCTTTCCTTTGGTCTGCCGGTGCCCCAAAGGCAAGCTGAGCCTATGCAAATGAAAGAAACAGAGCCAGCGACAACCAGCTCTGTGGTTTTGTTTGATTTTCCCCACACACATGTCCAGCAGCCGGCTGTACCCAACACCGCATGATTAAAGCGCGGAGCAGTCGCCCGTCTCCTGCGTTTCCGTTGGTATGATGTGTGGCGAGGAGTAAAGTGGGACCCACGAGGTGCGCTCTTACCTGGGAGCCATGTCCTTGATGCCTCAGAATTTATTCCACCGTAAAGTGGGAGTCGGGGGGTCCGCACTCGGGGCTGGGCTCTGCCGCCCAGCCAGCCGCCTTGTGACCTTGGACGAGTCACTAAATACCTCTGGATCCGCCTTTGCCCCGCTGTGAAGTGACGGGTTCCCTTCCACCAGGCACCATCTAAATCGCCCTCCACTTCGGAGATGGACGGTTCCAGGGCCCCCCGTGTGGCCCCTGGAATTTCATTCTGGAATTCTGGGTCCTTAAGTCTTCGTAGCGATGGAGTCTGACGTTTCCGTCGTCTGCGACAAAGACAACTTCGGTCTCAGCTTGGGGTTTCTAAGACTGATTTCAGCGAAGGGAATCATGCGTATTTTTTAGTTTATTTTACATAAAAGGTGGGGGAATAGCCATAGCCGTGTCCATAGATAGTTCTTTTCCTGCCATTCCGTTTCGTGAGCATTTCTTTGCCCCGGAGTAGATGCGAGATGGGGGCAAGGACTCTGTGTCCGCCTCTCAGAGGGCGACCATCGTCCTCTTCTGGGTGTGGCCCTACACTGACGGAGGAAAACCGAGCTGTGCTGGGCTTGCTGAACAATGGTCTGTTGAGCGACGCGTGACAGGTCAATATTTGCGTTCAACTTAAGGGATTTTTTTGAGTGTAATTTTGACGCTTCAGAAGTTTTGCTTTCTCAGCTGACCGTGGACCCTGATACCCCTGCCTCTTCTCCTGCTCCTCAAGCACAGTGCACACGCACGATGGTGTCGTGCCTTTTTCTCTGCTTCCAGTTGGTCTATGAAATGATGAGGGTGACATCTGGATGACGAAAGGATGGGGATGGGGAGGGATGTCAATCGAAGCCACGGTACCCCATGGCTTTTAAGGCTGCCGGACTAGGCCCACCCCAAACTCCTTCCTTCCCAGCGTCCCCTGGGAACTGACCCTTCAGCCCGTGGTCACCCAGCTGTGCCCTCAGACAACACACAAGTCACCAGCGTCATCCTCAGCCTCAAACTCCAGGAGCGTCTGTCGGTAGAGGGGGCTTCCCTCTGGGCCAGGCGATGGGTGACACCGTATTGCAAACACTTGAGCAAAAGACAGCAAATACCTGCTGAAACTCATACTTTCGACCTCCTAGAAGCAAAACCGTGGAAGAAGACGAGGAGGGGACGCCTGACAGGAAGGAGTGCTGTCGTCTCTGTCTGGTTATGAGGCTAAATAGGCGTTTGTACTGGATCCTAAGCCAAGACAGAGATTCCGTTTCGGCCTCTTCGCCCTGATTCTCCACTTGGGGGACAGTTTCATGGAAAGAGATCTCCACCTCTCACGATGGCACGTTGCCCTTTCGAATTCCAGGATCGCTGCGGAGCTCTTCAGAAACAGTGACTTTTCTGAATTTTAAAAGCAGTGATACTTTAAAAAATGGTGTGACCTTTTAAAAACACAGGTCATCCAAAGACAAATAATAACAGGTGTCGGGGAGGGCCGGGGAGCATCGGAGCCTTCATGCTTTGCCACTGGGGCTGTGAAATGGAGTAGCCACTCCGGGGAACACTTTATTACTTTTTTAAAAGGCTAAACGTAGGATGACCCACTCCGAGCTGCCCAAGAGGAATGAAAACACGTCTGTACGAATCTCGAATGCTAATGTTCGCATGACTCATAAAAGCCAAAAATAAAAACAACCCAAATGTCCGTCAGGTGATGAACGGATAATCTAAAGGTGGTATGTCCTGACGGTGGAATATTAGTCAACAATGAAAAAGAATGCCGTGCAGATACATGCGACGATGTGGGTGGATTTTGAGAACATGCTGAGTAAAAGAAGCCCGTCACAGAGCAGCACACTTTATGATTTTACTTATTCGAAATGTCCAAAATAGACAAATCTATATAGAAAGTAGGTTAATGGGTGTTGGGCTGGAGTGGGCAGAAAGGAAAATTCTAAATGTCACCGAAACGTACCCCGTAAACGGGTAAATCGTTTGGGATCTGAATTCCGTTTCAGTAGAGCTGTCAACCAGACGCTTTGTGATTTATAGAAGAAAACCTCCTGTTGGACCGTGTCGTCCCCTGCTTCTCTGTCACCCCCAGAGCAAAGCCTGGCTCCTGCCTGCACTGCTGTGCACTCATCCCCACACTCATCCCCACACTCATCCCCACACTCATCCCCACACTCATCCCCACACTCATCCCCACACTCATCCCCACACTCATCCCCACACTCATCCCCACACTCATCCCCACACTCATCCCCACACTCATACCCACACTCATCCTCACACTCATCCTCACACTCATACCCACACTCATCCTCACACTCATCCCCACATTCATCCCCACACTCATCCCCACACTCATCCCCACACTCATCCTCACACTCATCCTCACACTCATCCTCACACTCATCCTCACACTCATCCCCACACTCATCCCCACACTCATCCCCACACTCATCCCCACACTCATCCTCACACTCATCCTCACACTCATCCTCACACTCATCCCCACACTCATCCCCACACTCATCCCCACACTCATCCCCACACTCATCCCCACACTCATCCCCACACTCTGGCCTTGTTCTCTTTCTCCTGCACACAAAGTGCATGTCTGTCTCCAGGCTCTCTCATGGGCTGTCCCCTTGGCCTGGTGTGCTCTGCTTCTCTGACCTTGAATTTTCGTCACCCACATGTCCCCTTAGAGAGGGCTTCCCGACTGGTCCAGGTGGAGTGGCATCTCCATCCCCTGCGCAGTCGGGCAGTTACGTCATCCTGTTCTTCTCCAGAGCGCCCAGGTCTCTCTGAAACTCCTCTTTGTTTGTCCGTCGACGTATCCGACGTCTCCCACCCTAAGAGAAGGCTTCTGTCATGGAGCAGGGCCTTCGTCTGGCCCACGAGGGTATCTTCAGAGCCAGCTCAGCGCCTGATGAGCGCTCACCCCCTGCGTGTTGGATAAGTGAATGAGCGCCGGCGCGGGCTCTGCTTGGCAGCCCAGTTTTGTCACGTGATGGTCCCCTGCGTCGGGAACTACTCAGAGCCTGTTACCTGGGCATCTTTATTTCCTTCCTCTCTCACATCCTGAGATACAGGGAAGGCTGAGAGGGAGCATCCTTCATTGCCTGAGGGGACCCAGAGGCCTGGAGGAAAAAAAAACCAACGGCCCTCGAAATCGTGATCCAGTCGAGAGTTTGCAACATGTTGCTCATGATTCACGAGTCTCACTTCCTTCTGGTCATTCCAACTTCAAAATACTCTTTCTCCTCTTAGCACTTTGGTAATCATACCGTTGTGTTTCAGTTTACTTAATTGTTTCGTGCGTGTGTCTGCAACATCATACTGGAAGCTCCTCGAAGGTAGGAAATGTAATGATTCTTCACTCAGTGTCCTGTGTCTCCTGGGCGTACACGACGCCTGCCATCTGTAAACTCAGACGACTTAGACGGTAAGATGTTGAGTTAGATTTTAGAGAGCCTTGCTCTGGGAACCCGATCCTTCTTTCTTTTCCCTGTTTATTTGACTTTACAGAGTGATTCTGCTTTCTTTGGATCCCACCGAAGGCGTCGTGAGTGTCTGGAGGCTGCCTCTGTAGTGTCCGGCCTGCTGGTGACACGGCGGGACCCGAGGAGAGCAGCACAGGCGTGTGGTGGCTTTCCGCAGGACGCAGGGGCACCCACTTTGGTGCACTCTTCCTTGGGTGGCTCTGATGTGAGGAGCCACGTGTCCTACCACGCTGCGTGCGGCCCTGTGCTGGGTCCAGGCGTCGGGGTAAATTCTGTTGAGAGATCTGCCTGAGTTTTCCAGCGGTGAGCCCTCATGGGATCCAGAGGAGATCGGGGTGGCTTTTCCTGTCTTTTGCCAAATCTGGAGGGAGGCTCTGGGGCTTGGGACTGGCTCCCTGAGCGGTTGCTGGCCAGCTACCGATGCCAGGGGGCGCACGGCGTGAGAGAGAAGGGCCTCCTGCAAGGGTCGTTGGTGTGAGCCCCAGCTGGGGTCGTGCAGTCCTCGATGCGGATTTACGGGAAGACAGGTTCTAGCCGACATCCGTTTAAACAAAAATAAGTTAACCTAACTGACGTCGCTTGTCCCTCGTTGTCGTGCACTTACATTCCGTTCACCCTTACGCTTACAGTAGAGAAATGAGGTTTGTGTTGATTTTTCTGGTGGGACATTTCTCGGGTCTGCATCTCCATCTAGAATTTTCTGTAGAGGTGTTGTCCGAGGAAGCACGATAGCAATATTTCAAGTTTTAAAAAAGGATTTCGTCTCATATATATATATATATATATATATATATATATATATATATATTTATATATATTTATATATATTTATATATTTATATAAATGTAAATAAATATATATATAAAATATATATTTATATTTATTTATATATATAAATAAATATAAATAAATATAAAAAATATGAATATATATAAATATATATATGTACGTAAAACCTATGGCTGGCAGCCTTGCTATAAAAATAATTAAGTCATTTTGCATTTTATGTTCTGATACGTTCTGACTTCTCTCTGGTGGGCACCAGGCTTGTTGTTGTTCTTCCTTCTGAAGAACTAATATAATTCCTGCGAGGACGTTACGCTGTCCTGCTCCGAAAGAGAACAAGAGCCTTCGTACCCCAGTCCTTGACAGGCCACGCAGCCTCGTAGGGTGGAAAGTCAGTGGAATGCCTTAGCCCCAGAAGCCCCAGGTGTCTTGTCTTCACGTCAAGGGAGATGTAAAAGGGAGAACTTCCTTCCATCCTGTTTTTCCGTGGCCTGCGCAGGACTTAGCTTAGTCTTTTTATGACGTATACACACAAATATATAACAGGTTGTTATTAATTATATTATGAGCTAATTAATGCTTACAGCTATATCTAACAGCGCCGTGTGTATGATCGTTACATTGTGTCATTAGTTATATTAGTACGTTAATAGGCACGTAGTACAGCTGTGCCCCGAGCACTGTGCTCGTGTAATACACGTAACACCTGCCAACTGTACTGCCTCATTTAATCTTCACGAGAGTTCTTCGAGGGAGATGCTCTTTCCATCTCACAAATGGGAAAACCTGAAGAGCATGGAAGTTCAGTAACAGGCCGTGCTTACCCACCTAGATCGCCTTCACTCGTTCATTCATTCGTTCATTCACTCGTGACTTGGGAGGAGGTTACTAGATGCCGGCATTACTGTTACAAGGAAGGCTCGAGCACGACGCCTGCCTTCAAAGAACGTAAGGGACCGGGCGGGAGCAGAATTAGCTTCTGTCGTTTCAAAGGTGGCGGAACTCCAACCGGGGGCCTCTCTGGCATCCGCCGCAGGACTGCATGGCCGAGGAGATGCGACCGATGAATCTGAGCATCCAGGGGCTAGGGAAGGGAGGTGTCTTGGAAAACATTTTTTTTTAATGTGGCGAGGAATCTCGGGGCCTCGTCATTTATTATTAAGTTCTTTGATGCCACAGACCACTGCTCGGGAGCAGTTTATAAATATGAAATGGTTTTTATGATGCGTAGTTTCGGGAAGGGTTAAAGTTAGCTTCTTGGGGCACATAATGGGGACGGAGCTGAACAGGATTTCAAAGGGATTTTTCAGGAGAGAATTCCAATTACAGGGAAGTAATTTCCTTTTCTAGCTTCCTAAGCTCGGTTTCAGACGAATGCAGTTTTAAGACCCACATCCCTTCTCCCCTTATTTCAGCAGATATTTTGAATATGAAAATCTTATGTCAAAACTTAGCGGAAGCCTTCATCGGGCGTTTGAAAGGCTAAGTAAGAATTCTGTTTCTAGGAATAAAAAGATTGGGATCAGAAAGATTCTTTGCCGGCTAGGGTTCCTTTTTGGATAGTAGTTCAAGCCGTCTTTAATCATATTTTTGTTGATTATTTATTAGTTTCCCCGGGAAATCAAAGACTCGGTCACGTAATTTTTTTTTTATTTTAAGATATTTTATGAATCAGAATCCAGAGTTAAAAAATAATGGAAAATATATTTCCTTTGCTGATACGGACTAATTGGGAATTAAAATACCTTTCTTCAGTCAGTGCCGCACGTGGAAATGCAAAGTGACCCACCCGGCCCAATTGTACCAACCACAGTTTCTGCCCAGACAAAACACGTATGCCCCTGGTAGGCAAAGAGAGTGGTTTGTCACTTGTCACTAAATCAAAACTGTCGAGAACTAGAACTAATTAAAGGGAAAGGACAGGCGCCGAGCAAGCTGTTTGGGGACACAAACCCACACTGAAGCAAGCCGGGGACCGCTGAAACGAAGTACACGTGTCTTCCCGTCGTCAGGGTACGTGTAATACAAGCTCATGGAGCCTGCCATCGTGAGACACGCGAGACACACGTCCGCTCCCCACCCGCGGGGCTGCCTGCCTGGGGCAGCTCTGGCCCATACTGGGCTCGCTCTTAGGGAGACAGTTTCCTGAAGGAGGGTTGGGAAATTGTGGGACGTGTTTGCTTATACAGACCTTCCTGATCGAATGAAACCAAAAGGGATTTGGGAATAAAAAGCAACAAAATCTGCTGAAGCGAAACACAAAGGAAATGAGATGCATTCCGTGCCGTTGAAGACAGCATAGTGTAGGGGGTGTGAGATGCACACGTACGGACAGTTAGAAAGCCGTGTGGAGGACCAGAGTGTGTCTGTGTGATGGAGGCCGCAGGCCAGGCCGGCGAGGAGCCTGCCTCTGGAGCCGGTGGTCTGAGTTCGAAACCTGCCGTGCCACTTAGGAGATACGGGACGTGGGACAGTGACGTAGCCCCTCTCTGCTTGGATCGTCGTCACCTGTGAAACGGGGATGATCAGAGCACCCCCTTGCTAAGGTGGCTGTGAAGTAATAGATAGCAAGGTGTTCAGAAGGGCGTGCGGCCCACGGGAAGCACTCTGTGTGTTGATTATCCCCCTTATAAACCGGAGGTCACAAGCTCGGACGCCTGCAGTGTCTGGGCCTAGCCTCACAGTGACCACTGGCGACAGGCACACGGCCTAGTGATGTGGAGATCATAGACTGTGGCGGGGACAGTGACAAACCGCCTTTCAGCTGTGGCCGCCCCGTGACTCTGCGCTGGGTGTGGCCTTAGGGATGCGGGTTGGTGTTGCCAGGTCCCCTGATATTTCAGAAGAAGCTGGAAATCTGGATGTTGTTGAAAATCCCCCAATTCTTAAATGTTGTCAGCTTGTTTTAAAACCTTCTACAAGCCAAATAGAATACAGCGTGTGGGGGCCCTGAGTCGCGAGCTCATGGCCTCTTTGGCCGAATCATTAAACATCTGACTGTAGCCTGTGAAACCCCATCTGATGAACTTATTGTTCCCCCTGTGAAAAGACGTTCATTCTGATTCCAGAAATATTCGTTGAGTGCCTCCTATATGTCAGACCCTGTGCCGGGGTTGAGGATGCGGTAGAGACCAAGACAGGCCGTCTGGGGAACCCACACACTCTACCTGTGACTCCAAGAGACTGCAACACCTGGCACTTAACAGATCCTCAGCAAACGTAGGGTCCCAGCCCTGACCCAGTGGGTGCCCTGGCTGGTTCCTGCGTAGTAATAGTGTGACGCAGCTAAAACCCAGTGAACCTACCCGCAGTGGTGCAGAAAGACTCTGCCGGAGGCCTGTTCTTCCTGAGTTTCCTGCTTTCTCCTTGGATCCCCCTCTTTTCCTTGGTGTCTCTTCAGGACTGGTGGACCTGGGCTGTGGTATTGGACAGCTGCTTGCATGTTGCTTCACAGATTTTTCTGGTTTTCTTCTTAGAGAGTACGAACTCTCTTCACAGTCCCCAGGGTTCCCTGGGACACGAATCCCACCAGCCGATTCAGTTGTCATTTGGGAAACGGGGAATGTTATACACCCCTAGCTTTCTTGAAGATGCACCGATTCCGGTTCGTTAAAGGCTCTGAAGGAAGGACTGCCAGTTAGAAAACTGCTGGAGAAACCTTGTTTAACTAAATGTTTCCCAGATTTATTTGGCCACTGAATGCATCTTAAAATGCCAGGCTACTGATTATTTGTCCCACCTGGGGAAAGGCTGGATTGTAAAATTGATAGTTCCTGCTGGGAGCTAGATCGTTTCTCCCAGTTTCTCTTCTACCCCAGCGTTTGCAGATAAAGGTGCCTCCAACGGTTCCCGACTTTATTTTCAGGGCATCTAGCAGTCTGAGCGTGGCAGCATCCATCCTGTTGGGGCCCAACAATTGAACGTAAATTCTTGGAAGAAAGAGACCGTCGTCCTTGCGCTCACCCCAGCACCACGCACAGGGTCATTCTGGAGTGGCCGCCTTTTAAATGCACTTTGAATGCTGCGGGATTCCTTTGTCACCGTGGCGGTTGAACTGACCCGTGAATGGCCCCAGCAAAAAAAAGAAAAAGAAAATTTTGCAGGAGATGTTACACAAAATGAAACGTGTTGCAAGGCCTGGCCAGCTTGAGAGAGAAGAGCAAGAAAGAAAAACGGAGGATGCCCACAAAGACGTCGCGAAAGGGGACCGGAAACTGACTGGAGAGAAGAAGCGAAGAACAAAATCCGCAGGTTGAGGGTTTTTTTTGCAAAGATCAGCGGGTGCTGGTGGCTCCGAGGTGGCGGCTCCCAGGAGCCCAGTTCCCAGGCCGCTGTCCGGGCTGGATCTGCTCCGGCCTCCCACCAAGGCTGGTGCCCGTGGCATTTGCCAGTCAATCCCTTCCACCTCCACAAGGTGCCAACGCCCCCTCCCCCGCCCTGTCGCACCCGCCTCCTACATCCCCACCTGGCCTCGCTGCTCCGACTCCGGCCCAGCGATCTCTGCCCTCGCACAGCCTCCTCCATGACTCAGCCCTGCACGGCAAGACCCAACCTGACCCAGCCTGACCCGCTTCGGAGGAAGAGGAGTTAGTGTCAGAGCTGAGGATTCAACTGTAGGATGACGCTTCCCAGCGTTGCACGGGCTCAGCCCCGACCTGCAGACCGATGGGGGACCGGAGCGGATTTCTGGGCTCTTGCTCTGAGCTTCGTGCAGACCGAGGAGATGGGGGGAGCCCTGATCAAGGGGACCGTCCTTCTGAGCCTCTGCAGCAGTCACACGTCCTCGGTCGTGGGCAGACACTTGGGCTGGAACACAGCTCCTTCCCTCCTGGCCCCTCGCATTTGTGAATCTCCAGTAAGACGCACCTGGGAACATCCAGGTGACACGTTCCAACCCAGTTGGAGTGTCACAGAGAGAGACCGTCCCAGCCTCTAGAATCCGCCCGGTCGACACTAATATTTTCACAACCACTCCCTGCCCCCTCGCACCCCCTCCCCCCGCCACCTCCTGAGTTTTCCGAACGCAGGCTAAGACTTAGGGCAGAGCCACAGGATTTTTAAATAACTGAATTCCTAGGTGTGTGCCGAGGAGGAACAAAGATAACCCTGTTCCACGGTGGATTTGTGCCTCTGGGGGAAGAGCCAGGTGTCCTTTCAACCGAACCCTGAGACTAATTTCTTCCTGGCCTCTGGAAACCAGCTGAAGCGGCGGGCCAGCTGGGATCTCTTCCATCTTGCATACCGACATCTTTCTCTGATTCACAGATTTCCTTGATCCCCAGCACTTCCTCTGGTATGTGCATCCCCGACAGTAAGCGATCTCCCTCTCGCTAGATTTGGGCATTTGTGAATCGTGAGTCTTTTGGAGGGGAGGGGAGGGGAGAGGAAGGAGGCTGGATGGTCGTGTCAGAATATTTCCAGAGGGAGCCTCCCTTTGATGTCACCCGCCTCCCACTCTTGTGCCTCGTAGGGTCTCCACACTCGCAAGGAGGTGACACGGCAGGAATCGAGGGTGGCCTTGTGAACACGGCTTTTTAAAATAGTGAAATGATCTCAGAGAAAAAGTGAATTTGCAGCCGGTTATCGTAACACCCAGGAGTAGGAGTTTAAAACAAGAAGCCATGGAGATCCCTACCTAGAGGAGGCATTTCGTTTGGGAGTTTTCTGATGACTTGGAGTTGCAAAGCATCGTTTTTTCGTTTTTTGTTTGTTTGTTTGTTTGTTTTTAGATTAATTGACTCACTTTCAACGATCTGAGATCTGGGGAGACCCAGGGATTTACCCGGTCGTCACAGAGTAGAGCTTGATGTTAGGAAGCAGGAGCCCGCCCCTGACAGTCAGTGGTTCTCAGAACGCCGGATCACATCCGTCATTTGTGTTCTCAAATCGCTGTGACACATACGATTCTCCATGCACCAAGAAGGGTATTTGAAAGTCGCGAGTGAGCGATGGAGGACCTTGGGTGACTTGCCGCACGTCCACCTTCAGCTGTGTCTGCCCGTTGGCCCTTCTGGTGTAGTCTGGCTCCCCTCGTATGCACACGCGTGTGAAGGGACGTGCGTTTTCTTTGCGGGTGACACATGGCGCTTGGTTTTCGGGAGCCTGCGTGTTTCCGTTGACACACTCGCTCTCTTTTTTCGGTTTTAGAGAGGACATTTCCAGCTCCCCTCCCTCCCCAACGTGGGCTCCACCGTCAGGCACACAGCAGAAGCTCCCTAGTCTGGCATTTTGGCCGACTGGGCCAAGTAATCGCTGTCGCGGCTCCCCTGGAGGATGCCACTCTGGTGCCACTGGCGCACGTCTCGCTCGCCTGAAGTGCGCGCTCGACAGTGTGTGTGGATTTCCAGGCATTTTTAAATGGGGCGAGAGGTCTTGGACCTTTCAACTGCAGATTCCCTCGTATGGGGTGTTACCAGGTGTTTGCCTGTTACAAAAACAAGCTGTGTTTCCCCCGTTTGCCAGATGAGAAGGCTGAGGTTTCGTAGGGGGACCTACAAGGTCCGACGGCCTCCAGCAAGCAGGGAGGACGGAATTCCAGCCCACACGGTCCGCCCGGCCTCGGAGCGGTCGCTCTTGGCCATTTTTCTCTCTTGCCTCGTTTGTCATTTTTCCCGATGGCAGGGTTGGGAGCTCAGAGGCCAGACCTCGCCTCAGGGAACAGCTGTAGCTGTTGAGCAGTCGCTGCGCCCCGATTCGTTGAGGCACCTTCACCTCTTCCTTCATCGCATCCTCGGTACACGGAGTATATGACTGCCCTGAAGCAGGTGGCAGTTACTATCCCCATTTTGCATATGAGGAAAACCGACCTTCAGAAGCCCTCACTCTCTGCTTCACTCTTTGGTCCCCCACCCGGACGTGGGGCGCATTTTATTTTGCAGCCCCAGCCTTGGGCCCCCCAGCCTTGGGCTCTCTCTGCAGCAGCCCGATGTCCTCCTCTTTGACGTGTCGTGTTGTCGCGTGAGTCGTTCAGTGCTCCTTGAAAGCATGCCTTAAAAATTGCAAACTCCTCCTCCCCGTCTTCCTCTCTGCCCTTTCCCCAAAGCCTGAGAATGACAGCTGTGCAGGTTTAGCGTCTGTGCCTGGCCGGCTGGGGGCGTGCACGGTGTGTGTCGTCTTCTCTCTCTCCGCCTGGTCGATGGCACTCGGCGGGTGCTTGGCTGGGCTGATAACAGCATCCCCAGGCTTTGGCATCCAGCTCGGAGGGTGTGACCCAGAGACAGTCAGCCTCTATGTGTATCAGAACAAAACACAACTATGACATCCAGAGATGAAGGGAAAGATTTTGGCAAGGACGCGTCTCCTCCTCAGGCTGGAGATTTAGATGTTTAAAAAGGGCTTTTCCAAGAACTCAGTCTTGATTCTTCGTTCCATGTTGGGCCAAACGAGTGCATTATTGGTAAGATAATGAGTGGCATTCACCCAAGGGTAATCCTTTCAGGGATTTTGATGATGCAGTAAATCATGAGTGTAAAGGCTGAGTGGTTTATGCCATTAAAACCTCAAGATAGAATTAGGCTTGTAATCACCACTTGCCCATGTTTTGTCATTTATGATAATTATGGTCGTAATAATCCGTGTATTGTTGAGAAGGAGCAGTCAGAAGCATCCATCAATTTTTTATCGACACCAAATCAAGTTGATGCTTCATCTTTGCTGCAGAAATGTAGATTGCACCAATTAGTCCGTAGAAATCGGGCAGTCATTAGCCATGAAGTCAGCAGTTAATCTGCAGAACAGTCCTGGTTCCTCTGATGCCAACAATCCCTCGTAATTGCATGGAATATTGTGAGCTTCTTCGGGACTCTGTCAATAGCTCCGTTGCTGGGCGGGGATTAGAAGGAGCACCTATGTCCCTGCACTTCCAAGCACGTTTATTCTGAGGCAGAACCCTTGACTCAAAGCAGGTGGCATTTTCTCATTTAGAAACAAGACTTTTCCCCGGCGGATTTCTTTCGTGATGGTTTGTTAGCTCACCATCCCATAGGCGCCAACTGTTCTTCTTCACCTTGCCGCAATCCTGAAATAATCATCTCTTTAAAACAAAGAAAGAAAGAAAGATCAAGATGTGAAAGAAAAATTCAACTAGTGCCGGTGAGCTTTCTGCGTCTGCCTCCACCCAGCCTTTTCCCCAGGCTGGCCTGGTCTCCCTCTCTAGACATTTTCAACCAGCATTGCCCACAGGTTTGACTAAGGCAGCTGAACAATGCAGGGTGGAAATTAGGGGGAAGAAAAAATATATATATATATATATATAATGTTTACATATATATATAAAATATTTTTATTTTTAAAGGAAATTTGGAAAAGGAAGAATGGGAAAAATAGTTCACGCTTATTCTCCCACCGTGACACCAACTCTGTAACTGTTTTTTGGTAAATTTTATTTCCAGCTTTTAAACATACAGACATAGCAAGTTCAGTTGTTCTAGTATTGTTATTATTATCGTATTCTCTTTTTCACTTGTCATAATAATTCTTCTCACTCTCCTAACAGTTTTCAATCATCATTTTTAATGGATATGTAATATTTTTATCAAATATAGGGTATATATTTCTTTATGTTTTGGATTATTTCCCTGATATAAATTCCCCAAAGTAAAATACTGGATCAGATTTATAAACTGCTTTGCAACTCTCGGTGCATATTGACAAACTGCTCTCCAAAAGGACTATACAAATTTAAAAAAAAAGAAAAACCACCAATAATATATGCAGATCCCAGTTTAGTATTAGTGAATGAGCTTTAAACGTGGACGCTTGGCATGCTTGTAGCTAAGCTAAAAGTGTAAGTGCTGCCCCTCCGTGATGGACGAACGGGTGCAGTCTCACATTGTGCGCGGACACATTTGGGCCTAAACAAGGGCAATTATCTCACGTTACAGGAAGTTCAGAAGCAGGACAGCTGCGGGTGCGACAGGATCATAGGTCCGGTGAAGTCCTTAAAGACCGGATTCTTCTCTTTTGAGCTCTGCCGTCGTAACCCTTAGCCTCACGCAGGCCAGCTTCAGGCTCCCAACGGCTGCAGCTGCTCCAGGCATCACGTCACAGGGAGAGATCAACCCTTCTTGAGCCTCCTTCTTGAAAGCGAGGAAATTCTACCTAGAAACTCCCCAGTGACCTCCCCTCAGCTCTCGTTTCCCAGATCTGGCCCAGATGCCCACCCTCCCCCCCCAGACCCAAGACTGGCGGGGGAAATGGAAGCACCCTTCTTGGCTTATGGACCAAGATATGCTTCTGGGCCGACGGTGGAGTCCGTTTCCTCTGAGGGCTGAACCCCTGAGTAAAACGGGGCTCAGTGAGCAAAGGAAGGAGGAGGGAACAGTTGCCAGGGAGGTGACCAGCAGTGCCTCCCGCAGGCACCATGATTTTCTTTCTTCAGCCCCTGGTACTTCCTCAGAACCATTTAAAACCCTCTAGTAACAGTTTATGCATTTAAGGGACATTTGCAAGATAGAGCACCCACCAGGCCTGCGTGTCGGGGCCTCTCGTGTACCGTGGTCGTGCCAAGCATCTCCTTTCCGCTTTCCTGCAGCCTCTACCTCTGTGCTGGGCCCCTCCGAGGGAAACCAGGAACCCCTCTCGTCTTACGTGCCTTTGGTATACAGGTCTCTGATGGGGAAGAAGTGGAGCTGGCTTCCCTCTTGGAGAGTTCCTGTCTGGTGGATTTGGCCTGCCATAGTGCCATTGCCAAGGCTTTCGACAGCCCGATGGCACAGGCCTGCCTCCCAGGCCGAACTACTCAGGTTCTGTGCCTCTTTCTCCACCACCCGGCCCAGCCTTGAGCATTCTACAATTCGTTAGCACCTGCTGGGAGAGATCAGGAAAGAAGGGGGGGTCAGGAATGCAGATCAGCCAACTTCTTGTGCAACCTGGCTGGATAAACAGCTGAAATTACACCTCAAAGGGTGTTTTGAAAATAATCTCGTTGACGGCTACACTTATTGGCCCACTACTTGTACACATTCGTGAGAAGATTATATTTGAGTGTAAAATAAATAAGAAAATGTTTTAAGAGGCAGTGACAGAGGAAAACATGGCTCTGGACCGAAGAAACCAGCCTAGAGACTGCACTTTATGCCCCAGAAATTCAGTACTATTTTGCATTTCGTGTGCACGACCGGATCGTAGGCTAGGTACGTTGTCTCCTTATTAAGGCCTGCGTTAGGAATATTACCTGGCACCAGGGCATCCAGGTGATCTCGGGTCAAAGCTGCCCATTCCTTGATCCAGGTAGATGAGGGCCAAATACGCCTATTATCATGCTGTGATGGAGTCATTCCATCAGTTGTTTTTCTGGGAGGAAACCAAAAAAAAAAAAAGGAAAAAAAAGACCTCACCAACTTGAACTTGTGCACTTTTTGTTTTATGGTTTCATAAGCGTTTTTACAACACGATTACGTTTTCTAATTATGAGGCTCCATACATTTCCACCACTTACATAATCAAGTGTAATTACATCGACGACTTGAACAGACAGAGTTAAAATTTACTTGAAGCAAAAAATTACACAACAAAATGCTGTTTCAGAAAGAGTTTTGGAACTTATGCTCCACAGACCGCCCCCTCTCCCAAAGAGGTAGATCAGGATACATTATAGCCCTCAGGTAGCTATTGGAGTTTTTATAGGGCCCCGAGAGATGGCCTGTGTCGTTTGGGGAGATGTGTCTTTTTCAGACATGTCACTCCCGACGTGTACTGTGTGCGTCCCTGTGCGGAAAGGTGGTTGGGTTCGGTGTTGTCTCCTTCTCCCCCTCACTGGCTCTCTCTCCCTCAGTCGCCCTGTACTTCCTCCCTCCTTTTCTCTTTCTCTCCATCTCCCTACTTCTTCCTTTCATTTAGGGCCTTGAAGAATGGTTTGGAACAATAGGCTAATGACAAGAAATGATGGAGATTCCTGGGACTTTTATTTCCAACGAAAAGTGACCCATGGATCAAAACGTTTCATGGCCCTTAGGACTATTTTTAGCATGTGCCGTCGTCGTGTAAGAGAAAAGGCAGAGAGAGGAAAGTAAACACAGACCACAGTGTAGGCAAAGTGAGGAGCCTTTCAAATGAAGTGTGAAATTATGGACGGGGCCTGAGGAACAGCATGCTAGTTTATTGTAGTTGCTTCTCCCATCTCTGAAAACAAAACCTACTGAAAGGTTCCTTGTGCTCCAAGTCGACTCCTTTCCCTTTGGTGTTTTTCAAGAAGAAGAAGAAGCAAAAGGTTTTAAAATAGATTTTTAAAGCGATTCATTTGTGGGCTGTTGTCATGTTACTAGGATTTCGCCAGGCCCTTTTCATTACTTCACCTATTGAGTTTTTTAATTAAAGAAATAATAATAATTAATAATAATAATAATAATTCTAATCACCTGTCCCCAGTTTTTTTTTTGTTGCTGTTGTTTGTTTGTTTGTTTTTGAGTGGTCAGTCATTTTCTCCTAAGGATGATACCTTTTGGGTGTGTTGCTCATGGTCCATATGGAGCAAATTAGACAGTGCGAGGATGGAGCTGCCACTGTTTCTGATTGGTTACGGTAGTATTAGAAGAAAAAAACTGTTGTTGACTTGCCCCAATCTGGAGGAAAAAAAGATGGATAAAACGCTCTTTGAACACACAAGTCTTTTTTTTTTTTTTTTTTTTTAAATGTCGGTCCAGCAGGGTTGCATTTATACTCGGCTTTTCAGCCCTGTCTCTTGACCTTCTAATTACTTTATTCGAAACAGCACTGAGGGTATAATAAACCTGGAGGTTGCCTCTCCTTCGCTTTACCATAAATTAAACCTGCCGGTTGGTGGAGGTGAAAGTGGAGGCGGAATGTTCATTACAGCCCAAGTGACGGCTTGTCAATAACAGGGCTTTCTAGTTTGTTCTAGTCAGCACTTGCTGTGCATTTTGTTGGGCCGCTGGGAAATAAAAACAACAAGATTATACAGTGGGAATACCGCGAGAGTTCGCGGAAAACACACGCGCACACACGCACACACACATGATGAATTACACACTCGGTGGAAAGTGACACGCTATCTTGTGCTATTAACAACCAGAGATAATTGCAGCGCATTGTAATTGCAGCCTGCAACTTACAGTCCAGGGTGTCCGACATCAATCTTAATAGCGAACAAAGCAATTTGTATTAAAACTTAATTCACTTGGTAACTTTCTGCTGTAGACACGGGAGCCAACAGATGTAGCTTTTCAGAAAGTTCAAAGGCATCGGAAACGTGGCGAGAAATGCTAATGCGGGGAGCCTTGGAGAAATATTGCATTACTCCCTGTAATGAAAACAAATGTATGTCATTATCTCCTCGTTGCTGTTTATTTAATAAAAGAGGCAGTTTGCACATTGGCACGTCCGGGGTTTCTGAATGGAGAGGGCCCGACCACGATGGCCTGCTTGGAAGCAGAGGCCAAACAGGACTATGCATCTGGGATAAACAGCGGCCTGGCTCCTTCAGCAGCCTGCACCTTGCCGCTTCGCTGGGTTCTGGATGAGGTGTAAACTGTATTCATGGCTCCTCAGATGGGATGCCTTTTGAAGCAAGAAGGGAGAGCTCGTGGAATGACTTGAAGAGAACAAGCACATTTGTTTTGTGAACTTGACTCCCGGCCAGGCGAGCCCGCGGAGTGAAATCTCTAAACTGATTAGAGCTTTAGTCCAAATAATCTTCTACCTTTTTCATTAATTTATTCCTTAATGCTATTTTGCTGCTCTTCTACCCGGGATAATAATCTCGCACTCTCTGACCTCCACGAGTGGATGACCTGGAGCCCATAACTAATCTTATTTACTCTCCCGACCCGCCGAACTTCATTTACCTCGACTGGATAAAGAGGGTGGCGTTGCTCAGCATCCCCTCCTCCCCCCAGCATTCTCGTTAATCCGCAGCGAAGGGGGGCCGTGGGCTGGCCCAGTCAGGATCCAGGGCCTTCTGGGGCTCTGTGCCCTTCCTCTTCCTTTCTCGGAAGCGTTTTTTCCTGCTTCGCCTTTTCCCCCTTTCTGAAATTTTGAAAACCGTGGAAGTGAGACTCAGCCACGTAACTGTTTTCTCCTGACACAGCTCCTTTTATTTTGAAAGTCGTTTTCCAGCCATGAACCGTAAGAATCTGCTGTTTAATTTAAATATAATTGCTGAATACCTGTAATTGGGTGTTCTGCTCTTGTATTGAATACCAAAGTATTTCTGGTGTCGCTTCACAACTTAATAATGATTTGTTTTAATGACAACAATAATTCATTAACTTTATACACTGTATTTTATTTAACTATTCCCCATTTCTTGAAAAGTTGGGGGTTACTTCCACGTAGTTTCACTATTGTGAGTAAATGCTGCAAAAAAAACCTCTTGAGGTATTTTCTTCACTTAGGTTGTTTCTCTGAAATATCTTACTAGCAGTGTAATTATTAGGTACAAGGTATAAACATTTGTGTGGCTTTTTGCCTTATGTTACAAAAGCGATCCCTGGACTGGATATAGTTTCTGTTGCCATCAGCAGAAATATACAATTTTATCAAAGTAGCACTGAGGTTTGTCCTGGTCCTTCCATTTACAGGCCAAGTGACACTAGGCAGGTTAACCTCTCTGCCTCATCCGAACCTCATTATCCCCCATCTGAGTAAAGGATGATTATTCTGTATTACTTTCCGTATGTAAAGTTTTTTGATTAGTGTCTGCCACATAGGAAGCACTCAAGAAAGGTTAGCTTCTATTATACAATTTAATTTTTCTCCTAATTTGGTATCACCTATGTAATCTGCGGTCTTCACAGGAAACGTAGGTCACCGAAGCTAAGTAGTCAGTGGCGTCCCTAATCAGCAACTTCTGTCCGTGTTCGGGGAAAACGGTCACTCGCTTGGGGACGAGCCATCAGGAAACGCTTTGTAGGGATGAGCACTCTGTCTGTAAAGCGGAGGCTTAGGAAGCACTTTCTCTCTATTTCCAATAATAAAATAGCCGCCATTCCAGAACTCTCTAGGCGGGCCTTTGCTGGAACCTTAGGGGCATGGTGTGCGGATTCTCATGGTCAGTGAGACCCCAAGTTCCCCACTTTCAGGTGTCGGGCTGGGCATTAAAGGAGATCAGGTGTTTGTCGGGTTTTAAGTAAGACAAAGAACTGGTTTCCTGGATTCTTTGATTTTGAAAAATAGTTTTCAGATTTATTATTTTTCAAAGAGAAGCTGAAACTCGCTTTATCATCTCATGGGATGACATCGATGAGATGCCCGCGCCACATACATCTTCTTGAGACTTGACAGCGCCTTCCAAAGCCGAAGTCAGAGCAGGGTGCACTGGGCGCCCACAAGACCCCTGGGCGGAAGCCAGGCCTTGCCTGTCCGAGGCAGAGGCCAGAACTTAATGCTCTGGAGAACTCCGTTTGGCCAAGAGGAACGTGGGTGCCGTAGAGTTCCCTTCCGATGGTGATTTCTGAGTTAGAATGCAGTGGTTGCAAGCAACTGGCCAATTTCAGCCAAAAAAAAAAAATTAAAAAAGCAAGAGAGTTTTTTTTATTCTTTTTGGGGGGTGGGTTGGGGAGGAGGATAGTACCCGTGAAAAATAAGTCAGGCAAGAGAGGAAGCAGTGCAGACGAACAGGGCCCCCAGCCTGCGTCCTGTGCCTGCTTCTTGGCTGCCAACTACGGGGGGAAGTAATTTCCAAAAGAAAATTGGAGTCCTGTTACTAGAGGAAGGGGACAGTGGAGGCTGGACAGCTAGCAAAATCACAAGGGCACCCTGACCTTTCTAAGGGTCCCTGTAGTGCCTCAGCACTAAAACCTGGGAACACGACTAAATGATCACAGACCCCACACGAAGTACGGGGATCACCCAGTGGCCACTGCCCATGCCATTAGCCCTAGAGCTAAACGCCACTCATTTTTAACTAGCCAACATGACACTGAGGACTCGCATCATCAGGTACTGAGGAGAGAAATGTCTCACGTTTGGCTGCAGGTGTCACAGACCTGAAAGACGGTGGCTTAGATCCCACGGGGATTTCTGTTTCCTTCATGTGAAAGGAGTCCATGACGACCAGGGCCTTTGCCCGGACTCCATCCCGCCGCCAGTGCTGAGGATCCCTTTGGTCTCTCTGCTCCACCATACTTCTGACCTCTCCAGGCTTCCATCATCTCCAGGTTTCCTTGGTGGTCACAGGAGCACTACTCCTGCTCCTAGTATCTCCTCTACGGGAAGGAGGAAGGAAGAGAGGGAGGGAAGGCAAAGGCAAATGTGCCTGGCCGTTGAGTCGTCCCCTACCCCCACCCTGACCCCTTTTCAGGGAACTGCCCCAGAAGCCCTGCCCAGCACGCTCCACCTGGATTATTCCGGGAGCCAGGACTTTGTCACTTAGTCGCACTCGTCGATAAAGGAAGCTGAGAAATGGCTTTCAGCGGGGAGAGTGGCTATTAAGAAGGCCACCAGCAGTTTCTGGCCCAGCCCCCCATGCCCGAAGCAGACAGGCCAGGTCTGCGAACTCTCCTGGCAGGGCCCGGATGTCGGCCAGGATTATAGACGAGAAGCCAGGAGAGTAATCAGACAGCGTCTGCTGGGGTGGAGAGGGAAGGAGGGAAGAGGATTGAATGATGAAAACTTTAGGACATCAAATAAAGTTCCAGCATTTTCCCCTTTGCCCAAAACGTTCACCACCAACTCCGAGGAGCAGGAATTGAAGGAACACGGGCCGTGCCATTTTTCTTTCGCCTTTTTGCAATGCAACAGGACAATCAATAGAAATCTTTGCAGTAATCATATATTGATTTTCCTAGAATATAACTCCATTTAAAGCACTTTTATCCCCAAGAGTAGAAGCATTGGAGGCTATCAAAGGAGGAAGTAGGTTTCCTTGACCCCATCTGCAGTGCGCAATTGATTAACCGAGGATAGTTATGAGGGGGAGAGAGAGACAGACAGAGAGAAGGGAGAAGTCACCGAAAGGTTAATACTAGCTAAAGAGAAGCGTCATTATGGGACATTCATTAGGCTTTTGGTAAAATCGGAAGGTCGGGATGAGATAATGACACCATCTAAAATGACATGAGATTTGGGGTACTTGGCATCATCTTACTGTGTATCCCCACCCCTGGTCTCACCCCCCCGCACCCCCCAAGAAGAGAAACAGCTGAATTTGGGGGATTGGCAGAGCTGCAGATGGACACAGACCGACTGATGTGTTTAGGTTTGGGGCTGAAGAGCTGGCCCGGTCCCAGAGTGAAGGATGCCATTTTAGTTTTTCTGAGTCATTGAGTCCTTAATTACTAAACTGTGACTTTAACACACACGCTCAGTGCTGCTTGGCTTCAGACAAAGCCGCAAGAAAAAGAAAGGAAAATCTTCTTTGACTCATTCTTATGCCTTTTCTCAAGAAAACAAAACACCTGCCTGCTCCTCCCTTCCCTCCTCATCCCTTCGGTCCCCCCAAATAACGAGGACAATGGATCCACCTCCTGAAAGTCCCAGGAGTTTCGGTCTGCCGAGTATTTGCGTGCGCAGATGTCTTCATCCCAGGGACGAGGAGAGAAAGTGGATGGAAACCCTGAAAATGGTGTGCAAGGCGTGCCCTGCCTCGGGATGTCGCCAAAACAGGACGACGCCTCCCGAAGCGCCCTGGAGGTGGCCCCTGTGACACACTCCCGGCTGAGGGTGCCCTGGTGCCCTGGTGCCTGCCGGATTCCACCCTCAATACGCTTTCCCTCCTGGTGTTCCCACCAGGCCTGGCTTCTCACGCACACGCCCTTGATCACGTTAAAAGGTGCGTGTCGCCTCCTGCTCCTCCTCCATGTGCTGTGCTGATACCGTGTATTGTACTGGGGACTGGAAGAGTTTCTGTTTTGTGTCGGGGAGGAGGGTGGGCTTTTTCTTTTCTTTTTTTTTTTTTTCTTCCTTTTTTTTTTTTTTTTGGCTTCGGGCAAAGCAACTAGTCTACATCGTCAGATAAAGCCTCTTATCTGTCAGCAGCACCCTTGTGAATTAATCATAATTCAATAGGCTTACTAATCAAGGTTCGAGATGAATGTTTTGATAGAGCAATCAGATTTGTGTCATCTATCATGAGTTGACAGTCGCCGCGGGCACCGCGCACTTGGCCATGGCAGACCTGTTTCTCATCCCTTTGGCCTGGCCCACCGGTTGGGCAGTATCGCTGATCGCAGCACCCGGCCAGGCCCGGCGCCTAATTAAGCTCTGTTTCTCACTCCTCCCCCACCCCACCCCCGGGCCTCCCTCCCCTCCCACCTGTCTTCAGAACAGTTGGGTGGAGTTTGGCTCTTATGATCCCCCTCCCGGGATCAGAAGATTTGGGGAGACCGCGTTCCCTTTGTCATTTTCACCTGATAACATGGGTGTGCCGAGCCAAGTGACAAACCTCAAGGGCGATCATGGTGTCACTTGCAAATACCCGTCAGAGGAAAAAAAACGCGTATTTTTCACTGTTACTGATTACAACTCTTGTCATGTCACATGGCGCTAAAAGCTGTGCCCCGCTTGACCGCGTCCTGGATGCTCGGGGATATTGGACAGCGTGACTGGCACGTGGGTTCCGTCTGATCACGTAAACAGAAGCCTTTGTTGTAGGTTGACATATCATTGTGCACAGTGTTCCAGGTTCTGGGATGAAATCCTGAGCGCACGCTGCATCGTGTGTTTTACATGGTTTGTCCCCTTCCTGCGCCAAGGTTAAGGGTGGGATCCTTTTACGGAAGAGGCTTTCCTCGATTTTTCCTTTCCTCTCTACATTTTTATTCGCCTAAAGATAGTATTTCCCCATCATACAAAGCTTGGGAAATTCCAGAAAAGTCTAAAGAATTTTTTAAATCCCCCCTAATTCCATCCGCTCAGGGTTAATCAATAATAACGAAATGTCATCCTATTAAAATTAAATAAATAGCGGCCCACAGGTCTCAGCGAGCGGTTGCCTGGCACTGACATCAGGCTAGTCCGCTTCTGCCTGGCGGGCTGTTCTGGGACCCGTGGAAGCAAATCCCCTGGAATCCAGGCAGAGAGACCCTGCTTTCTCTCAGGATTGCAGTTTCTGCGTGAAAGGCAAATGGGACCCCCCGTTTAGGCTGTTAGCGCACCGGACACGGCGGAAGTGACACCTTTCTGATTCCGCAGGCACGTCCCTCCGTGAATGCTGGCCTGACCTTGAGAGAGATGCGTGATGGGGTGATGGAGGCGCGGGGTAGGAGAGCTGCCTGATCAGGTTCCAGGTGGGACTGTGTCAGGTGTCCCAGGCGGCAGGGTGTGTGTGTGTGTGTGTGTGTGACCTTTCATGCTGAACACACGGGAGCCCCTGAGCAAGGGACACTTCATGGGGGAGCCTCCTCACTTTGCCTTAGCGTTAGTCCTTCTCTCACCCCAGCGCCCTCCCAGGCCCCTTCCTCAGCTGAGACACGAGGTGTCTGCAGGAAGTCCTTTTGTCCCTGTGACTTGCTTCCTTTTGTCCATAATTCTGGCACCTTCTTCGGAATGATCTTGAGTGACTCACATGAGGGTTAGTGAGCTCACATCCCCACCGCATCATATCCAGCTGGTGCCACAGTCCTCCACGCCCGCTTCCATGCCTGCAGGGGGAGAGACGCCGATGATCTAGAAAGTCAGTCCAGGCCGCCTTTTGTGCTGCCTCTGCGGTCGGTGGTTCTCAACCCAGGCGACAAAGGAAACTTGGGAAACCCACAGAAATCAACCCTCCGCACTCGCGTGAGAAAGGATTTCAGGTCATCGGTGAAGCGCTGCGTGCAGAGAGGGGCCCGTTCGTTTTCCCCGCTTCTTTCTCAAGGAGGAGAACCCCATGTTGGGGTTCCTCCCGAGCCTGTCTCCCTGACATCGCCCGCCGCCTTCGTTCTGCTGCTGTCGACATTGAGGATGACACACAGCACCGCCCTGCTCACGTGGAAGATGAACGGCAGTTCTAGAATTCTCTCTAGAGACGCATAAAACGGACCCAGATTAAGAACTACCAGAAATGGCTCCCTTTCTAGAATTTTCCGTTGGATGCCTCAGGAAACGGGCTCTCTTGGTTTTTTCCCCTCCTCTCCTGGCCTCCAGTGTGGACCAGACCAGGCCTCTGTAGTCTAAACCAGAGCAGCCGAGTTTGACCAAGCACTTGCTCTTGGCGAGGTTGCTTTGGTGCATCAGGAATCCAAAGAGGTCTTAAGGCGTGTTCCCTGTCCTCAGAGAGTTTGCCATCTGTTTGGGAAGACCAGGCATCAAAACACGAAAGGTAAAAGCCTAACGAAGGATTTAAATAACAGTTCAGACGCATCACATGGCAGCACGTGCCTGTCAGGTGTGTTTACAGGCGTCTTTTAGAAGAGCAGTGTTGTTCTTAGGCCCTTCTCGTTAGTCGTAGGGGCCCGCGGGTGCCAGTCGCGAATCTCCGCAATGCTGAGAAACCGAATATTGCTGCATAAAGAATGCTTTTCAAGTTTGATCTTTCGCCGCCAAAGAGAAGTAGAGGTCTGGTCTATGTAAGAGGCAAGATTGGCATTTTAGATTATCACTGACAGGGAGGCACGCCTTTCTAACATCCTCTTAAAACTCGGGCCTCTGAGACGGTGCCAGTGGGCCTCACGGACGCCCCTGGGTAGCTGGTCATTTCATGAGCGAGTCCCGAGTTCAAATGGTGGGTTCGTTTCAAGCCTTGTAGTAAGATTTCAGGGAGAAGACGCATTTTGAGTCGGGGGAGATGTAGGCGGATGAACGGGAAGAGGACACACCCCAGCTAGGTACGATTCCTTACGAGGGTGGGAACAAGATGGTCTAAGCCAGGTTCAACACGTCAGGCTCCCTGGCCGAAGCAGAAAGTTCAGGACACGTGGACCAAGTATCCGTGAGGGTCTCCAAGATGGAAAGTCCTGGGACGGCTTCAGAGGCTTCCAGGGCCGAGAGTGTCATGGCACTGTGGTGCTTTAGGAGGGGTAGCTCGGTGGCCGGGTGTACAGCGGATTTGGGTTATTCTTGTGTAAAGGGGGTGTGTTTGGAGAAGGGCATTGTTTCTGGAATGAGTCGACGTGGTAGGCGGAGCCGTGGCAGCCTAAGCATGAGTTTCAGAGGACTTTTCTCATGGGAGAGAACTTCATAGCCAACTGGTGATGGAGATGAAGAGGAGGACAGGGTCAAGGGTAAATGGCCATTTGGGGAGAAGGTGTAAGGGTACAGCCCTGCACGTAGCTGTGGGGAAAACCCAAAATGCAAGGAGCGAAGCGCGGCCCGGACGTTGTCCTGGCTGTGAGAAGCATGAAGAAGATCACTTTAATCTCTCTGTCAGCTCAGTGACCTCAGGTACATCACGACCCAACTCACAAAGCCCATTTTTTTAGTGATTCTGAGATCTCCTTGTGGGTCACTAGCGACCTTGACCCTCTGCTTGTCGGGCGTGTCGTTAAGAGCTTGCTCACGCCCTCCCCGGCTGATGGCCTCATTCCCTCTTCGTGGCTCTTTCAGCCTAAAACGTTTTCCTGTCGCCTCGGGTTTCAGAAGCTGACAAATTGCCGAGGGCCTGTCAAATCCAGACGGACCCTTTGTCACCTGCTGAAGGAGATACTGTTGTCTCCGGAGAACGAGGGTTTTCCTTCGGTGACATGGCCGAGCCTGTGTCATCGTTGAAGAATTGGCCAGTGGAGCCAGCAGCGACGCTGGGAAATCTCTCGGGAGAGACCCTCAGGTTTAAAGAGTGAAGAGAAATGGAGCAAAAACCAACAAAACCAAACCCCAGTTCCTTGTTGCTGAGCCTGCTTTCTAGATCCGGGTCAGTTGTCTGTTGTAAAACCGTCTTGGCGAAGCAGAGTCGTCCCATCCCAGGGAGCAGGAGGACAGGTTCCACGTTGGTTGGAAACGACAGAGTCCCGTGAGCCCTGGACAGTGTGACTGTCCAATAGGCCACTCGCCTGTAAAGCTGTCCCTACCACCGTCCAAGTGTCTGACTTACGACGTGCTCCATGCTGTCTCGCCCTGTCCCCATTTCAGCTGTCCCAATGCCGCTCCTGGGTGGTGAGGGTCAGAGAGACGCTGCAGGCGCCGACATCCCCCTTGCGAGGGCACGGCCTTGCTCGCCAAATTTTAAATCCGTCTAAAAATCCGAAAACAGAGAAGGGAAGGTGGGTATTTCCCCAGCTGCCGAATGGGGTCTGTGCAATCCTGCATCCAGCCCTTTGAATACACTCCCCAGCACACCCCGACTCGGCCCTCTCTGGTGTTTGCGTCACCGGGAAACACAAGCAGCACTTGATAAACGGGTCTAGGTGCTTTTCCATCTTAAAACCAGAGTTTCAGTGCTTTCTGCTTCTCAAAGGAGAAGAGTCCCCTTGCTGTGCCAGGGAAGGAAAGAGCGAGGGAAAGGGTGCGCCAGAACAAGGTGCCTGCCTTTGCCATGTCGGCTTGGCCTGCTGGTGGGGGTACGATGGAAGGGGGACGCTTTAATTAGGAAATAAGCGTTTCCAGTTCTGTTCCAGTCGTCATCCCCCAAATTTCCCAAACGCCGTGTACAGTTCTATAAGCTGGAACCGGGGTGGGGAGCGAGCGGAGCGTTCGAGACCAGTAGGAGGCCGTGAGCGTCAGAGCAGGTCACAGCTGTCCCCGTGGTTTTAGGGCCTTGAAAAGGGGTCACTCCTGCTTTCCAGCCTCCCAAGTCTCTTTCATTCTCCTGGAGCTGCTGTCTCCCACGTCCCTGTTTCACACTCGCACATGACTTAGCTCGAACGAATCTTAAACAACGCGCCGGTGTCCACAGCTGTGTGTGCGAGGTGATCGTCAGCCCCTGCTGGCAGTGGTCTCAGGTCACGAAGCACACTGGGTCGCCAGCCAGACATCATTGGGAGCGTGAAGCCCTTCCAAAATGACAGTATAGGGTCGCCGGGCTAAATATGTGGAGTTTGGGATCCTGCATTTTGCTGTCATTTGGGCAGTGGGGGCGGGGAGGTGGGGTCACTGTAACCCTTCAGGTTCCGAGTTTGCCCCTGTGGTTTGAAAGATTTCACGTCTCCAAGTGACAGAGTGAACAGGATCCGATGCATCAATTTTTTTTCCCCGTAAAACAGATATTCTCTTTAGTCAAATCCTCGACTTGGATTGAAACGCCTTCCTTACTGCAAACTTGCGAGAGAAGGAGCCCCACCCGCACTCTCTCGGTAGCCAGCTCGAAGCATCGTGAACACAGAGGATGTTTCTGGGACCCCAGAGCTGTTCCCATCCAGAAGTGATGACCCGAGGCCCCTCAGAGGCCTCGTCTTCCCTCTGCTGGGGTCGCTGTGCTCCTGGCCCCTGGATCCGGCCTAGGGCTCCACGGCGGGGGGTGGTGTCGGAGGACTGCAGCGTCTTCAGGAGAGGCCCCGTGAGCATGTCCAAACGTGACTGTCCAAAGATCTCCTAGCCAGATACTGCCTTAAACGGCTCCTCCCCTGGGGGAAAGGGGTCTTTAAGGTATTTGGAGGG
Source organism: Cynopterus sphinx (assembly GCA_030015415.1). NCBI lineage: Eukaryota > Metazoa > Chordata > Mammalia > Chiroptera > Pteropodidae > Cynopterus > Cynopterus sphinx. The sequence goes on from CM057386.1 coordinate 4,824,327, forward strand.
GTCAAGAGGTCTAACCCATAACTCTAAATCCCCAGGCTGGGGGGAGATGGTTGACGCGTAGGTTTTAAGGGCTCCCTTGGCGCCGTCATGGTTTGTCCTGCCCAGACCCACTGGAGAGCACTGAACTGTGGGCGACTGTCCCAGCATGTCACGAGGCCTTCTCGGGGTCTTTGGCAAAGCAGCTTCCTGCCACGGATGGGAAACCCGGGGACATTTTTTTTAAATTGAGGTTTGTACTTTTAAGTCAGAGGTTTTCGTATCTCCCCCTCACTTCTTTCCTCTTTAACCCAAACCTTGTTGTACACAGATCCCTGGATAGATGTTGAATTCATTTTGTTCCTCCTAATTTCTTCGTTTTTGAGGTCAGGATTTTTTTTTTTTTGGTCATCATGGTGGTGGCGATGATGGTGGAGATGGTGTGACGAGCAAACACAGTGATCACATCCAGCGGCCGCAAAGCTTGAATTTAAAAACGGAATAGAGACCACATCGTCTCACGTGGAACCAATTCTTCCTCGCCCTCTTCCCCCCAGGATGAAGGAAATATCTCTGGTGTAGGGCTAAGTACCTGGTAGATTAGAGCTTCAGATAGGATGGTGGATTAAGGCGAAGCACACACACACACACGCACACACACACACACAAGCTCGTGTTTCCGCCTGTCCGTGCATCCCATTTCGCCCCTCGGTATTCTGAATTGACCAGATTGGCCCTAATTTAATATTTGGCTCTTTCATGCTTTCAGCGTTTCGGTCGGGCTGAGCTCTCAGCTTCCGCGTCGCCTATCTCTGTGAGCATCTCCGCATGCATAAGAGGGCGTCATTAGTGGCACCAGATGCCACTGCTCGGGGCTGGGCATCCACGCCACGGACTAGCGTGGGGAGCAGAACGGATCGCGAGGCCTCCTCGAGCCCCGGAGATGGATCGGAGGGTCGAAACCCAGCAGCCCGGGCCTCTTTCTGCTCGGGACTCCTGGCTCCTTCGGAAAGGAGTTCTGGCTCCGTCTCCCCACTTCCCACGCTGTAGAGCAGAAACCCCACGCTGTAGAGCAGAAACGAGGCGATGGGGTCGGAAATACTGAACAGGGCCTCTGTGCTGGGCAGGAGGAGTCCGTGGAGCGAGCTCGAGCTCAGCCAGGGCGTTGCTGTGTTTGTTTGGGCTTTGACAAGCTCCGTGCCTCGGTTCCTCCTCTCCAGGGGGAGCCACCTTGTGGACGTGCAGTAAGAGAGAGGACACTGAGGCTCTGAGTCCCCCCCGCTGTGGGGGACACGCCAGGGAAGTAAGAGACGGGATTGTTCTGGGAGCGCCCGGTGCAGACACAGGATGGCCCAGGAAGCGATGGGGAGGTCTTCCACCTTTGGTGCCTGCGTCTCCCTGCACGTCTGCTCGCTGGGGTCTGGGAGCTGCCGGTTGGCGGGCACACCCCCCTTCGGCACCCCAACCTCCGTGGCCAAAAGTTGGCAGCCACTTCTGGGACAGTCAGCTCTGGCCAGGGGGTGGGGCCACACAGGACAACCGAGGCCGCCGGGGCCTCTGCTGAAACTGTGCGCATGGCGGACCGGTCAGGTCACAAGAGGGGGGGTGAGGGACACCCTAACGGGGTACCAAAGCTTTGAGGAGGCAGACAAGGCACCCACAGTTCTGCGTGTTCCTCGGGGTACAGTTGCTTTAAGGAACCCACATAAAATTCAAAGCAGGGAAGGATGTTCAAGTTCACCCAACCCTACCCTCTGTGTCATGCTCAGGAAACAAAGAAGGGAAAGGGGGAGCGACTGGTTTTCCAGGGGTCCCGAAGCTCGTGCACGGTGTCCGCCACCCGTGCTTTTAGGTAAAAACACATGCTTTGCTTAAGTTTCTTCGGCCCCCTCGCAGCCGTACCTAGTTCACACGTTATTGTGTCCTGTCCCCTGGAAGTGTTTGATTAGGGGGCTTATTTCTGTAGTCCCCCAGTTAGTAGGGGGGTTACGTTTCATAACCCTTCCGCTCCAGTGTATGTTAGAGACCACACAGAGACGTGGGGACACGCTTGTGGTCACCATTAAGCGAAAGCAACAAATGGACGGCCGTGTGTGTGGCTTTTATGTTCAAAAAATGGTAAAAGTGATACGTGCACGTGGAAGCCAGTCAGGAGTCTTAGGACGGCGGCCTCAGGCACAACGGTGTCGTCCTTAGGACTTGTGGATGCGTTGTCCCTTCTCGCAGGGCAAGCTGGCCTCTCAGGGAGGATGGAAGTCGGAGGGAGGCCTCAGAGTCCCGCTGTCGCTCCATGTGCCACACCCATCCCGGGCCTCGAAGCCCTTAGTTCGCAGACCCTGGGAGCCCCTCTTTCTGGAGCACTGCGTGTCCGTGGCTTCGCGAAGGTCATGCCTAATGGGTTTGGTGAGGAGGACAGGCCGTCAGGAGCAGCCTCACGGGCACCGCTGCTTCTCCGGGAGTAGGAGTCTTTGTTTCGGGGTCGATAGAGAGGGGTCGGGCAGAAGGAAGGGGACTTTGCCTTCCGGAGAGAAACCGTGAAGGTAGGGAGACAGGGCCTGGAGGTGGGGGTCCTGCACCTCTGCAGGATCATCGTCCTGCACCTCTGCAGCATCGCAGCCCCACAGGGATCGGAGGCCCGTTCCCTCACTGATGGGTTCACCGACTTACGTTTTTCACTCAACACACTTTTCCTGGGCGCCTCCCCCCGTACGGAGGGCTGGCTTCGGTGGACAACGAGGGAGCCAGGGGCACACCTTAAGGTGGCCACGAGGTAGGCCTGTCGCCCATGCTCCCCCCACGACGTGCATCTCGAGTGCTTTATTTATTAGACACTCTGCGGAGCTACCAGGACGGACCAGTTACAGTCCTCATGAAGGGCAGGCGTCGGGGGGCGTTGATCCCAGTCGTCGTCTCTCCAGGGATTTTGTCGTTTCTCCAGCCGCCGATTAGGCCTCTCGCTCCGTGTGGGAATTTGTCCGGTTCGGACCCGCCTCTTCCGACGTCAGCTCCCGTCTTCTGGCCCTGGCCAGCCCTCGGGGCGCAGGGCCACCCGAGTGCCCTGCGCCTGCTGTTCAAGGCAAGGGCGTCGTCCAAGCAGCGATTCCTGGCTTGGCCGCACTTGACCTGAGCCGTTCCCCTCTCTGAAGCTGGATTTAGCAGGGATTTGTTTGAACCTCCGCAAACTTCAATTCCGATCAGCGCTCAGACCTCGCGGTTGGCCGGGTTGAACCGCTTTCACGCTGGCGTGAAAAACAGCGACTTGAAAAGAATCCTTCCAGGGACACCAGATGAGGGGTGTGACCTTTCATTAATGTTCCTGTCTTTCCGGCAAATGCTGGTTTTAAGTCACCATCTCTTTGCCTTTGGTGAATTCCATCAGGAGCCCTCCAAGAGAGGGGTCCCTCGGTGGCTCTGAAATGGGATAAAGAAAACGCGGTTGCCTGGTGAGAATCCCAGTTAGACCAACCGGAGTAAAGACTTCCTCCCGCGCGGAAGGGAAACTTGACACGGATTATTTGGAACTCGTTGCAGGTAGGTTGAGGCCCATGGAGAAACCTCTCCTGGAGTGTGTAGTGTTTCCGACGGGAATGAATACTCCAGCGGGAGCGCCCATGTGAAATAAATAACGAAAATGGTGTCTGATAGCGAAGTAGGAAAGGGAGGCCGTGGAGTGGGTAGTATTAGGGGGGTCAAAGCGAACTCCTCTGAGCCACGACCTTGAAGCCGAGATCGGAAAGACAAGAGGACGGTCGCACGAAGACGTGGAGTTCGTGTCCCGGTCGGTGGGAACGGGAGTTGCGAAGTCCCGGAGGTGGGGACGCGCTTGGTGCCTTGCAGGGACAGGACGGGCACAGAGCTGTGCTCGCAGGGGAGTGACGGGACGCCCGAGTGGGCAGGAAGGCTGGGCCACGGGAAGAAATGCAAATTTCATTCGTGGTACGGAGAGGACGGAGAGGACTTCAGAAAGCCAAACACTGACTGTGTTCCCCAAGCCATCGACAAAGGGAAGATGCGCCCAAGGCGTGGGGTTTACCTGGGGCTGAAGAAGAAAGCGCTGAGGTTTCTCCTCTTTTCAGTCTCTGCATCGAGCTGTACAAGTGTCGGTAAAATGCAATGTTTACAAAAGGGTTTTTTTGAAAATTTTTCCATAAACCTAAGAACGCGGTTATTAACGGATTTAACGTCGTTGCAGGCACTGCCATGTGACTGCAGAAGCGTCGTGCTCAGCTTGGAGCTCACGCTCCCTCCGCGGCCCCCCTGACGGTTCCGTGAGGCCTGCGTCGCCGTGACACCCCCGTGGCCATTTTTCATACCCCGCGAAGGTGTGAGGGGCGCGGATTCCCACCTTCTGGACCCACAGGCCCCGTTGGGCCCCTCGCTCTCCTGTGAGTCCGCAGAGGGCAGAGCTGAGGCTGTGCCGACGCCGAGATTCCCAGGTGTCTGCGCATCTGGGGCCACGCCAGCTAAGTGGAAATGATGAAAATACCCAGGGCAAGCGGCTCCTGGATAAGAAGCGACAGGCATCGCATCTGAGAGGGTGACTGCTCGCACCGATGTGCCCGCGCGACACAGGCTGGAGCTCGCGGGCGCCCAGGAATCGTCCCCCGCAGCGTGCTGCCCGCCGTGCTGGTGGCCCAGCAGGCCCTCTGCTGTGTGTGAGGAGCCGACCAGAGACCGATGTCCCACGCCTGACCTCTCCCTGGACACGGCACGCTGCGGCGTTGCCAAGAGCGTGTTTGTGCCCTTTGGGTCCCTGACTCTGATCTCTGGACGACGACCAAGGGTTAGGTTCCAGGTTCGTTCACTGGGACCAGGAGAAAGGACGCCAAGATTCGAGTTTCTTGGCTGGTGCGGGGACAGGACTGCAAGGACCCTTCGGGTCGGCCCTTGTCTGGGCGCGGCCCCCGCCACCGAAGGTCCCTCCAGCCAGGACGGGGGAATCGTGTGCTCCTCCAAAGCCGGAGTCACTCCGATTTCTTGCCACCAACGTGGTGGCACGGATTCCCTGAGCCAAAGAAAAGCGACTCGCATGCAGCTGGCACTGCTGTTCGTGTGACAGTCGGAGAGAGCAACTGGACGAAGATCGTTTCAGGAGAAAAAGGGAAAAAACGCATCTGTTCCCTCTTGTTTTGGGTGAGGGTTTTGATGAGAAACGGGGACACCGCGCCGTGGGCGTCCTGGCCCGCCATGGCCGTGCGGGCCGGCCTGATGGCTTCAGCCTGAGCCCTCATTCTTCCCGCGGCCCTGGCTTTTCCTCCGGCCTGATCTGTATTCCAGGCACGGGCCGGCCTCCGAGTTGACATCTTCTTCTAAAATTGTTTGGCTGTAATAAATATAAAACTTTCACCACTGATGTAAAGCGTTGCTGGTTGGCATCATTTCCTACCCCCTTTTAATTATTCCTGACACTGTGGAGAAACATCTAATATAAATCTGTAATGTGCACTGATGACAAACTACACGGTTGAAGGACCATGTAATTTCTCCACAATTAATTAAAGCGCATGGAGATTTTTTCCCCCCTCTCTCTCGCTCTCTCGCTCGCTCTCTCTCTTTCTTTTCTTTTTTTTTTCTCGTCCCCCAGCAGCCAGATGCCACTGACTGGCTCAAATAACACTGCTGTCAACTGTAAAAAATTAAGACCCACACCGTAAGAAAGGTACTCAGATAAAGAAACCAGATGCCGGGCCGTTTGTGATGCCCGCGTGCATCTTGATGTGAGCCCCCATTGTTCAGCATCTGTACTTCCACATCCCTAATTACGCACTTAACTCAGCAAGTCTGTCAGCAGTTTGTTTCCCCGGGTCTCGTCACTTTGGTAAACCTTTTATTAAAAATTGAATGGTGCCAATCAGCCGAGGGAAGGGGGACGCGGGAAGGCCTGGTACGGGAAGGGGGGCGGCCGCCCGTTTACGCCGCTGCCGCACGCTGGTGTTTATGGCCACGGGGGGGTGTGTGGTCACCGGGAGGGGGGAAAAAAGAAAAAAAAAGAAAGAAAAACAAAAACGTTTGCTGCCATTTCAGGCCGATCTACCACCTGGAATTGATCAGAAGCAAATTAATTTTCATTTTCAATTAGGGACACAATTAAATCCGAAGTGCTGAGGGGGGGACATGGTCGTGTTTACGTCTAGCTGGGGCGGTGGGCGGGCTTGGGGAAATACCAGATGAAATGAAATACGCGTCTTTGTGTCTCCGTGTGTTAAGGGGGTGGCCTGGGCCGCCGTTGCCGCCGCCGCTGCTGCTGCGTTTTACCTTCCCAGAAGCTGCCCCTGCTTCCCCTCAGGCGGGATTTTAGGAAAAGGGAAGGAGGAGGGGGGCACGTGGGGCAGAAACTGCAGCCTGCCCATTTGCGGGACCCTGCCCTGTCACCTGGCTTTTCCTTCCCAGAATTCGGCTTTGCAGCCAGGATGGGGGTTTTCGGGAAGAGCCTGAATTAGGGGACAGGAGTCTGGCCTTGCGTTCTGCCTCCCGCTCCCTGGCAAATGGCTCTCCCTTCCAGGTCCAGCCATCGTCAGAGAAATTGGGTGGCTGCGCGGAAACGGTCTGGCTGGCGAATGCCTCCTGCCAGAGCGTCCCGGCTCTGCGCACTTGCCTTTCCTCCACATCCTTTTGTCGGGGTAACTGAGTGGCAGGCCTGGGGGGGGGCGTGGGATGGGCAGGAGGATTCCTCCCGGCTGCCTGGGGGACAGTCGGCCCCGTGCGCTCATCCCCAAGGGTGGCGATGTGGGCGGCGTGGACCCGGATTTTAAGGAAAGCCAATTATCTGTCAATCATGGGACCCAGAGGTCCGGATGGGAGACCTGGATGTTAGAGGCCCGGCTCCCTGGTCTGGGAAGGGTGGCGGCGTGCCGGCGACGACGAAGCAGACGTGTCCGGTCCATCTCCGCCCGTGTCTTCCCCCAGCATCCACGTCGGGCTTGCCAGGAGCAGGCAGCTGTGCTGCAGAGAAGCGTCTAGCCACCCACCTCAGCAGAGATCGGCGCCCGTGGAAACGCAGAGTGGGCGGTGAATATGTCGTCGTATGAATGACAATGAGGATGGCTCCAGAGAATAGCTGACGTCTTCCCAAAGCCCTCCGGGTGATGGATTAGGAGGAAGAGAAGGTTCTGGGTCATGGAAACAGCTGCTTTCGGCGCAAGGTCATTCAGAGCAGGGTGCCGGCCACGCATCCCCACCTTCCCGGTCCCAGCTCGGGCCTGCAGCCCCCTCCCCACGTGGCATTTGTGCTTCAGAAGAAGATTTTATTACTTCTGCTGCCACGGAATTTCTCCTCTTTGCCGGACAGTTGGCACGACCCCAGCCCAAATCCACGACGGAGTCGTTATTAACACGCTTTAAAGCTCTTCTTTTTTCTTTTTTAAAGAAAAAAAAGAAAGAAAAACTCCACCAAGTCCACAGAACTATTAACCTTCTGCTTTATTCGCTACAGAGAGCAGAAAAAAAAAATAAATAAAATAAATAAATAAATAAATAAATAAGAAAAGTCCATGCGAAGTGACAGAAGCACCCGGACAGGCAGTGGGGAGGCCTTCTACCCGACAGTCTCCACCCGAAATGGCACCGGGAGCCACCGACAGCCCCTGGGTCCTGCTTTGCATAATAGAAGTGAGAGCTGTTTTCCCTCTGCGTTATCCCTAACGTTGACATAGAGTTTTCTAAGACCTCGGCTTCCGAGAGAAACTCTTCCTCCCAAGAACAGGCTCATGTCTTCTCCGTGGCCGACAGTTTCCATCACTTCTTCTCCCTCAAGGAAAGGAAAAAGGTAAACGTTGCCCCCGTGACGAAGGCCAGAGCGAGCCTGCAGGAGCCTGGGGGAGCGGCCGGCCCACCTGGCAGATGGCGTGCCATTTGGTCAGTAGACTCCCCCCGCATAGCGCGAAGTGGCACTTGGAAAAACGACTCTGGCCGTGGCTCGGCGGCCTGAGGGCCGCAGAGGCGGGACGCAGCGTCGCTTTGCGGGCGGCTCAGGGTTGGACGTTCCTAAGGACGTGAGGCTGTGGCGTGGGCCGGTTCGGGACAGTCGCTCTGGCCGGGCTTGGGCCAGGCTTGGACCGGCACAGGGGACGCGTGGCCTTTGAATGTCTTTGTCTTCCCGGAGTCGCAGGTGGCCGGGCGCGCGTATTTCCTCCCCCCACCCCGGGTTTCCCATGACCCATTCGAGATGCCAAATCCTTGGCCTTGGCCTACACCTGACATCACGTCTGCAGTCCACAAGCGTCCACGATCCCGTGTCCTCGTGTTTACGTCGCCCTGCCTCGCGGGACGTCGTTGCCTGTAGCACGGTGTTTAACATTACGTTTCAAAGGCGGCCTCTCCCGTGTCCCGCGCTCTTGGCCAGGGAACAAAGGAAGTCTCTTTTGAGAGGTGTTTCACGTTTTATGGCTACCGAGAGGGAGCACAGCTCTTTAAGGGGCGTGCATGGGAGAGAGCCCCACGTCATGGGTTTTCTCGAGATGAAACGTGCCTGGAGGGAGGTCTTTGGATAGCATCCCTGGAGGGCGAGGGGGCGAATGGAAACCTGGGGGTGCGGATGCCAGGGCAGAGCACTCCCCGAACAACCAACCAACCACTCGGGGGCAGCAGGAGAGTCCTGAGCTCACGTTACCCTCACCGGTAAGAGCCTTCCGCCTCGACTGCGGCCGAGGGCCATGCGAGACGGGTCCTTCTTGTCCTGTTCTTCATGGTCACGGGCATCTAATGTGTTCTTCATTGAGCCAGGCCATTGACGGAGACGCCAGCGCGTTCAGGCCCCGAGTCTGCTGGAAACGAGATTTGCCTCCTTGCCGGAAATGGATGCTCTTCTGTGCCCACCGCTGTCGCACGTCTCGATGTGTTTTTTCTTAATCCTGACTCTTAAAACAACAATATCAAACAACTCCAAGGGAAGGGAAAAAAAGTTAAATATTTCCATGTGACGCGCTGATTAAATTTGTTTGGTTTTCTTTTCAGTAAAAATCGCTACGTGATGCAACGCAGCGCAGCGGGGTCACTGGTCCGGCCTGGTCGCCAGGCCATGGCCCGGGGTCCGAAACGCCCATTCCGGGGGCACGTGGGCCGCAGGGTGCGGGCGCTGGACACAGTGGTCCCCTGGTTCAGGGCTTCCCTCTCACGTCACACGGGTGTCCCCTGTCGATTCCTCTTCCAGAGCAGGCCGAGCTCGTGCACAGCGTTGAGGATGCTCCATCCGTTGGGATATTTGTATCTGAAACTGCGGGGAAGAGCCTGGCTGGGATGTGGGGAGGAGTGGGGGGGAGGATGACTTATCGGCTCCTGTGTCCGACGAGGGCGAGCACCTGGCTGTGGCGCAGTGCGATCTCGGGTTCGAACGACGTTGCCCCGTGTGCTGCTCCACGTCCTTCGTGTTGGTCCCTCGTTCTTGGCCTCGTCCTGGTGTTTCCAGCTCAGGTGCCCGTTGCCTTGATCGTAGTTAGGGGAGCGGAGCGAGGGGGGCCCAGCGTTGACTGCATTAGGGCCCGTAGGCCAAGGGCCTGGACAGGGGCTTCCAGGCCCTGCACATACCCCACCGCCCCACTGCCCCACCAGGAACCGATCCGTAGACAAAGCATTTACCTTCAGGGGATTTCTTTCTCATTAAGACTTTACATTCGACAAATAAACAAGGGCGGGTTTATTTTTCATTTCCCTAGTCAGCCCCACCTACCTGGAGACCCGTTTCTCCTTCAGCGGAGGCCACCACGTGTCCCCAGGAGCTTCCCCTCGGCCCTTTGCGGCCACCACGTGTCCCCAGGAGCTTCCCCTCGGCCCTGCGGGCCCAGCTCACGTTTCCCAGGACGCTCAGATCCTGGTGGGGGTCGTCGTCGCCGCCGCCACTGTCTTCCCCTGAACACTTTCAGCACTTTAGTTATTTGTTGTAATTATCAAGTTCATTTTTCTCTAATCGACGTGATTAAGTATATTTAGCACTGTGTAATGAGTTTTCTGCCTGGTTGCATCTTAGCTAATCAGGGATTCCTTAGCGGCTTCTCTGACAGCTGCCGCGAGTCCCAGGCCTGCCTTGCCACAGGAGACCCCCTTCCCTGAACCGCCGGCATTAGAGAAATTAACTCCATTACACTCACCATAAAATCGAGGCTGAAATTCGATTACTGATAGATCCTCGATTCAACTGGAAGCCGTGGAAGCCGGGTGGGGCCGGCGGGGAGGAGGGGGAAGGCGTGCGAGGCGCCGGGCGCTGCGTTGTCATCGGTGCGTGTGACCAGGCGGTTCCCACCAGACCTCCAGCTTGTCCCCTGAGCCGGAGCGGAGAGCAGTGCCACGCCGACGACGGGTCCGCAGCCGTGCGATCGATCCACTGGTTGGAAGTTTTTGTCCCTTGCCGCCGCGATGGTGCCCACGCCTTTTCTTTATCATCAGCGCCTCTGTCTCCCCGGAGCTGAGGAACCTCTGGGTGTGTCTCTCGCCATCCCGGCAGTTTGCCATTGTCGCCGAGGGCCCAGATTCGCGAGGCCGAAGCGCTGAGGACAATCCGTCATTGGCGACTGGCTGCCGTGGTGTGTGGTTGCTTAGCAACGGTCCCTGAATGAAGCCTCCGGAAGGGGCACGCAGGAAAGGACGAGCCAGGAAGATGGACTGGGTACCACGTCGGCGCGTGGGGAGGTGAGCCAGTAAGGAGAAAAGACATGCGTGATCGCAGAAACAGCCGAGTGGAGGATTGGGGGTGAAGGAAAGAACAGACCGAGCGTTGTTCTTCTCCCGCTAAAATCAAATACGAGTGAGTGGTCGTCGAGCCAACCCCGCCGGCCCAAGAGTTCATTCGCTTTCTTTGATGCTTTCCTGTGACTCCGGGGCAAGCAGGACTCAGGGAGCGTCACTTTCCAGCGTGACCCTTCACGGAGGAAAGAGATGGGGCGTCCAGGTGGGCTCCATCCCGAAAATCTTTAGAAAGAGCCATATTTAGCTTTAGTCGGTTCGTACCAGCGAACTGGGGTGAACCAGGGTCAGGGCCTGGTTCTGACTCAGCCCTTTTTGGGGCACCGGGTGCAGTCGGTGATCGCGTACACCGACGCCCAGTCCTGCCCCGTCTGGAGTCAGGAGCCGAGAACAGGGGATCCGTTTCATTAGGCCCGGCCGAGCTGAGGGACCCTCAGCAGACGGAGATGTCACCCTGAACCCCAGCGTCCAGCGGGCCGGTGTAGCCTCCGGAAGGCCAGGCGAGCGCAAGGAAGTGGGAAAGCAGTAAAAGGCCTCGATGGAGATCCGGAGCCTCGTGAAGGGCCTGCCTTATCTGGGCAACGAGCCCTGTCTGGAGGTCTGCAAAGGTCCAGGGACTCATTACTTTTAGTGCGGGCCGTTGTGCAATTAGTGTCGAAACACCGAGATAAAGAAAGGATATACAGGAATTAAAAACAGATAACGTAAACACTAACAAAGAGTCTTAATCCCCCCGGCTGAGTGTTTTGCATGTTTACCCTCTGATCAGAATTCTTAATAATATCGCGTGTTGTTGCAATTCAATAAACATTCCCTGGGAAGAAACAAGTCGATTCCCGGATTACAACGCGGGAGAAAACAAGAGCAACAGAAACAGGAGAAAAACAAAAACAAAAAAACAAAAACGTATCCTCGTGCCTTTCTGCGGCTTTAAAAATGGAAAGTCAGAAAATGTAAAGCAGTGAAGAAATCGCGCAGGGAGGTTTGTTGCGGCTACGTCTGGTTCAGGCCACTCGCGGGCACAGGTCAGGCCCCTGTCATCCGCAGGGCTCAGAAAGCTGGTTTTTTTTTATCTCCTCCTGTGACTTGTTTCCTCTCCGAAGAATCAAGGTGCCCTCCTGGCCTGAAGTTCCTCGCCGGAGACCGGAAGCTGATAGCCATCTCCGATTTTCGCCTGGGACCTGTCAAGGGATCACCCTCACAGTCGAGCACGGTGTCTTCAGGACCGCGCATAAGTATTTGGGGAAAAGCCCGAAATGAGGGCTAGTGCACAGTGACGGCACGCACGGTCTGCCTAATGGCCCACGGTTCCGTTGAAACATGTCACCCTAAGGATGCTCCCACAGCCCCTCCGCCCCGCCCCCTTCCCCGACGTGTCCCCACCACTCGTGCTGTCCCCTGCTGGACTGTAAGCTCGGTGAGGGCACCTGCCATGTCCCTTGCTTTCCACCAGCCATTGAATCCCTAGCACCCAGTACGGGGTCTGTTACGTAGGGGGGACTCAGTAAATGCTGGTCAAATTTATCGTTTTCTGGGAATCCAGCAGCGCTAGCCAGCCTCCAGGGTGGTCCCTACGGGTCCCCACCTCCTGGCGTTCACAGCCTTATGTACATCCCCTCCCTTTTAGTGGGGGCTAGACATGGCGACTGACTTCTCACAAACAGAATGAGGGGGGAAACTAGGTCCTAACAAGCATCGTGGCCACTTGCAATCGCTCTCTGCCTGGGACACTCGCGGCTGCCACGTTGGGAGCCGCCCTGTATACCGTAGAAGCCCGTATGGTTGGAACTGAGGCCTCCAGCCCACAGCCATGGCAGTGAGCGTAGGAGTCTCTCTTCCAGCCCAAACGGAGCCTCGGATGACTGCCGCCCCGGCTGATGTGCTGACTCTCTCCTCGGGAGAGACCCTGCCTGCGCCAGTGCCGCCCGGCTCCGAAATTCCTGACCCACACAGGCTCTGCCGGAGGCTGTGCTAGGTGCCGGGGGTACCACGACCAACAAGGCGAGGCTTCGAGGCTTCCTGGCTTCAAGGAACCTGCAGTCTAGGGCGTGGAGGGCCGACCGCGTAAGTGCAGTGGGCGTGGGAAGGAAGAAGCCACAGGTCGGCCCCTCCGTAGCTTCCTCTCCCCCCAGTACCCACGCACAAACGCATCACGGAAACGCTTCTTCCTGCCTTTCCCTTAGCTCGGCTTAGCTCCCGGCAGTTCTGGCAAACGTGGAGCTCCGTATAGCGTCCGTTCATCACGAACCCGGCCAGCCACTGCAGAAGAGGGAAGATTCTAGACGTTCTTGGCCCCGGCATATAAGTATCCTCTGCTGAATTCGCCTGGCTTTGAGCGGCTCTTCCTAGACTGTCGGTTTTCTGTCCCCCTCCCTGGTGTCTCTGTCACTTAACCCCCTACCAGCTAGGGGTCTGGTGGTTAGACACAAACAGTTTGATTATTTACAGTGAAAACCCCTGAGCTTATTGCAACGCTTTGGATGTTTGCTGGATGCAGGAAGGCAGGTTTCACTGTGGTGTGAAG